>OX578152.1:127565930-128165930 GCA_951213105.1 Amaurobius ferox
ACGAAATATAAATTTTTATACGGTCCCCTGGTCCTACTAATTATATTTAAAAAAATCATCCTCATACAATTTCATGCAAAATAATAAAAAAAAAATCATCCTTTTACGACCAAAATTGACCGATTTATAGCTGTTTAAAGTTGGAGCACTTTTTGTGCTGAGAAATGGTCAATATTTTACAGTCCCTTAAAGATTGCCTAAAACCAGACATTTTTATGCACAGAAAAGTGACTTAAGTCATAAAGCTTAATGCTTCATAACTCGGTGAATTTTGGTCGTAAAAGGATGATTTTTTTTTTTACTTTGCATGCAATTGTATGAGGATGATTTTCCTAAATATAATTGGTGGGACCGTATAAAAATTAATCTTTTGTATTTCTTTCACAAATGCATTTATTGATTTAAACTGTTTCTAAGATAATAGATTTTAAAATTTAAAACATTTTTGTAATTGGAAGTATATCTCTGTGGCTAACAACGGTTGAGGAAATAGCCATTGGGAACTGATAGCACTGGGCACCCTGTATATATCTATATATGAGACCACATATTGAACTCTTTTTAACTATCTTACAATAATGGGATTGTGTAAAGCAAAGGATATTTTTACGGACCATTTCACAAAAAATGTCAGTTTTATTTTTCGAGGATCTCTCAAATTTTAATAGATTAAACTGTTGGAATGGACTAAGCTATGTATCTAATTTCAGATCTTTAGGACATAGGGAAGTATGTTAAAAATGCCATCAAAAAATTTAAAACAGACTATCAACCATCAGTTATGAATTTGATAAAAGATTTTTAAAAGATTTGATTGGATATCGGATGAAAAATTGATTAAGACTAAAAAAGTATAAAATAAAATATTATAATAAAATCTTACACTGTAATATACACTAAAAGTTACACTGTAATATACACTAAAAAGTAAAGAATTATCTTTAACTATCGCAACATTCTTTGTCATATGCGACTAAAAATAAAACCTTGGGACACCCATAAAAGAATTGTATTTGGACATTAACAAAATTTTAAGAAACAAGAGAAAGAAGTGATAACAAAGTAATGATGGATTGTTAAATCAAAATTGTCAGATAGAATGTAAATAAATTAAATGTAATCATTCTTATATATGTCATTTTTATAGTAGAATACCCCTTGTGTGAAGGATAAGGAAAACTTAAGCAAACATATATAAGCACAACTAAAACAATAATGCAGCATACAACTGTTTTGAGGATATGCTGGATCCCCTTTATCAGTGCAAGAGAATCAACAATATAAAGTCAAAGAGGAATGATTGTAAAAGAAAGAAATAGGGGTTTATATACGCAAGACCTGGATTAAGCGAGAGCCAATCGGAAAGCATCATGCAGAACAGTCCAGCCAATCTGAAATGAGAAGTAACACACAAAATTGGTGTCCGGCCATCCTTTTGGTTGCTCAAGTCCTTGGATGAGTTGGACCGCTTGGGTCTTCAACACAAGATTGCTAGAAGAATGGTGTCCGGCTGCCCAAATAGCTGCTCACGTCCTCGGACGAGTCGGACGGTCTGGGTCTTCAACATAAGATTGGCATGCACCAAAACACAACAGGAGGTTAATAAAACAAAGAAAGTGGAAAATTTACAGGGCACGCCACCAGATCGTGGACAAAATTGGAGTACTGGACAAGTCATTAACTAAATTACTAGAATTTTTCTGGATATGGAAGGCTTCAAAGAAGTTAAGGTCCAGAAAAATTCTAGTAATTTAGTTAATGACTTGTCCAGTACTCCATTTTTGTCCATAGTTTGGTGGAGTGCCCTGTAAATGTTTCCACTTTTTTTGTTCTATTCCTTTAGGGCTCTTATGTTTCATTTTAACCTATTTTTCATCTTGTTGGGTCTCATTTATTCTTATTCAGACTTGACTTGTTAGGTTATTCCTATTGTGGTTTGACACACACCAATCTTATGTGTTATTTCTTGTTTCGGATTGACTGGACTATTCTCTATGCTGCTTTCTGATTGGCTTTCTCTTAATCCAGGTCTTGGCTATATAACTCCCCTGTTTTTTCCTGTGTCCATTTGGAGCTCAGACTTCGAAGTGTGAGGTTGTGATTTTGAGAAGCTGCTGCTTTTATCTTGTGGTGACTTTCTTGCTTACGCTTGGGCGTGTGATATCTTGTTACGATAGAGCACGTCAGGCTAAGTAATCTTCAACTTTATTGTGTGCGGCTTTTCGCCATTTTGTGCTTTCGACTTTGGATTAACACGTGTGTTTTTCCCACGTGGTTCTGTTTTTTGTGCCTTGGATTGACCCTGCTGGACTATGGAGCTGGACAGAGAAGTTTTGGAAGTGACGAGGGATGTTGCAAGGGAACTGGATGGTGATGATGCTCGGCCTCTCAGGGATGCCATGAACTCTTATTTTGACTCCCTGCCGGACGATGGACTTTCTCGCACGTGGACCCAGGAAGTGAGGGAAACAGTGAACTTCTGTGGATTACTGATCTACACGCTGACTCTGCATATCGGGGATATGCTCAAGAACGGACTCATCACCCAGGACAAGGATCAAGTCTCCCGGATTTTGGGTATGTTCAATTTTGTGAATTCTTTTATGTTAGGCTGTGACATGACTAAATTTAGAAGTAGTGATATGTATTTAATTTTTAATTCATTTGAGGATAGTAATTTAAGATTAGACAACACTGAAATTAAATCTAAACTGCTAGAGTTAGGACTAATTAATGAGATGAAACTTGTCGATAAAACTGAAACGGTTGAAAATCCAAGTAAAAGGGCTAGGACAGAGGAGTTTCCCACTAAGGGAACTCCTACTAAAATCCAGACTGGAGAATCTAACTTGAAACCTAGTGACCATGATAACATGGATTGTAATGATGTAACTGTTAAGGATGTAAATGCAAATTCTAATGAAGTAAATAAGCCTAAGACTTATGCTGAAATTGTCGCGCAACCTGTAGTGTTAAAAAGTGCACCAAAACCAAAAACGGTTGTAAATAGTGGTAGTGATAAAAGTATGGAAGTAGAGAAAAAAGACCCAAAAGCGGAATGTTTTTTCATTAAGTTTAGAGATAACTACCAGGCTCTCTTAAAAAAGTTAAATGAGATCACAGGCAACAAAGTATCTGGCAAACTCTCAGGAGATATGCTTAAATTGATACCTAATGACGCTGACTCCTATAGGGTTCTTCAGCGCCATTTGACTAGTGAGAAAATCCCCTTCCACAGCTTAAACTTGAAAACAGAAAGGCCCAAAAAGGTAGTTTTGAAGGGGCTACCAGCAAACTATAACATTGAGGAAATAAAACTTACTCTAACATCCATGGGATTAGATGTAGTCCGGGTTTCTCAACTGAGAAACACTAAAACGAGATTCCCCCTACCGATCTTCTTACTCAGCCTTAGGCCCACGGAAGACTGGCAGAGGATTTACAGACTGACAAGGTTAGGATACTTGGCTGTGAAGGTAGAGGCCTTCAGAGCACGGGGCTTCAAAATTTGCTACCGGTGCCAGCAGTTCAACCACTCCTCTGAGAACTGCAGTATGCCACCAAAGTGCCTGAAGTGTGCTGAAGAACACTTCACACGGGACTGCCAGAGACCCAGGACAGAGAAGGCAACGTGTGCAAATTGTAATGGAGACCACCCGGCGAACTTCAGGCAATGCCCGAAGAACCCCTGGAACAGAGGAAAGGCACCGGGGTATGCCCCCCCTCCCCCAAAAAATCAGATACCCCCTTGGAGGCAAAAGGCCCTTGGACTAAACCCCCAGGCACCCCCTCAGGACTCCTCGCACATAGTGCCACAGGAAAAAAGACACCAACCTTCAGCACCTACCAGATCGGTGCAAGAGCAGGCCCCCAAATCATCGACCTCCAAAGAATTGACCCTGGAGGAAGTAAGAGCAGATACAGATGCCATTAAAAAGAGATCGGAAATAGAAAAAGCAAGACAGGCAAAGGATAGGCTTGACAGAAAGGTTGAGGATTGGAAACAAAATAAACGAGTCAGGGGTGAAGAGATCGCGGAAACCCAGCTGTTAGTTAAAACGGGTGAAAAAAAGCAAAAAACTATCGAGTTCCAAAAGGACACTCACAAAAAAGTGCAAACCGCGGTTGAGGCTGAGGAAATGGAAGCTGAGACTGAACCGACTGATAAATCTGATGCTGAAAAGATGGAGGATATCCTCAACCTCATCAGAGGATTTATTAGCATGTTCAATCTAGACGACATAAAACATCTGTTGATGCAGTTCGCAGAGTTAGTCCAAAAAAGAGCGATCCTATGGTAATGGTCTTTGAGGCCCTTAAAATAATCGCGGACTTTAAAAGTAACAGTGAGAATCAAACCCGTCATGGCTAGGTCCCAAAAAGAATCCTTAAAAATAATATTTTGGAATGCGAACGGCATATCTCCAAGAATAAATGAACTTAGGAACTATGTAAATGAAAATGACGTAGATGCCTTATTAATTCAGGAAACTAAAGTTAGAGAAAGTAAAAAACTAAACATAGCCAACTACATATGCTATCATAATCTTAGCTCAAATACTAATGCTAGAACGCCCCATGGAGGAACAGCAGTATACATTAAAAGAAATATTCCCCACGAGGAACTAAACAACATAAATCTTCAAGGTATAGAAAATACTAGTATAAAAATTAAAATTAATAATACTAGCCCGTTTATCCTAACCTCAACATATGTCAAAAATATGAGTAGAGTAGATGTAGCTGCGCAACTGGAACTGCTTTTCGCGCGATATCCAAACACGATACTCGCAGGCGACTTCAACGCGCACCACCGAGCGTGGGGCTGTAGGAGAGCCAATTCACGCGGTACACAGATACACAGACTGCTGAACACGACAAACACTAACATTATTGTACCGTCGACACCAACCTGCTTCTCAGGCGCCAACGGCTCATTTATAGACTTTGTCCTAACGCGAAACATAGATTACGCTCACACTATTAGTACCCTGGATGAATTCGACTCGGATCATCTGCCGGTACTGGTGACATTCGACCTGAAAACACCTCTTCCAGCCTCTTTGGGACAAGAGAGGGTCAACTGGGAAGTATTCAAAAGAGCACTCTTCGAGCCGCACTTAGCAGTACCTAACATAATGAGCACGGCGGATATTGACTCTGCCACGCACACACTCACAACAGAAATCAAGAGAGCAATTGCCTCTGCCACAACACATCGTGAGTCTCCAAAAATGCCCACACTTTCCCACCATGTCAAACAATTAGTCAGGCAAAGAAATAGAATACGTAAGACATGGCAGGCTAACAGAGACCCCGCCCTTAAAAGGGAGCTTAACAGACTCACGTGCAAAGTCAGGGAAAAAATTGTCGCAGAAAAGCAGCAACAGTATAAAGAACTAATCGAATCCCTTAGCCCAGAAGACGTATCGCTCTGGCAATTCGCAAAAAGACTCAGGAAACCTCAAATTAAGCTCCCGCCACTAATAGATGGTGCTAAAATCGCGTACTCAGACGAGGAAAAAGCCGAGGCGCTCGCAAGCCATTATGAAAAACAATTCCAACCAAACCACGATCTAATGTGTCAGGACACCCTAAGAATGGTTAGTCAAACTTTAAATAACTTCAGGAATTCCCCGGTAACGGCTGAGATTGACCCAGCCACCCCGCAGGAGATAGTAGAAATTATTAAAAATCTCAAAAACCGTAAAAGCCCAGGGCACGACAAAATCAGAAATATTGCGGTTAAAAACCTACCCTTAAACGTAATATGTTACTTGACTATCTTAATAAATAAAATATTAAAACTAAACTATTTCCCCAAAGAATGGAAGGAAGCAATAATTATAACAATCCATAAGCCTGGTGAGGATGCCACAATTCCAGCCAACTACAGACCAATTAGCTTGCTACCGACACTTAGTAAAATTACTGAGAAAATTATTCTTAAGAGACTGAACACGCACCTTAGTGAGAATGACATTATCATTCCGGAGCAGTTTGGATTTCGGCCAAAGCACTCCACCACTCATCAATTGCTGAGAGTGGTAGAGTACATATCTTCTGGTCTCAATAACAAGACACCCACAGCTGCGATTTTTCTGGACATACAAAAAGCCTTTGATAAAGTATGGCACTGTGGATTAGCGTACAAATTGATCACTTTAAAAGTCCCTGACGCACTTGTCAAACTTTTAATCTCATACTTAAATAACAGACACTTTCAAGTCAGAGTAGGAGGTAACTTATCTACACCCAAGCTCATTAAAAGTAGAGTACCGCAAGGTTCTATCCTGGGCCCGACACTCTTTAACATATACCTGAACGACATCCCTAGGACTCCAAACACAGAGCTGGCACTCTATGCAGACGACAGTGCGATACTTGCAAAACACCCCTATGTCTCAGTAATGCACAGACAGCTACAACAACACTTAGACATACTCCAAACTTGGCTGGAAAGATGGCGAATAAAATTAAACCCCAATAAATGTCATTGGATTTATTTCTCTAGAAAACGTAAACCTCCGCCGCCTCTGTACATAAACAACCATGCCCTGAAAGCGGAAAAATCTACTAAATACCTAGGTGTAACGATAGATTCCCACCTAACCTGGAAACAGCACGTAACGAACTTAATCAAAAAAGCGTATATGGCCACAGGAGCCTTATATCCAATGATAGGAAACGGAAATCTAAGTTATCAAAATAAACTCCTAATTTATAAATCGGTCATCCGCCCGGGAATGCTGTATGCAGCACCCGTATGGGGATATGCCTGTAAAACTACAATAGACCTCCTAGAGACAAAACAAAACAAAATCCTACGGATTATCAGGAAAGCTCCCAGGTACTTAAGAAACTCGGTAATTAGGAATGACTTCAAAATAAAAACTGTTAGAGCCCAAATTAAAAAGCTAGCGCTTAAATTTTACAGAAATTTGCCATCCGTTCCAAACGAACTGTTATTCAATCTGCATGACTATGATCATCGCAAGGCCAAATCTCGTAAGAGACCCCGCGCTGTTCTAACCATCGATAATCGGAATTAAAAGATCCCACCTCAAACATCTGAGTTTTAAATAAAACTCGCGACTATTATTTTATAAAAAATATATATATATATATATATTCTAAACTCTAAACTGCCAAAACGCTAGGTAACCCTTAGATCTGCATCAACCCCCCAAACTGCTTAAACTCTAAATGTGCAACAAACTGCCACACTAGGAGCTAGGACAAATAATAAAAAGTAGTAAATAAAAACCTCGAACCTCCAATTAGGGTCACTGAATTAATGTCACAGTTTGACGATAAGAACCACATATTGAAACTGGAGATTAAAGGCGCTTCGCGCCTGGTGCTCTGTCTTGTACGACACTACGACTGTGTCCATTTCTTAACATGAGTACCAGCCATGGGTCGTACTTCCCCAAGAACAATGAAGAGATACAAATGCTTTTAGAAGACCTAAGGAAAACAACGAGAGAGAGAAGGGAAAGAGGATTGCTAGAAGAATGGCATAAAAAAGAAAGTTATATTGCTATAGGAGAAATGGCCAAGAAAAAGGTGAACTGGTCGGAGGCTATAGAGGCCGATGAAGAGGAAAAGGAAAGGGCAGCAAAGAAGCCTCCCCCTGTCTTCAAATCTTTCATGGACAGATGCTCAGCCAGCATGGGGTATACTCCACAGGAATCCAAAGGTGAAGCATATGGCATCTACAGGCACTGCAAACTGTATGACTGGGCATACAGAAACATGGCTGCAAAGATAGCCATTGAAGAGGACACTGACTTGGTCTGTCTTGCGCTATCTGAGGACTGGGCGAGGATTTACAAAATAGACAACTTACTAAATATGAAAATTAAAATTCAAGCCTTCAAAATCAAGGGCTAT
This sequence comes from Amaurobius ferox, assembly GCA_951213105.1. Classification (NCBI taxonomy): domain Eukaryota; kingdom Metazoa; phylum Arthropoda; class Arachnida; order Araneae; family Amaurobiidae; genus Amaurobius; species Amaurobius ferox. Next base: position 127,573,827 of record OX578152.1, read on the forward strand.
GCCATGTGCTTTACTTGTCAGTTGTTCAACCATTCATGGGAGAACTGTAGTCTCCCACCTAAATGTCTTAAATGTGGTGAAGATCATGAAACCTGTTCTTGTAAGAAACATAGAGATACCCTGGCTAAATGTGCCAATTGTGGTGGGGCCAGACCCGGTTTAAGGCGTGGGCGGCGTGGGCAATTGCCCACAGCGGACGAATTAGGGGCGGCCATTTGGAAGTGAAATTAGGTGTAGTAAGAATGACTTTTGTGGTCGTATTAAAAAAAATATTTTGAAAATGAACCAATTTTGTGCCACTTTAATATAAATGAATTTACTTTTTTAGATAGTATTAAAATATAAAAAGGATAAAATCGTTTTTCTCCCATAGTTATATCTTTTTCGAAGCAATGTACAGTTCTGCTTGAAAGTACGTATGCTCAAACACTTGGGAGATTACCAGATTTTAAACAACTTGCAGCTGGGTGCAGCCTGCAATCCCTTAGGGGACTTTGTTTGCCCCAAATACTGGGAAAAACCCAAGGGCCGATTCTCAGAATTTTTTCCTGTTTTCAAATTCAAATTGCAAACACATGGATGCGGCCTTTATGATCGCACTTCTAAAAGGACGGGAGGGAGGAGATTACTGTCCTACCGCCACGAGAAAGTCCCCAGACAGCAGATGTTTTGGTGGCGGTCGCTATGGAAACAGGTTATTCCACTGCATTTTAGGTGTGGCGGAAAACGCTTCTTTCGATTTGGCGCAGATAGAACCGACGAAAGTCGCACTTCGCTTTGTACTGGGGCCAATGCTAGACGCCCGCATTCTGTGACTTTAAAAGCTGTGAAGTAATTTGTACTATATTGCACACTTTGTGGATATTGTCTAGTTGAAAAATGACTACATTTAAAAGTGGAAAGACTTTGCATTCGCAAGCACGTGCAATAATCCACAATGTTACGGCATTTTTTGAAGAGGAAAAAACCGCAAATTCTCTAAAAATACCAATTTCAAATGCAATGAAGAGAACTGCAGAAGCGACAGGGGTTTCAGCATCATCAGTTAAAAAGATAAAATGTGAGGGAAATCGCTTAATGACACTGAGATAAGTATTTTATCTATTTGAACAATTTACAATTATTGCTTAAAGAAGCTATTTAAAGTAACACAAAATGAATGGAAAAAACACTGTGAACACATTGAAAAAATAGAGAATATTTATTGAAAGAAAGAGGGACTGATAGAAGATATTGTGAAGAAATTAGTGATAAATCTGTCGGATAGCGATTCAGACTCTTCTTCAAGTAAAAACATTTCAAATGATTCGGATATAGTAGATAATAGTTATTCCAATGAATGTGAATGAATATTTTATTATTGATTGAAAAGAATGAATATTTTAAAGTCATAATTTTGCTTATATATCATTTATTTTTTTCTTTTTGCTGGCTAATAATTGTGTAACTTGCTGATTGAAAACTGTAATAAATTTCATTTAATTCGAAATTTAGTTTTAAACAAAATGGTATAAATTCTAGTTTTAAATTGTAAGCTTTTCTCTTCCAAAATCGCCCGAACCTAAAAGAAAATATCTAAAACTACTTTGTTCTAATAAATTGACGGCTTCCCGTAGCCTCTGTCGCCTATAATAAAAATTACTTTCTGAGTTTAAATGACGAGAAATTTTTAAGTTAATTTATAATGTAATGTTATTTAATACGAACATTTTGTTTAACTGTCGGATAAAAAACACCTACTTTTTTCTTTTAGTACATCATGATAAACGAAACGGATTCTCCTCTTACGGGTGAGCGTCAGTAAATTTTCTGCCCTATCCGCGCTTTGTTAACTTTCGCGGCACACATATTTCGCCGAAATTCTGCTCAAACAGTTGCGAAATATTTTCTTATAGATAAAATGCTATGCTTAGATTATATTAAAACTAAATTTAATACCTAATAAAACATAGAATATATGTTTTATTTTAATTTAAAATATTTTTGGTGCTGCCATCTGTTGTCGTAATTTAATTCATACCGACTATTTTTATTTTTTAATGAATATTTTTAAATGTCTATACCTTCTAATACGCTATTAAATACAACAACAGATCATATATAATGCCATAATCACGGAAACGTAATTGAACTTGGACTTGAAGACAAAGGAACTTGAAAACAAAACTGCAGTCCTCAGTGATGTACATTCAGATCCTTTATCAAATTTATAGAATGATAAATTACCTTTCCGTGATTGTGGCATTAATATATATGGTCTGTTGTTGTGTTTAACACTGTATTAGAAGGAATAGATATTTTAAAATGTTCATTAAAAAATAAGAATAATCGGTATGAATTAAATTACGACAACAGATGGCAGCACCAAAAATATTTTGTATAAAAATAAAAAATATATTCTATGTTTTTTGTGGCATTAAATTTAGTTTTAATATAATCTAAGCATTGCATTTTATCTTTTAGAAAATATTTCGCAACTGTTTGAGCAGAATTTCGGCGAAATATGTGTGCCGCGAAAGTTAACAAAGCGCGGATAGAGCAGAAAATTTACTGACGCTCACCCTTAACGAAGTGCGCTTGATTTGCCAAATGTTGCAGTCGATTTTAAACCTTTCTCCCTCCTTTCTTCGACTCGTCTACTTGCGGCAACCCTGTTCAGAGACTTTCTCGTGGCGGTAGGACAGTAGTCCAGATGGTCATTCTTTTGGTCGTCTACAGTTTTAGCTGATTTAGGCATTGAGCCTAGCTGGAGACCATGTAGATAACATGTAAAAAGCTACTTCTTATTGTTCAAAGTGTTGTATTATGCTGCCGTGCAAGATTCACAAATCCATCGACAAATATGGCTGTCTTTGTATGTTCTAACTATTCGGGTAACCTTTTCTTTCAATTATTTAAAATATTTTTGCAAAATTTCTTAATTGACTACATTTTTTGTTGATTTTTAATGTGTTTCAACCAATAAAATTAATTTGGTACTGAATTTAGTCTTTGGTATTAGCCCCAGAATAATATCGATAAAAGAATAATTTTTCATGTTTTTATCCAAAATAATATGCTCCGTGGCTGTTCTATGAGGAATTTCAGAGGCAAATAACTAAGCAATGGTGTAAAATGATCTTAATTTCGTATTTTTTCCAGTTTCATTGCAAAATGAAAAAAAAAAATGGTACAAAATATTTTTGCGAAGTAAAATATTCCTTTTTGAATATCTGCATGAAAGTGCAAAAGTTGTTTATAAATTTTTAGAGCTGTTTTATAAATTAATAAATTTATTCTATAGACTCAATCTGGGAATTATATATATTCTTTTGGTCATGCATACAAATTTCTGTCTAGATATACGTTCAATAATCCGTAAATACTATTTTATTTTTTCATAATTACACTTTTAGTTATAATTTAATACATTTTTAAGTAAAATGTTAATTAAACAACCTTAAAATTTGTAATATACATTTTGATATTGTGATTTTTTTTATTTCTATTCAAACAATTCATTTAATATCCCCATGTTCTAGTCAACATTCGATTTATTATTATTGTTATATAAAGTTGTATTGTATGATATGTAGTATTTTTTTGTCCATTTTTTATTTCAAAACCAAGAAAAAATGAAACATTGACGTTCCTCTTTTCCAACGAATGGAATTTATTTTTTATTCTTAATACACCCTATTTTTATTACCCCACTCGAAAGTTCATATTTATTAATTTCTAACTTTTTTTTAATTTTCTTTAGAATCCCCATATTCATTTGACTTCCTAATTTTTTTTAAACAAAGCAAAATATCTCGTGCTTGTGCACCAATATTTCACAAAAGAGTAAGTAACCAGACTGATCTGCAACAATCGTGGCATTTCAAATATTACAGCTTTCCCACCCATTGGAAAACTTAGTTTTTAAAGTATAGTGGTTATAATTTCGATATACTTCTAAATCTAAGAAAGTGACCTAAAATCCAATTATATTCACTTGTAGGATTCTTAAAGAGCAATAAACTCATACTAATTGTTTATAGTTATCACTTTTAGTTTTTAAGATATAAGCATTACAAACTTGAAATACTTCAAATTTTCAAACTTCTTCCACTTGACAAGATGATTACTCGAAAACTATGAAAGCTTTTTTAAATATACATATAAATTTAGAAACTAAATTTCCTCATACATATTCTTTTATCACTTAATATAATTCTATCGATCTTTTATAATTTCGAAGATATTTCGAGTGAAAGTATGAAACATGGAAAAAAACTCATTTTTATGTTTCAAAGTTTAAGCCACCCCTCCCCCAAAAAATAGAGTTCGATCCAAAATCCAATTATATACATTTGTAGGGCTTTTACAGAGCTACAAATTTATGCTTATTGTTCAAAACTAGTTCTTTTAGTTTTTGAGATGTTACTAACTTGAAAAATGGAAAAAATTCAATCTTCTTCAATTTGACAAGACGATTACTCGAGAACTATAAAAGCTTTTCTTAATAATAAATATAGATTTTGATACTAAATTTCCTAGTACGTATTTTTGTCGTTTACTATTAATATCTTTATTTTATAGTTTAAAATGAAAACAAGAATAATAAAAACACTCGCTGGGACAGACACTTTTTGTTTTCTAGAAAAAAATTTTGAATATTAAAATATTGATATTATTATTATAAGTGTCCAAAAGGTTTACATTTTTCATAACACTTCATTTTCCCTACACAGAAACCCCAAACATAGATGTTATTCCCGTAAACTTACATATGATATGATTGTTTATTTAATATTTTTGAATGCTGTTTTCTTCTTATGATTTAAAAGAAGTTTGAAAATTTGCGACCTTCCGAGTGTTCATTTTCCTTTAAAATCATAAATTTTGTTCACTTCACTCCAATTGTTCTAGAAATTTTGTCTCTCTAGACTCCTATACACACCCATACATACATTACACTCACGCACAGACACCCATTTAAAAATAATTGATATGGGTTAAAGGATGTCGAAAACGTATATTAATCCATCGAAAATTCGAGTTTTCGACCCCAACATTATTTTCCAATACATCATTTGTGTGCAGGGAAATTACAAATAAAGTCCAAAATTCAGTTATATATTATAAATTACTGCTGCATTATGCATGCATACATGCATGCAAGAAATGTAAGGCATTACATTTTCTAAACCGCTAATTAAAACTCTAAATTTAGATGAGAATAAAATTTGATAGTGTGAGACCAGAAATAGATCTCACACTTTGATGAGACAAGCTTATATGTGTAATTTATTGTGTACAAAACGGCAAACAATACTGTCAGTCTGGATGGCGTCGAGTTTTACAACACGGGAACCCAAAAGGTCACAAAATCATAAATTTAGGGGCGCCAAGATAATGGGGGGGCCGAGCGGACCCTTACAAGGTTGTGAATCATGCCATTGGATAAAGATTAACTAATGGAAAATGGGCTTGTTGCGTCACATTAAGAAGGAAGGAATTATTAAGGAAACATTAAGAAAATTTTTATTATATATTTGTATTTTATATTTATATACATATATATACACACACACACATATATATATATATATATATATATATATATATATATGAAGGGCGGCCCCAAACTGTCTTGCCCACACACGAAAATATCCTTGAACCGGCCCTGGGTGGGGCTCACACTGCCAACTTTCAACAGTGCCCAAAAAATCCTCACAAACACAAATTGATCAAATCACAGAACCCTGAACCCCAAAATTCAAAAACTAAACCACCCCCAGCTCAAGATGACAAAAACTTTCCAATGCTGCCCCAAAGCATAAATAAATTCAGATGATTGTGCCTTCTGCTGAGACGGAGACAAGAAACTCCAAAGAGCAGGTGGACACCACTTCATCTGAACCTAAAATACCTCTTTCCCCCCCACCCCCACCCCAGACCTCTAATGACTTATTAGAATTTTTCAAAGAATTAGAAAATTACTTCAATATCTCCAACATCCAGGGCTTCCTTCATGCAGTCATGGATGTCCTTAAATCTGACAGCGACCCGATGCAGAAAACGTTCTGCATCATTAAACTGATATCTAATCAGAAAGACCAGGGTACCCCCCATCCCCCCAAATTTAAATTTAATTTCTGTTCCAGGTTACAGTTCTCTGTACTTGTATGACAAGTCCTCTATCTCAATTACTGCTCACCTCAGGCAATGGCGGGCTCCCATTGGAGGACCTACAATCTAGGGATGCAACGGATATCCAGTAAACATCCAGTATCCAGCCCATCTGGCTATTAAGCTGGATATTTGGCAGTAGCCGGATATACGGTCATATAAATAATATGCAAAATAAGTATTTTTAATAACTCAATTTATAGTAATATCAAAATTTTCAGGTTTCTCAATTTTTATTATAGTTTCTTAAACTAAACCTTCATTTTATTACTTAATTACATTTAAATACATTTTAACTTATTACTAAACCTTCATTTTATTACTTATGTTTCTATTTTTAGAAACTAGGAAGGGAGAGGGGGACTTTCTAGGGTTCTTAAATTGGCCTTACTAGTCCTAGTTTAGAAAGAATTTGTGTGTCAATAAAGTTTACATCCTTTCCATATAAGTGATACCATTTAAACATAGGTAATTGCCAACATGCCAAGTTTGTTTTACACTAAATATGATAAGAATTAAATCATTATTTTTCCAAATGTGGTATTCTCAAATATTTCATTACTTAGTTAGTAATAAGTGATGAAATATAGATTATTTAAAGAAAAAAAAGAAGGGTGGGGGGAGGTAGTATTTTTAGAACAATGTGGTTTGGTGAAAATGAATTCAATTTTAAAATTAAGCTTATTTCTTTCCCCTAAAATTTTTATATTTATTGACATTACAACAAATTATAATGTTGGAATTAAAAGTACTTATGATTTCTATTTCTGTTATTTATCAAGTTATCTGTGATATTATATAGGAATTTAAAGAGTGATAAGGTTTTTAAATTCTTAGTTGCTATAATCAAAACTGGAATTTTATTTTAAGCAGTGACTACTAAATATTAAGAAGTTAACAAGTGTAATTATATTAGTAACCAGTTAATAATCATTAAGTATATAAACACTTAACGCTTAAGCTTTAATGGCCATTTTAAAAGTTTTAATAGTCTAGTGGCTACTGCTGGTTTTAATTTGTATTAGTTGCTTTAAAATATAATAATAATTTTAAAATATGTATTTCTTCTGAATAAAGAATTTAACTTAGCTGTAATCAGGTAAAGAAAACAGACAAATGGGAAGAAAAATTAAATAGAAACAGTACCGCAACCAGAATTTTTTTTTTCTGGATATTGGGGGGGGTTATTCGCTGTATAAAGGGTTACATCATTGAAATTAGCCCAAAAATTACTATTTCTTCATATAAATTGAGGACTTCTGGGGGAGGTTTCTTTTTAACCTTAAAAACTACCCCCCCTGATTGCACCTATGAATAGGAATAATGAAATAGTGACTATTTAGGATTTCTAAAAGAAAATTATACTGTCGACCAGATATCCCAGATGTCTAGTTTTAAATTCAGGTTGAATATCCGGCCAAACTGACATCCTTTGCATCACTACTACAATCTTCCAAAAGTTCGAGATAACAAGAACCAGAAACTGAAGGTTAAGGCGTACAACGCCAGGCACTTCTATTGACAAAGACCAATGTCCTGTGTCCATTTCTCTTATGGATTTTTCAAAAACATTTAAATTCAGGTTGAATATCCGGCCAAACTGACATCCTTTGCATCACTACTACAATCTTCCAAAAGTTCGAGATAACAAGAACCAGAAACTGAAGGTTAAGGCGTACAACGCCAGGCACTTCTATTGACAAAGACCAATGTCCTGTGTCCATTTCTCTTATGGATTTTTCAAAAACATTTAAATTCAGGTTGAATATCCGGCCAAACTGACATCCTTTGCATCACTACTACAATCTTCCAAAAGTTCGAGATAACAAGAACCAGAAACTGAAGGTTAAGGCGTACAACGCCAGGCACTTCTATTGACAAAGACCAATGTCCTGTGTCCATTTCTCTTATGGATTTTTCAAAAACATTTAAATTCAGGTTGAATATCCGGCCAAACTGACATCCTTTGCATCACTACTACAATCTTCCAAAAGTTCGAGATAACAAGAACCAGAAACTGAAGGTTAAGGCGTACAACGCCAGGCACTTCTATTGACAAAGACCAATGTCCTGTGTCCATTTCTCTTATGGATTTTTCAAAAACATTTAAATTCAGGTTGAATATCCGGCCAAACTGACATCCTTTGCATCACTACTACAATCTTCCAAAAGTTCGAGATAACAAGAACCAGAAACTGAAGGTTAAGGCGTACAACGCCAGGCACTTCTATTGACAAAGACCAATGTCCTGTGTCCATTTCTCTTATGGATTTTTCAAAAACATTTAAATTCAGGTTGAATATCCGGCCAAACTGACATCCTTTGCATCACTACTACAATCTTCCAAAAGTTCGAGATAACAAGAACCAGAAACTGAAGGTTAAGGCGTACAACGCCAGGCACTTCTATTGACAAAGACCAATGTCCTGTGTCCATTTCTCTTATGGATTTTTCAAAAACATTTAAATTCAGGTTGAATATCCGGCCAAACTGACATCCTTTGCATCACTACTACAATCTTCCAAAAGTTCGAGATAACAAGAACCAGAAACTGAAGGTTAAGGCGTACAACGCCAGGCACTTCTATTGACAAAGACCAATGTCCTGTGTCCATTTCTCTTATGGATTTTTCAAAAACATTTAAATTCAGGTTGAATATCCGGCCAAACTGACATCCTTTGCATCACTACTACAATCTTCCAAAAGTTCGAGATAACAAGAACCAGAAACTGAAGGTTAAGGCGTACAACGCCAGGCACTTCTATTGACAAAGACCAATGTCCTGTGTCCATTTCTCTTATGGATTTTTCAAAAACATTTAAATTCAGGTTGAATATCCGGCCAAACTGACATCCTTTGCATCACTACTACAATCTTCCAAAAGTTCGAGATAACAAGAACCAGAAACTGAAGGTTAAGGCGTACAACGCCAGGCACTTCTATTGACAAAGACCAATGTCCTGTGTCCATTTCTCTTATGGATTTTTCAAAAACATTTAAATTCAGGTTGAATATCCGGCCAAACTGACATCCTTTGCATCACTACTACAATCTTCCAAAAGTTCGAGATAACAAGAACCAGAAACTGAAGGTTAAGGCGTACAACGCCAGGCACTTCTATTGACAAAGACCAATGTCCTGTGTCCATTTCTCTTATGGATTTTTCAAAAACATTTAAATTCAGGTTGAATATCCGGCCAAACTGACATCCTTTGCATCACTACTACAATCTTCCAAAAGTTCGAGATAACAAGAACCAGAAACTGAAGGTTAAGGCGTACAACGCCAGGCACTTCTATTGACAAAGACCAATGTCCTGTGTCCATTTCTCTTATGGATTTTTCAAAAACATTTAAATTCAGGTTGAATATCCGGCCAAACTGACATCCTTTGCATCACTACTACAATCTTCCAAAAGTTCGAGATAACAAGAACCAGAAACTGAAGGTTAAGGCGTACAACGCCAGGCACTTCTATTGACAAAGACCAATGTCCTGTGTCCATTTCTCTTATGGATTTTTCAAAAACATTTAAATTCAGGTTGAATATCCGGCCAAACTGACATCCTTTGCATCACTACTACAATCTTCCAAAAGTTCGAGATAACAAGAACCAGAAACTGAAGGTTAAGGCGTACAACGCCAGGCACTTCTATTGACAAAGACCAATGTCCTGTGTCCATTTCTCTTATGGATTTTTCAAAAACATTTAAATTCAGGTTGAATATCCGGCCAAACTGACATCCTTTGCATCACTACTACAATCTTCCAAAAGTTCGAGATAACAAGAACCAGAAACTGAAGGTTAAGGCGTACAACGCCAGGCACTTCTATTGACAAAGACCAATGTCCTGTGTCCATTTCTCTTATGGATTTTTCAAAAACATTTAAATTCAGGTTGAATATCCGGCCAAACTGACATCCTTTGCATCACTACTACAATCTTCCAAAAGTTCGAGATAACAAGAACCAGAAACTGAAGGTTAAGGCGTACAACGCCAGGCACTTCTATTGACAAAGACCAATGTCCTGTGTCCATTTCTCTTATGGATTTTTCAAAAACATTTAAATTCAGGTTGAATATCCGGCCAAACTGACATCCTTTGCATCACTACTACAATCTTCCAAAAGTTCGAGATAACAAGAACCAGAAACTGAAGGTTAAGGCGTACAACGCCAGGCACTTCTATTGACAAAGACCAATGTCCTGTGTCCATTTCTCTTATGGATTTTTCAAAAACATTTAAATTCAGGTTGAATATCCGGCCAAACTGACATCCTTTGCATCACTACTACAATCTTCCAAAAGTTCGAGATAACAAGAACCAGAAACTGAAGGTTAAGGCGTACAACGCCAGGCACTTCTATTGACAAAGACCAATGTCCTGTGTCCATTTCTCTTATGGATTTTTCAAAAACATTTAAATTCAGGTTGAATATCCGGCCAAACTGACATCCTTTGCATCACTACTACAATCTTCCAAAAGTTCGAGATAACAAGAACCAGAAACTGAAGGTTAAGGCGTACAACGCCAGGCACTTCTATTGACAAAGACCAATGTCCTGTGTCCATTTCTCTTATGGATTTTTCAAAAACATTTAAATTCAGGTTGAATATCCGGCCAAACTGACATCCTTTGCATCACTACTACAATCTTCCAAAAGTTCGAGATAACAAGAACCAGAAACTGAAGGTTAAGGCGTACAACGCCAGGCACTTCTATTGACAAAGACCAATGTCCTGTGTCCATTTCTCTTATGGATTTTTCAAAAACATTTAAATTCAGGTTGAATATCCGGCCAAACTGACATCCTTTGCATCACTACTACAATCTTCCAAAAGTTCGAGATAACAAGAACCAGAAACTGAAGGTTAAGGCGTACAACGCCAGGCACTTCTATTGACAAAGACCAATGTCCTGTGTCCATTTCTCTTATGGATTTTTCAAAAACATTTAAATTCAGGTTGAATATCCGGCCAAACTGACATCCTTTGCATCACTACTACAATCTTCCAAAAGTTCGAGATAACAAGAACCAGAAACTGAAGGTTAAGGCGTACAACGCCAGGCACTTCTATTGACAAAGACCAATGTCCTGTGTCCATTTCTCTTATGGATTTTTCAAAAACATTTAAATTCAGGTTGAATATCCGGCCAAACTGACATCCTTTGCATCACTACTACAATCTTCCAAAAGTTCGAGATAACAAGAACCAGAAACTGAAGGTTAAGGCGTACAACGCCAGGCACTTCTATTGACAAAGACCAATGTCCTGTGTCCATTTCTCTTATGGATTTTTCAAAAACATTTAAATTCAGGTTGAATATCCGGCCAAACTGACATCCTTTGCATCACTACTACAATCTTCCAAAAGTTCGAGATAACAAGAACCAGAAACTGAAGGTTAAGGCGTACAACGCCAGGCACTTCTATTGACAAAGACCAATGTCCTGTGTCCATTTCTCTTATGGATTTTTCAAAAACATTTAAATTCAGGTTGAATATCCGGCCAAACTGACATCCTTTGCATCACTACTACAATCTTCCAAAAGTTCGAGATAACAAGAACCAGAAACTGAAGGTTAAGGCGTACAACGCCAGGCACTTCTATTGACAAAGACCAATGTCCTGTGTCCATTTCTCTTATGGATTTTTCAAAAACATTTAAATTCAGGTTGAATATCCGGCCAAACTGACATCCTTTGCATCACTACTACAATCTTCCAAAAGTTCGAGATAACAAGAACCAGAAACTGAAGGTTAAGGCGTACAACGCCAGGCACTTCTATTGACAAAGACCAATGTCCTGTGTCCATTTCTCTTATGGATTTTTCAAAAACATTTAAATTCAGGTTGAATATCCGGCCAAACTGACATCCTTTGCATCACTACTACAATCTTCCAAAAGTTCGAGATAACAAGAACCAGAAACTGAAGGTTAAGGCGTACAACGCCAGGCACTTCTATTGACAAAGACCAATGTCCTGTGTCCATTTCTCTTATGGATTTTTCAAAAACATTTAAATTCAGGTTGAATATCCGGCCAAACTGACATCCTTTGCATCACTACTACAATCTTCCAAAAGTTCGAGATAACAAGAACCAGAAACTGAAGGTTAAGGCGTACAACGCCAGGCACTTCTATTGACAAAGACCAATGTCCTGTGTCCATTTCTCTTATGGATTTTTCAAAAACATTTAAATTCAGGTTGAATATCCGGCCAAACTGACATCCTTTGCATCACTACTACAATCTTCCAAAAGTTCGAGATAACAAGAACCAGAAACTGAAGGTTAAGGCGTACAACGCCAGGCACTTCTATTGACAAAGACCAATGTCCTGTGTCCATTTCTCTTATGGATTTTTCAAAAACATTTAAATTCAGGTTGAATATCCGGCCAAACTGACATCCTTTGCATCACTACTACAATCTTCCAAAAGTTCGAGATAACAAGAACCAGAAACTGAAGGTTAAGGCGTACAACGCCAGGCACTTCTATTGACAAAGACCAATGTCCTGTGTCCATTTCTCTTATGGATTTTTCAAAAACATTTAAATTCAGGTTGAATATCCGGCCAAACTGACATCCTTTGCATCACTACTACAATCTTCCAAAAGTTCGAGATAACAAGAACCAGAAACTGAAGGTTAAGGCGTACAACGCCAGGCACTTCTATTGACAAAGACCAATGTCCTGTGTCCATTTCTCTTATGGATTTTTCAAAAACATTTAAATTCAGGTTGAATATCCGGCCAAACTGACATCCTTTGCATCACTACTACAATCTTCCAAAAGTTCGAGATAACAAGAACCAGAAACTGAAGGTTAAGGCGTACAACGCCAGGCACTTCTATTGACAAAGACCAATGTCCTGTGTCCATTTCTCTTATGGATTTTTCAAAAACATTTAAATTCAGGTTGAATATCCGGCCAAACTGACATCCTTTGCATCACTACTACAATCTTCCAAAAGTTCGAGATAACAAGAACCAGAAACTGAAGGTTAAGGCGTACAACGCCAGGCACTTCTATTGACAAAGACCAATGTCCTGTGTCCATTTCTCTTATGGATTTTTCAAAAACATTTAAATTCAGGTTGAATATCCGGCCAAACTGACATCCTTTGCATCACTACTACAATCTTCCAAAAGTTCGAGATAACAAGAACCAGAAACTGAAGGTTAAGGCGTACAACGCCAGGCACTTCTATTGACAAAGACCAATGTCCTGTGTCCATTTCTCTTATGGATTTTTCAAAAACATTTAAATTCAGGTTGAATATCCGGCCAAACTGACATCCTTTGCATCACTACTACAATCTTCCAAAAGTTCGAGATAACAAGAACCAGAAACTGAAGGTTAAGGCGTACAACGCCAGGCACTTCTATTGACAAAGACCAATGTCCTGTGTCCATTTCTCTTATGGATTTTTCAAAAACATTTAAATTCAGGTTGAATATCCGGCCAAACTGACATCCTTTGCATCACTACTACAATCTTCCAAAAGTTCGAGATAACAAGAACCAGAAACTGAAGGTTAAGGCGTACAACGCCAGGCACTTCTATTGACAAAGACCAATGTCCTGTGTCCATTTCTCTTATGGATTTTTCAAAAACATTTAAATTCAGGTTGAATATCCGGCCAAACTGACATCCTTTGCATCACTACTACAATCTTCCAAAAGTTCGAGATAACAAGAACCAGAAACTGAAGGTTAAGGCGTACAACGCCAGGCACTTCTATTGACAAAGACCAATGTCCTGTGTCCATTTCTCTTATGGATTTTTCAAAAACATTTAAATTCAGGTTGAATATCCGGCCAAACTGACATCCTTTGCATCACTACTACAATCTTCCAAAAGTTCGAGATAACAAGAACCAGAAACTGAAGGTTAAGGCGTACAACGCCAGGCACTTCTATTGACAAAGACCAATGTCCTGTGTCCATTTCTCTTATGGATTTTTCAAAAACATTTAAATTCAGGTTGAATATCCGGCCAAACTGACATCCTTTGCATCACTACTACAATCTTCCAAAAGTTCGAGATAACAAGAACCAGAAACTGAAGGTTAAGGCGTACAACGCCAGGCACTTCTATTGACAAAGACCAATGTCCTGTGTCCATTTCTCTTATGGATTTTTCAAAAACATTTAAATTCAGGTTGAATATCCGGCCAAACTGACATCCTTTGCATCACTACTACAATCTTCCAAAAGTTCGAGATAACAAGAACCAGAAACTGAAGGTTAAGGCGTACAACGCCAGGCACTTCTATTGACAAAGACCAATGTCCTGTGTCCATTTCTCTTATGGATTTTTCAAAAACATTTAAATTCAGGTTGAATATCCGGCCAAACTGACATCCTTTGCATCACTACTACAATCTTCCAAAAGTTCGAGATAACAAGAACCAGAAACTGAAGGTTAAGGCGTACAACGCCAGGCACTTCTATTGACAAAGACCAATGTCCTGTGTCCATTTCTCTTATGGATTTTTCAAAAACATTTAAATTCAGGTTGAATATCCGGCCAAACTGACATCCTTTGCATCACTACTACAATCTTCCAAAAGTTCGAGATAACAAGAACCAGAAACTGAAGGTTAAGGCGTACAACGCCAGGCACTTCTATTGACAAAGACCAATGTCCTGTGTCCATTTCTCTTATGGATTTTTCAAAAACATTTAAATTCAGGTTGAATATCCGGCCAAACTGACATCCTTTGCATCACTACTACAATCTTCCAAAAGTTCGAGATAACAAGAACCAGAAACTGAAGGTTAAGGCGTACAACGCCAGGCACTTCTATTGACAAAGACCAATGTCCTGTGTCCATTTCTCTTATGGATTTTTCAAAAACATTTAAATTCAGGTTGAATATCCGGCCAAACTGACATCCTTTGCATCACTACTACAATCTTCCAAAAGTTCGAGATAACAAGAACCAGAAACTGAAGGTTAAGGCGTAAAACGCCAGGCACTTCTATTGACAAAGACCAATGTCCTGTGTCCATTTCTCTTATGGATTTTTCAAAAACATTTAAATTCAGGTTGAATATCCGGCCAAACTGACATCCTTTGCATCACTACTACAATCTTCCAAAAGTTCGAGATAACAAGAACCAGAAACTGAAGGTTAAGGCGTACAACGCCAGGCACTTCTATTGACAAAGACCAATGTCCTGTGTCCATTTCTCTTATGGATTTTTCAAAAACATTTAAATTCAGGTTGAATATCCGGCCAAACTGACATCCTTTGCATCACTACTACAATCTTCCAAAAGTTCGAGATAACAAGAACCAGAAACTGAAGGTTAAGGCGTACAACGCCAGGCACTTCTATTGACAAAGACCAATGTCCTGTGTCCATTTCTCTTATGGATTTTTCAAAAACATTTAAATTCAGGTTGAATATCCAGCCAAACTGACATCCTTTGCATCACTACTACAATCTTCCAAAAGTTCGAGATAACAAGAACCAGAAACTGAAGGTTAAGGCGTACAACGCCAGGCACTTCTATTGACAAAGACCAATGTCCTGTGTCCATTTCTCTTATGGATTTTTCAAAAACATTTAAATTCAGGTTGAATATCCGGCCAAACTGACATCCTTTGCATCACTACTACAATCTTCCAAAAGTTCGAGATAACAAGAACCAGAAACTGAAGGTTAAGGCGTACAACGCCAGGCACTTCTATTGACAAAGACCAATGTCCTGTGTCCATTTCTCTTATGGATTTTTCAAAAACATTTAAATTCAGGTTGAATATCCGGCCAAACTGACATCCTTTGCATCACTACTACAATCTTCCAAAAGTTCGAGATAACAAGAACCAGAAACTGAAGGTTAAGGCGTACAACGCCAGGCACTTCTATTGACAAAGACCAATGTCCTGTGTCCATTTCTCTTATGGATTTTTCAAAAACATTTAAATTCAGGTTGAATATCCGGCCAAACTGACATCCTTTGCATCACTACTACAATCTTCCAAAAGTTCGAGATAACAAGAACCAGAAACTGAAGGTTAAGGCGTAAAACGCCAGGCACTTCTATTGACAAAGACCAATGTCCTGTGTCCATTTCTCTTATGGATTTTTCAAAAACATTTAAATTCAGGTTGAATATCCGGCCAAACTGACATCCTTTGCATCACTACTACAATCTTCCAAAAGTTCGAGATAACAAGAACCAGAAACTGAAGGTTAAGGCGTACAACGCCAGGCACTTCTATTGACAAAGACCAATGTCCTGTGTCCATTTCTCTTATGGATTTTTCAAAAACATTTAAATTCAGGTTGAATATCCGGCCAAACTGACATCCTTTGCATCACTACTACAATCTTCCAAAAGTTCGAGATAACAAGAACCAGAAACTGAAGGTTAAGGCGTACAACGCCAGGCACTTCTATTGACAAAGACCAATGTCCTGTGTCCATTTCTCTTATGGATTTTTCAAAAACATTTAAATTCAGGTTGAATATCCGGCCAAACTGACATCCTTTGCATCACTACTACAATCTTCCAAAAGTTCGAGATAACAAGAACCAGAAACTGAAGGTTAAGGCGTACAACGCCAGGCACTTCTATTGACAAAGACCAATGTCCTGTGTCCATTTCTCTTATGGATTTTTCAAAAACATTTAAATTCAGGTTGAATATCCGGCCAAACTGACATCCTTTGCATCACTACTACAATCTTCCAAAAGTTCGAGATAACAAGAACCAGAAACTGAAGGTTAAGGCGTACAACGCCAGGCACTTCTATTGACAAAGACCAATGTCCTGTGTCCATTTCTCTTATGGATTTTTCAAAAACATTTAAATTCAGGTTGAATATCCGGCCAAACTGACATCCTTTGCATCACTACTACAATCTTCCAAAAGTTCGAGATAACAAGAACCAGAAACTGAAGGTTAAGGCGTACAACGCCAGGCACTTCTATTGACAAAGACCAATGTCCTGTGTCCATTTCTCTTATGGATTTTTCAAAAACATTTAAATTCAGGTTGAATATCCGGCCAAACTGACATCCTTTGCATCACTACTACAATCTTCCAAAAGTTCGAGATAACAAGAACCAGAAACTGAAGGTTAAGGCGTACAACGCCAGGCACTTCTATTGACAAAGACCAATGTCCTGTGTCCATTTCTCTTATGGATTTTTCAAAAACATTTAAATTCAGGTTGAATATCCGGCCAAACTGACATCCTTTGCATCACTACTACAATCTTCCAAAAGTTCGAGATAACAAGAACCAGAAACTGAAGGTTAAGGCGTACAACGCCAGGCACTTCTATTGACAAAGACCAATGTCCTGTGTCCATTTCTCTTATGGATTTTTCAAAAACATTTAAATTCAGGTTGAATATCCGGCCAAACTGACATCCTTTGCATCACTACTACAATCTTCCAAAAGTTCGAGATAACAAGAACCAGAAACTGAAGGTTAAGGCGTACAACGCCAGGCACTTCTATTGACAAAGACCAATGTCCTGTGTCCATTTCTCTTATGGATTTTTCAAAAACATTTAAATTCAGGTTGAATATCCGGCCAAACTGACATCCTTTGCATCACTACTACAATCTTCCAAAAGTTCGAGATAACAAGAACCAGAAACTGAAGGTTAAGGCGTACAACGCCAGGCACTTCTACTGACAAAGACCAATGTCCTGTGTCCATTTCTCTTATGGATTTTTCAAAAACATTTAAATTATTGAAATCTATAAAAAAAAATAAAAACATTTTAGAATCTAGTTGTTAAATTTTCTTTTAAAAATTTGCATTTTCTTATAACTGGGTCTATTTGTGGTTCAAAATGATACAATACTAGGTATAATGTATAATATAGTAGTATTTATAGAACTGATATTATAGAGATCTAAAATCGATATGAATACTTAATTTGGAATACATTAAAAATTGTTAATATTAAAATACAATATTAAGCAGTAGTATAGTAACATAATACTGTAAAACATATCAGAAGGTGCTTTTTGATCTAAAATGCGAAGAAAGAAAGATAATCATCTCAGTAGCTCAATCTGCTGCTGTGAAGTACGATATCTAGTCAGTCACAGTTGTTCAATTTCCTGCTGAGATATGAGTTCTTTACAAGAATTTTGAAAGTATTATTATTAGTTTGCTGATAAAATCTGTTAAAACAAGATATACATGGACTTCATTGTAAAAGTGCTTGATTTGTATTCAGGATGTTCAAGCGCGTAGATCCATCAATATCCAATAGTCAGGGGTTTTTAATCCAGTATTTTCTCTTTACATAATACTATGGATTGTAGGGAAAAATATGTCAAAGGAATATCTATTTTTTTTTTATACTATATAATATTTTATTCTGAAGTGAATGACTTTATTTGCTAACTGGATAATAGAACTCTTAATTCTGAGATGAACTCAATATAAAATCTGTAATAAAATAAATATACCTTAAGTTTTATTAGAAAAAGCACGGAAAAGCACAGCCCCCCAAAAGAGCTGTGGAAAGAATGAAGGAGGGAAAAAATATGTATTATAAATGCAATTACTATAAGAGTTTTTATAATTGTGAAAATAATTCAAAATATTTTTCTGATTAGAAACGTTTCTGTAGCCTCAAATTCTTCTTCAGCATAAATATTTGATTAAATATATCAACCGGTTTCGGAGGAAAAACATTCTCCTTTGGTAAAATACAAAAAATAGACCAATCAAACCAGCAAAGGCTAGAATGTGGTTGCTCTGTTTTTTATATTGGAGCTACAGAAACCGGTTGATATATTCAACCAAATGTTTATGCTATAACTAAAAACAAAATATTTTTAATTTCAGATTATTTAAGATAGCTGGTTCAGTAAAGATTTTATATTATGTGTTTCTATAGTATTATATTACAGTGCTATTTCATCAGTTTTAGAAATCAGTGTCTGAATTACAACATCATCAAATAAAATAATATTCAGCATTAAATTTCTTTTGATCATTCAATTCATTTAATAAGTCATACTAAATAGTCAGTAAGTAAAATATTAAATAAAATTAAAAAAAAATTTTTTACTTTAATTTTGCATGAGGATACCTGATTAGAATTAGAACTAATTTTAATTGTATACTATATGATAACGGCAATTTTTTCAAAAATTATCTACTACTTTTTTTGGTGGAGTCATTCATTGATGACATCGCTCACCACAACGATTTTAACATAATTTCAGAACCAAGAAAAATCATTTCATAAATTATACTCTAGTTTATGAGATAAATATTTTGACTCTGATTCAAGGATTAATATTCCTAGTTGGCAACATATAAATGGAATCATTCTATTTGGAATTAAATATTATATAAAAATAGATGTTCCTTTCACATATTTTCCATACAACACATAATATATGTAAAGGGAATGTATTGAAGTAAAAAAAAATCTGATATGGGCAGCACATGACTTTCCTTATATAATGCTATGAATTTAACTACTTTTACAGTAAAAAAAAATAGATTATTCTTATAGTAGATACTTATATTCTTTTCAAGATATTGAATTTTTTTTCAATTAATCGTCATTTTCATTGATTTAGCATCATTTTTATCCATTTGATGAGATTTTCCTTAATTTAACAGCATTTAAAAAAGTCGCCAAGTTGGTGACATTCTGCTAAATTCATCGCCAAAATCTCACCAAGCATTATGGACAAAGAAATAAGTTATTCTTAAAGCAGATAAATGACTATTGGCATTCAAATACAAAAGTATTACTCAAAGTAAGTTTTCTCGTGAATGGAAGGAGCTAGATTCACGAGAATGATGTCACCAAATTTATCGCATGATATTACATATGAAAAGAGAACATGTTTCTGTTGTGCTTAGTTTCACAAATTTTTTTTTTTAATTATTAAGGTTCAAAATTCATGATTTTCTGCCTTCCCTTCAAAATTCTAAATTAGATTATTGTTATTGGGTATTTCTGCGATTTAACTTTTTTTAACATTAATTTATTATCCCTTTCTAGCATTCCAATATTCTAAATTATGCACAATGTATCTGCAAACAATAAATATATCCCTAAAATCCTTTGCTAATTAACTAGTGTCCCCTGTAATTTTCCTTTGTGGCCTTATTTCTCCCTTTCAGTTCAAAGCTCTATTCAACAGACTGTGAAAAAAGTGAACATTCTAAGTGTGAAAGGGCCCTTTCTCAGTTTATCAGTAGAAAACTAGATGTCTGTGGGTGCCAAACGGCATTCCTTAGGGGTCTCATGGTAGCTAAATTTGGCAGCAATTTCGCACCTCATGTTTTTGGCAAAGTGTTCTATTTTTGTTCATAGGTGTTGCGATGAGTTTAAAAACTTCAAACTCATCATAATGCACAAAACCAAGAACAAAACGTCTTTAAAAAACGAAAGGTCCTTTATTTAACATCCTAAAAGACGTACAAAAATTGTTAAAAACAGCCAGAGCGCTTTCGGACGTATATATGCCCTTCATCAATGGCTACATGAGTAGTAAAAGCATGGAATGTTTATATATAGAGAGACCATTTTAAAACAAATTTGCATAAAATATAAAATGGTAAATGAACTTACTAAAATAATACAAGAAATATACACTGAAATTACACAATAAATTTAAACGTTTAAACTTATTGTGTAATTTCAGTGTATACAGTGACCGCCGGTTATAAGATTCAGTGGTTATAAGAAACAGCCGTTTATAAGACCCAAAACGACAGAAACAAATACAAACTTCGTTTTAACATTAAAATTGTGTCGCTTATAAGAAACACGATTCCGCTTATAAGAAACAGTTTCCTACAGAAAATTTGTTGATTTCCTTGCGACGCGGGTGTAAAAAAAAAATCGATTTGTTTAAGGTTAACTGAAGGGCGAGTTGTTATCTCTTGTCTCTGGGCGTACGGGGAGGGGGTGGGAGTTTGCTATTTAACAAAGGATGACAGAGAATTTCTCCGTAGAAAGGCTTAGGGGGAGCAACCCCAAAACCAGTAAGAAACGAGTTTTAATCTTTTGGCAGTTAAGGAAACGTACTGCTAAGGAAAGGCATCTTTGCTTATGCACTCAAATAAGATTCGTACAGCTTTAGTTAGTAATTTTATGTTTTGCTAGTGGAAACATGTCTCAAAAGAGAAAAACCCTTACTTTGCTTGAAAAGCAAAGTTTACTTAAAAAGTATGAATCTCTACCTCCGTGTAGTCAAAGAGAAGTTGCTTCTGCATTAGAAATTCCGCACTCAACATTATGTAAAATTCGGAAAGGCAGAAATGAAATTTTGACGCCAAATTGTAATCTTCAAAGAAAACGGAAGCGAGAAGGAAAGGCAGCTGCTATAGAGGAAGCACTCTTACAATGGTTTTCTAACGCCAGATTAAAGAACGCTCCTATCAGTAGGGCAATTTTACTGAAAAAAGCAGAAAATTTTGCGGAAAAATTAGGAGAAAAAGAGTTCCGTGCGACTGATGGTTGGTTAAGCCGCTGGAAAGAACGAAATAACATTGTGTACAAAAAAAATTATGGAGAGAAGCAGGACACGGACTCCGAGTCGGCATCTTCATGGATTACGCATAGCTTACCATCTCTATTAGAAAAATACGCTCCTCATCAAATTTTTAGCACTGACGAGACTGGGCTCTATTTTAGAGCGATGCCCGAGTATACAATGATGTTCAAAAATGATCTATCCTCCGTTGGAAAAAAACAAAAAGATCGAGTTACAGTTCTGCTAACAACTAATATGACGGGAACTGTAAAAAACCCTTTAGTTATTGGCAAAAGCAAACGTCCTCGCTGTTTAATTGGAATAAAAAAATTGCCAGTGATCTACGAAAATTCAAAGAATGCCTGGATGACAAGTAGAATTTTTGAAGACTTTTTGTTAAAGTGGGACAGGGAACTGATGGGAAAAGAAAAAAATCTTTTAATCCTTGACAACTGTTCGGCTCATCCTGTAGTACAGCTGACAAACATTGAACTTTGTTTTTTGCCACCCAATACAACTTCCATCATACAGCCTCTTGACCAAGGAATTATTAAAGCATTTAAAACTCTGTATCGATCAAATTTGCGACAGTGGATGCAATTGATGAAGAGAAAGGATCGGCTTCCGAAATAAGCAGGAAAATAACCTTGCTTGATGCTATCCATATGATCGCAGGCGCATGGAAAAATGTTTCTGACATATGCATTTTTAATTGCTTCCGTAAAGCAGGATTTTTGAAAAATAATGTTGACATACCAGCAGAAGATGAAGAAGAATTAGAAGCACCTCTCGAAGAATGGATTCACATCGACGAAAATTTACAAACATCTGAAGAAAAAAGTGATGATGACATAGTTGCGAAAATTCAGAATGTTTGCAACGAAGAAGAAAATGAAGACGACGTTCCACAAGAAGAAAATTTTTCTACAGCCAAACAGTCGCGAGAAGCCCTAACTATAATTAGAAAAACTCTTGAACATAGAGGGACATCAGAAAAAGTTTATGGACTATTTTATGATTTAGAAATGGATGTACGTAAACTAATCACAGACTCGTTAGCACAAACTACACAGGATAATTTTTTGCTGTTCCTCAGTAACAGATTACGGTATGTATGAAAATGTACTATGCTCTTATACATAAATGAACGAACTATGAGTTTTACTTTTTATTCTTATTTAACTACATACTAGTATATGCATATAGATAATATTTTAAGTTGTAAGGCTTAATTCGTAAAATAAGAAATATTTTTGAATGCAAAACTCAATTTACAAATGTATTATGTACGTACTAATGTTTTACTTATATACATTTATCTTTTAAATTCTGTAAAACTGTGTTCAATAGTTAGTATTTACAATGGAAGAACGATATTTAAAAAATTTCCGGATTTAAGAAACAACTGCTTATAAGAAACAAAACGAGCGAAACGAACGTGTTTCTTATAAGCGGCGGTCACTGTATTATTATATTCAGTGTATTGTGTAAATCGATAACGCGCCAAATCTGGCAGACGTATTTTGTTTACATCGTAGTTCAGTTGGTCCAACTCATGAGCTCTAGTGTCTATGCGACATCCCATGTTAAAAATGTTGCCATAGGGTCCTATGGGAGTGAACCTTTTGAATATAGTATTCTGTGCTTGCCGCATGCATGTTCCGAAAACGTACCCTCTATACCCCCTGCTGTGAGGACGATTCTTCGCTATTGGCTAAGTTAAATGACGCCATGGGCAGAGCCTAGTATACACTTTGAAGTTGTCGTCTTCGAGATTATACATGGAAAAAAATGTTTGTTATTAAATCGGGATATTTGCATTTTAACTGTTGTTGTTGTTGTTTCTTATAACCTCCTGATTTCGAGGGACATTTTAACTCTTAAACATGTTTATTTCAAATTATGTTTAAAATTTAACAACCAATATTTAAACTTTGGAAATCTTTAATAACAATTACATGTGTATTATCCTACACTTTGAATATACAAAATTTTGATATTCAAATTTTAAAGGCATATATTGATACATTATTCAAATTTTTCAGAACATTTTGAATTTAACTCAATGTTAATTCAGTTAAAAACCTCTTTACACACTTGCTATTCTGTATAACACATCTGAAATGTAAAACCTGAAGCTTTATTTTTCAATCTCTTGAATAATTTCAGTTTGAAACATTTAGTCAAAATACTATTAATTTCTAAACCTAAAATTATTTATTTGAGACAAATATTAATTTCAATATCTTTATTACTTCAACAACTATAATTCGATTTAGATAATATATTACTATCTAATGTTAACGAAATACTTTAGCATCGGTTGGACGCAGTGATAACTAGTCAAACTTTTAACTGGTATATGTATTTTCAGCTTCATTATATACAGACAAAAGTTTATTGAGACAAAAAATATTTCTATAATTTTAAAGAATCAAGGGTACTTCCTTATTATAGCGGCCCCCGAGGATGAATCACCAAGCGTCCGAGATTTATCGCCAAGGTAGGTTGTAAAATGTCACCAAACGTTTGAAGTCCTAAAGAAACAGCACGTGTTTAAATTATTGTCATATTGCTTTTCCGTTAACGAAAACCTTGGCGAAATCTTAAATGCGACCTTGGCTCATTCGGATTTATGGGAGCCACTATAATAAGATAGTACTGAATCAAGCTATATATTCAATTTCTTTCTAATAGTACAATGATTCTAGCTAAAACTAAATCTGCTTTTCAATTTCTTCGTTTACAGTTAGAATTGCAATATATAGATATCAGTTTATTAAATGGAATGTTTTTATTTACTTTTGAAATTTATTTTTACCTTTACTCTAAAGCAGGAATTTACTTTTATGCATCAAAATTCTATTATCTGTACTACTGATGGGAAAAAATCAGTACAAATAAGATAAGCATACACATTACCTAAAAAACATATTTTAGTTCATCCGGTGGACAATATCTTGAAAAATTATAAATATTTAAACAACTGAACCTGATTGACTAGTACTTAATCAAATTTGAAACATTATAATTTTTATTACATAGTGTTTATGTTAATCCATGTCTAGCCAATCCGAATTTCTTATAGAAAGCTGAAGGTTAATTAGGTCCTTGTAAATTGATCATCATTCAATGAATCGTGAGTACAGTTAACCAAATTTAAAAGGTAGCTGCAAAGTTTACAGTTAGTAAATTACAAGGGCAGATTCAGGCGGAAATAAAAAGGGATATACTTCGACATGTTTCTTTTATTGAACATTTGTTTTTGTAGTATATCAGTAAATAGTTATCGAAACTGATAAATTTTATTTGATTAACCATAAAATGAAGCAAACTACCCTGATAAAATGAATTTTATGTCATTTTGGAATTTATGACATTGCAATAAACTTTTATAAGTGAATCTATAGAATCACAAGAAATGACACATATATCTGAAAAAAGGGGGGGGGGGTAATTGCCACAATGACCCATACCTGGATCTACATTAAGTTTCTTGTTACCATTATAGATATGAGATATTCTATATTTACGAATGCATAATTAGTATGAAACCAGTCCAAGAATGCTCACGCTGGTATCTGTAATAGGAATATCACCCATATTTTTTAGAATGCCTCTTATAGATGAACTTTGTGTTTATAAACTTTGCCTTTGCAGCTTCATGTGGCCTGAGCTAAATTGTATATAAATTTTTGGCAGGCCACGTGGAAGAACTGAAAATGTTAGTTCACATAGAAGTTCTAAAAAATTGTGGTGCATGTTAACTTTCATGCTACCACTGCAAATTTTGATTATTTCATGATGACGAGCATATAATAAATGAGAAACTAGTCCATGGATGCTAGTATCTGCAATAGGAGTGTCTTCTCCATTATATCCTATTCACAAATTGATATATTAGAATGTTGCAAAACTGTAAGAGCAAAACAGTTTTATCAAGCTATTTTCACAAAAAATATTATGACTGGAGAAATGAATATGAGCAAGATAAATAGCAGATCTATTTTGAAGTTGAAATTGGGGCTGCAGCTAATATATTTCACATGATGTCTTTGATGAATAAGTATTTTAGCTATATTTCAAGCATTTAAAACTAACTTGAATGTACTCGGAAAGCTGTATCTATTTACTCATATTTGTTTCCATTCACCTATTATGTGTACATATATTACGTAGATGGTTATCATAGAGACAAAATATCAATTTAGAATGTTTTGATATTAAAATATGGAATTATATGAGGGTCTTGCTGTCTAAGAAAAGTTGAAACCACTTTAAGTGAAACTTAGCATGAACTGCAGGCTAGGCACTATCAGTGCATATTATATATTCTATTATATATTTATTTGTTACATATAAAGTAGTTAACATGATATTTGAATTAATGTAAAAAAAAAAGCTATTCTTCTGAAAGTCAAATTTTTCAGATAACACACTAAGTTAGAGTGCAAATCTCAACCAACTTGTTTATTTCTGGTGATATCGATTCAAATCCATAGCATCTATTCTATTGGTATATAACTTTTTAATACTTCTGTAAAGAAACCAGGCATAAAAAAATTAGGTGACAAATCAGATTCTTTAAGAAAGTATTACAAATTTATATTCTCAAAAGCAGCAGTTTTTTTATTTTGATCTATTGGTATCTTTTATTCACATAGAAACAAGGAGCGAGCATTAAAGGAGAACTAGAGTCAGTATGTACATACTGATTGTCAAAATTTTCAATGTTCAAGTATTAGTTGTTACATTGAAAATGTTTGAAGTAAATAAAAGTTTAATAAAGAATGCCAAGAGAAATTAACTTATATATTTAAAAGTATGCACTGGTTGTGACTGATGGACTTACCTGGTTAATGATACCTCTCCCCCCCCCCCCAACTACAGGAAAAAATCTATTTGAATCTTTTTTTAATTACACTAAATCAAGACACACATCATATTGTAATTTTTAATGTGCGTCAAAATTTCCCCAAAATCCAGAAGAAGGTGTATTGAAGTACTTTAATTGTAAATCCATTGACGCAGTTCTATAAAAATATAGGTATGTCATTCTTTTGGTTTTGCCACTGTTTTCTTTCGGTTAGTGATGGTGGCATAGCATTACTCACACCAATTCAAATGGTAAAGAAACCAATATGCATATCTATTTGTTTAGAATTTAATGGGAACAGCAAATAATTGATATATATAATATTCGAAGCATGTCAGTTATTAAAAATTTTTAGCATAGAAAATTATTAGCACATCACTGGGTATATAGAGTGGAATGGATTACTCACCCTCTGCACTAATTATTTTACCCAGGATTACATTGTAAGCCTGCATTTTTATTAATTTTAGATTAATTTTTTTTTAAAAATTCCACATTTTTTGTCCAAAATATTCCATTGCATGGCTTTTTCTTTTAAATCAAACACATAGTTTTGTTTACAAACTTGCATAAATATTTGAAAAGGTTATGGTAACCCACATTTAAACGGTTATATATTTTGTTTTGGATAGGTAACTTGCTTTTCTGTAGTTAAAACATTAATAAAATAAAACAAATTGCCTGAAGTGCTATAAGTCATCAATGAAAATAGGATTAAAAAAGTTGCGATACACGTACGGAATATTGCCGGCCACACAATTCGTTACCATAAACCCTTGGGTTGGTCGTGTGGTCTGGGCCTTCAACACGTACGGAATACAATATAAAATGGGCATAAGGTGCCTTTAATAAACATAATACACATAACACAAGCATTTTAAACTGTATGCTGTATATAATTTTTTTCCCGTAAATGAAGCATTTTTATCATTGATCAAGTAGTAATAATAATAATATATTTTATTTAATTCTTTAGTTTAAAATCATATCAAAAGCAAATAAATATGTGTATATGAAGTAAAATACATGACGAAATGTATCTAAGGAAAATGTAAACACTTATAATCTCGAAGACGACAGATTTTGTCTTAAACTATCAAACTTCAAAGTGTATACTAGGCTCCGCCCATTACGTCATTTAACTTAGCCAATAGCGAAGAATCAGCCTCACAGTAGGGGGTATAGCGGGTACGTTTTCGGAACATGCTGTACGCAGCTTAATAACAAACATTTTTTTTCATGTATAATCTCTAGATCTCTGTATAATTAAGGCTCCTATATATAGGAATCTCGAAGACGACAACTTCAAAGTGAATACTACTGTCCTACCGCCACGAGAAAGTCCCCAGACAGCAGACGTTTTGGTGGCGGTCGCTATGGAAACAGGTTATTCCACTGCATTTTAGGTGTGGCGGAAAACGCTTCTTTCGATTTGGCGCAGATAGAACCGACGAAAGTCGCACTTCGCTTTGTACTGGGGCCAATGCTAGACGCCCGCATTCTGTGACTTTAAAAGCTGTGAAGTAATTTGTACTATGTTGCACACTTTGTGGATATTGTCTAGTTGAAAAATGACTACATTTAAAAGTGGAAAGACTTTGCATTCGCAAGCACGTGCAATAATCCACAATGTTACGGCATTTTTTGAAGAGGAAAAAACCGCAAATTCTCTAAAAATACCAATTTCAAATGCAATGAAGAGAACTGCAGAAGCGACAGGGGTTTCAGCATCATCAGTTAAAAAGATAAAATGTGAGGGAAATCGCTTAATGACACTGAGATAAGTATTTTATCTATTTGAACAATTTACAATTATTGCTTAAAGAAGCTATTTAAAGTAACACAAAATGAATGGAAAAAACACTGTGAACACATTGAAAAAATAGAGAATATTTATTGAAAGAAAGAGGGACTGATAGAAGATATTGTGAAGAAATTAGTGATAAATCTGTCGGATAGCGATTCAGACTCTTCTTCAAGTAAAAACATTTCAAATGATTCGGATATAGTAGATAATAGTTATTCCAATGAATGTGAATGAATATTTTATTATTGATTGAAAAGAATGAATATTTTAAAGTCATAATTTTGCTTATTTATCATTTATTTTTTTCTTTTTGCTGGCTAATAATTGTGTAACTTGCTGATTGAAAACTGTAATAAATTTCATTTAATTCGAAATTTAGTTTTAAACAAAATGGTATAAATTCTAGTTTTAAATTGTAAGCTTTTCTCTTCCAAAATCGCCCGAACCTAAAAGAAAATATCTAAAACTACTTTGTTCTAATAAATTGACGGCTTCCCGTAGCCTCTGTCGCCTATAATAAAAATTACTTTCTGAGTTTAAATGACGAGAAATTTTTAAGTTAATTTATAATGTAATGTTATTTAATACGAACATTTTGTTTAACTGTCGGATAAAAAACACCTACTTTTTTCTTTTAGTACATCATGATAAACGAAACGGATTCTCCTCTTACGGGTGAGCGTCAGTAAATTTTCTGCCCTATCCGCGCTTTGTTAACTTTCGCGGCACACATATTTCGCCGAAATTCTGCTCAAACAGTTGCGAAATATTTTCTTATAGATAAAATGCTATGCTTAGATTATATTAAAACTAAATTTAATACCTAATAAAACATAGAATATATGTTTTATTTTAATTTAAAATATTTTTGGTGCTGCCATCTGTTGTCGTAATTTAATTCATACCGACTATTTTTATTTTTTAATGAATATTTTTAAATGTCTATACCTTCTAATACGCTATTAAATACAACAACAGATCATATATAATGCCATAATCACGGAAACGTAATTGGACTTGAAGACAAAGGAACTTGAAAACAAAACTGCAGTCCTCAGTGATGTACATTCAGATCCTTTATCAAATTTATAGAATGATAAATTACCTTTCCGTGATTGTGGCATTAATATATATGGTCTGTTATTGTGTTTAACACTGTATTAGAAGGAATAGATATTTTAAAATGTTCATTAAAAAATAAGAATAATCGGTATGAATTAAATTACGACAACAGATGGCAGCACCAAAAATATTTTGTATAAAAATAAAAAATATATTCTATGTTTTTTGTGGCATTAAATTTAGTTTTAATATAATCTAAGCATTGCATTTTATCTTTTAGAAAATATTTCGCAACTGTTTGAGCAGAATTTCGGCGAAATATGTGTGCCGCGAAAGTTAACAAAGCGCGGATAGAGCAGAAAATTTACTGACGCTCACCCTTAACGAAGTGCGCTTGATTTGCCAAATGTTGCAGTCGATTTTAAACCTTTCTCCCTCCTTTCTTCGACTCGTCTACTTGCGGCAACCCTGTTCAGAGACTCTCGTGGCGGTAGGACAGTAGGCTCCGCTCATGACGTCATTTAACTTAGCCAATAGCCGCAAACACGCAAAGTTACTCTGCCCGAGCTCTAGTGTGTCCACAAGTAAGTAGCGTCACCTTCGAGATCTAAAGAGGCCTCCCAACTCCCTCGTGACGTCACGGAAAAGGGTGCTAGAAAATTGTGCACTCTAATGTAAAGCTTATGGAGATATATGGAGTTCTTGTGAAAAGAGGTTATTTTTTGATAATTCTACAGCCATAACAGGTATGTAAACTTTTCTATATGTATATTAATGTTTCTGGCAGTCGTCGCCAGTAAAAGAAATTATTTTTTTTGATAATTTTTGTAATAAATGATGCATTTTTCGTGCATCGTCTGTTAAGCCTTAACGTCAATGCTTATAGTACGTAAAGAGATGTAGTGTATTTTGCAATTTTTCGTTTGGTTGATCGGGAGAAGAGACCCCCACTCATTTTTCAAATTACGAAAGAGCGCCAATTCATTCCGTATACTTCACAATCTGGTAGCCCATGACTTCTGGTAACCCACGAATATCCAATCAGCGCGCGACTTTTTGGGGAATCTGCATTTTAATAGCCAGTAAATATTAGAATAGCATTGCGTTATTTCTGGAACTTTGAAATAAATCTTTCTTGATCGGGCCTTTTTTCTGGAACACATTATTTTGATTTTCTGTAGTTTTTTGTAGATAGTTCAGTAATTTTTAGAACTTCTTTGAAATAAATCTTTCTTGATCGATTGTTAAGCTTTTTTCTGGAACATATCATTTTGATTTTCAGTAGTTTTTTGTGGATTGCAGACTGGGTTACTAAATGGCATCTGGTAAGCCGCAAATGGATTCGAGCGAATGTTCCAGAAAACGTGTTCGAGTGGATGTTGGTCAAAATGAGTCAAGCTTTAAATTTTATTATATGCTGGAAGCTAAAGGTAAGAGAGCAGTAATTGATTGGTGTGTGTTAAAAGGTTTAATGAGTGCTAGGTATGAATGTCCTAAGTGTGGAGATGAGATGAAATTGTGTGAAAGAGAGAGATTGATTGATGGATTTGAATGGAGGTGTAGAAAGCGATCGGGTGATGATAAACATGAAGTATGTAGGAGTGTGAGAAAGGGTACGTGGTTTGATAACAGTAAATTAAGTATAATTGAGATTTTAATTTTAACTTTAATGTGGTTTGGAAATATTGAATGCAAGGTTGTGATGAATCATTTGAATGTCTCGGGAAAAACTGTTACCGATTGGAAACAGTTTTGCCGTGACATTTGTATGAGTGCTTTTTTTAAAAATAGAAGTAAGATTGGGGGGGCTGGTGTGACTGTGGAGATAGATGAAAGTAAGTTTGGTAAAAATAAGTATGGAAGAGGAAAGCCTGTGGAAGGACAATGGGTGTTTGGGGGGATTGAAAGGGGTACTAATAAATGCTTTTTCACTAAGGTTTCTAATAGGTCGAGTAAATGTTTGCTGAATGTGATCGAAAAGTATGTTGAGAAGGGGACATTGATAATATCGGACTGTTGGAAGGCGTATGATTGTCTTGAACATAAAGGCTTCATGCACCTTCAGGTAAATCACAGTTACCATTTCAAAGACCCCGAGACAGGAGCGCATACCAATTCCATTGAAGGAACTTGGTCTGCAATCAAAAGAAAAGTGAAAGGGAGGAAGGTTAAAAAGTATTTTAATTCTTACTTCTATGAATACATGTGGAAACGACAGCAGGAGCATTCTATTGGGGAGGAAGCGTGGAACAAATATTTGAAAGCTGTAGCTTCTATCTTCCCTCCCCATAGACGTGACGAAGATGCAGACAAAGAAAATAGTTTTTTACATCACTCGGATACTGAGGATGACGAGGAATGAGGTTAGTTCTTTTCTAAGTTCCATTTTTTCTTAAATTTAGTTAAAAGTACTTGCGAAATGCTATATTGCACCTTGGCGACTCTTTAGTAACTCTGGCAACCGTCTTTTGAGAAACTTGTACAGAATAGCAGCGCATTTCTTGCTTCTGTTGTGATTCTCGGTCGTTTCGGATTTTTTTTTTATTAATCAGCTACGTTAATTTTGGATTTTTGGATACAACTACATGTTGATTTTGAAATTTGATAGATTCGAGTAAGTTTGGAGATCTTTTTTCATCGTTTCTCAAGTTTCCTTGATTTGGGTTATATGTGCTAAATAGCTGGGAAGAGTGAAAGATTTAGAATTGTTTTTTTTTGTTTGATTGATAGTGGTAAGATGAATGTGATTGAATGGTGTATGAATTAGTCGTTGATTGCAAGTAGGTACGAATGTTCTAAGTTCCATTTTTTATCACAAATTTTGCTAAGTGTCGTTTTTTAATCAAATATTTTTTAAGTATCATTATTTATCACATTTTGGTACTTTTCGGTTAACTGGGCGACAGTCGGATCTAGTTCCAATGTGACAACAGTTGGTCTGTAGCAATTCGAACATGGACCTACTACCGCTTCGCGGTCTTACCCGCGGTCCAGCCTCGTTGGCTGTTGGAGCTCTCACATTGCAACAGGTGTTCTATGGCTCATATAGCACAGGCTTACGTCCGCGCAGCGGACGTAAGTCTGTGCTCTATGAACCATATGCTCTATGAGCCACTAAATACCTGTTGCTGAATGCGACCTCCGACAGCCAGCGGATTTTGTGATGTGTTTTAGCGGGCGTAGATCCATGTTCGAATTGCTACATCACTCAATGAGCCACAGAACATCTGTTGCTACGTGCGACCTCCGACAGCCAACGGGGCCGGATTCTGTGATGTTTTTTAGCGGGCGAGCGTAGCGAGGTAAGCCCGCGAAGCGGGCGTAGATCCATGTTAGAATTGCTACATCACTCTATGAGCCACGGAACATCTGTTGCTACGTGCGACCTCCGACAGCCAGCGGGGCCGGATTCTGTGATGTTTTTTTAGCGGGCGAGCGTAGCGAGGTAAGCCCGCGAAGCGGGCGTAGATCCATGTTCGAATTGCTACATCACTCTGAGCCACGGAACATCTGTTGCTACGTGCGACCTCCGACAGCCAACGGGGCCGGATTCTGTGATGTTTTTTTAGCGGGCGAGCGTAGCGAGGTAAGCCCGCGAAGCGGGCGTAGATCCATGTTCGAATTGCTACATCACTCTATAAGCCACGGAACATCTGTTGCTACGTGCGACCTCCGACAGCCAGCGGGGCAGGATTCTGTGATGTTTTTTCAGCGGGTGAGCGTAGCGAGGTAAGCCCGCGAAGCGGGCGTAGATCCATGTTCGAATTGCTACATCACTCTATGAGCCACGGAACATCTGTTGCTACGTGCGACCTCCGACAGCCAGCGGGGCCGGATTCTGTGATGTTTTTTAGCGGGCGAGCGTAGCGAGGTAAGCCCGCGAAGCGGGCGTAGATCCATGTTCGAATTGCTACATCACTCTGAGCCACGGAACATCTGTTGCTACGTGCGACCTCCGACAGCCAACGGGGCCGGATTCTGTGATGTTTTTTTAGCGGGCGAGCGTAGCGAGGTAAGCCCGCGAAGCGGGCGTAGATCCATGTTCGAATTGCTACATCACTCTATGAGCCACGGAACATCTGTTGCTACGGGCGACCTCCGACAGCCAGCGGAGCGGGATTCTGTGATGTTTTCTTAGCGAGTGAAGTAAGCAGGCGTAGAATCATGTTTGAATTACTACGGATCAGCTGTTGCACGAACGGTTGTTTTCACGTAGCGATCTTCGACAGAGAACGAACGACTGGTCGAAAAGATTTGTTTTTAATCTTTATAAACTTCTTCTACGTTTCGTTTTCATCAAATTTCTTCTAAGTATCGTTTTTTCTTAAATTTCTAGTATCAACGTTTAAAGTATTGTCTTTTTTTTTTGTGATTTTCGATGTTTCGAGTTATAAGTTTTTGATATTGATTTAAATTCAAAAAATATTTTAAGTATCGAGTGTTTCAATATAGTTTCTAAAATTTTATTTTGCTGCCGTTACGCAATATTTTTATAATTCTACCATTGCGCAATATAATGCACAAAAATCGTATTTTGCAGTCTTTTTATGAGTATTATTCACTTTTATTTATATTCAATTGCAATATCATTTAACAAAATTCCAGTTCATAAAACTGTAGAATACGCCACTTTGGTAGGAGGAGTCTATTTTTAAACACGAGAATATACGTCACTTGAGTGGGGAGGAGTCAATTTCAAAACACGGAGAAACGCACCAACTTGGCGCAATTTTGTACTTAGAAAAATGAGTGGGGGTCTCTTCTCCCGATTTACCTTTTCGTTTATTATATATTTGCATTTTATAACTTTTTAAAGGTTTATATGTCTTTCTATGCATACGTTATTGGTTTACATAATTTCTATCAGTAAACCGTATATTTTTGTATCGGTTTTAACTTGATGTTTATAGCACGTTAACATCGAATTCCTACATCAAAATATTGTTTGTTTAAATTATTTACCTTCAATTTTATTTATGCCGAGCTTCCGTGTATTTATTTATCAGAGATTTTGCAGGATCACAGACATTTTTTTTGTTTTTTCCGTTTGAATGAGATTTTAGAAGTTTGTGATAGCCAATGTGAATTTGGAGTGTATTATGTCTTTACTTTGTTTGCCATGGTACTTGAAGCACTAATAGCGGTAGTCACATATATTTAAGCTAAATCCTAGTGATCTAACTCTATTGTTTAGCGTATATTAGAAACCTGAACATAGTAGTTGGATTTCTTGGTGGGCTTTTTGATGACTAAAGATCATGCTCTGAAATTGTGTATTCAAATATAAAGCTTTTTCAGCAATATAGTATACTATTGTATTGTTCATAGTAGATTTGTATACCTTTTTATGAGTATCTTAAAGTATCATGCAGTCTGTGTTCATGAATTTTTTGTGGTAATATTTTACTGGTTTTCTTGTATCACGCATTAAACTTTTAAATGTACTATTCCATCGAAAACTCAAATTCAAAACATTCAACCCCCATTACAGAACTATCCCTATATATAATACTATGTATGCAGGGAACATAATCATGACATCTGTTCTAAACAGGATATTAAGATAAGGTTATCCAACCATTAGAAATAATTTCACTGCTGCTGACAAAGTTTTTAGGACCCTTTGTAGCAAATGTGCAAGCACTCTACTACTCCCTATTTTACAAGTTATTGCTTTTTATTCATAAACTTTATGCAGTCCTTGTCCCCAAACCTTTTGGGTATTTTCCCCTGCTCAGTTGATAGCCCTGAATACTTTATCTGTATTTATTATGTATTTCTAATTTTAATATGTATAGCATGATAAGAAATTTCAGCTTCGAGTTCACTCACCAAAAAATTTTCACTTGCCAATACAGTGTACATTGCATAAAGCATTAATTTCTTATTGTAAAAAAATAATTTCATTTAAATTTATCTGCAATTCAATAACATAGCATGAGATTTTTGACTAGGGAGGCTGAGCAACCGATAAAAGATTTAAAATTACAAGCGAAATTTATAAACTGTTGTTATTATATTGAAACTGTTGCTAAACTATCATGCATATGCTAAATAGAGAAATTACTTTATCTTTAATCTTATGTATGACATTTTATGTAAGTATTTTGTATGATTTACTCAATTGGATCTGCATATGTATATGTTATATATGTAATATTTTTTACTGTGAATCTAAGATATTGTCTAATATTCGATGCAAAAGTACAAACCAAATATCACAGTAAGTCATCACTAAAGATGTGCTTGATACATTTATTTTAATTTGATCCTGCCTTATTTAAGTATAAAGCTTTTGTAACTTTTTGCAGTATTTTGTCTCAATTGGCATCATTTAAAGCGATATCAAGAAAACAATCATTTCTGAAAGTGTTGCAATATGCTACAGTGTTGTGTTTATATTTGTATCACTTTTACAAAAGTTACATGATACTTTTCATTTTTACAAAAGTCATATGATTATCAATCAAAATGAAGAACTTTCATTTTGATATTTAGAGTTTAGAAAATATGCATAAATTATTTAAACTGTAGCTCATAATTTGAGTAACACAAAAATTTCTTATATGCCCAAATATAAACATAACATACATTCATTGCAATAACACAGATAGATACCATATACACATGCAAAACAGTCGTAGCACTGAAAATGATGAAGTTTGATCAAAATATGCACATGTAAATACAATCAAAATTTTGTTTTGATTTATGGCTTATTACAATACTTTTAATATATGTGTACTATGTCTTATAGGGAATGTAAAAATGATCTTTAATCTTATGTAATTATATTTTATGAAAGTATTGTGTATGCTTTACTCAATTATATAGCTGCATACCTATATATTATATCTAAAATCTTTTTTTACTGTGAATCCAAGATCTTGTTGAAGACTCTATGTAAAACTACAAACCAAATATCACATACTAGGCCAATGACTATAGATGTGCTTGATACTTTTTTTAAATTCAACATGACTTGTTTATAAAGTTTTTGTAATTTTTTGCAGCATTTTGTCACTAACTGCCATCATTTATCTAGATTTCGGAAAAATAACCATTTCTGAAAGATCGCCATATGCAAAATATAACATTTATATTATTTTTAAAAATAATTGTGGGTGAACGAAGCATTGTACAAATTTCAATACATCAGTTCATTGCCAAATCAATACTATTGATGCATCAATATAAAGATAAAATATGTTGAAACTGTTGAAGCACTGTGCATTGATCGCTATAGAAAAATAAAATTGATCTCTCATAATGGTGGTCTTTGATGTTTGACAATTTTAAAAGTGTGCTTACTTTTTAAATGTAAATAGGTTTCTTTACTTTTCTACTTACTATATTTAACTATATACTATATTTATACTACGTTACTATATTTAATGAAAAATTAAGTTATATTGACAATGATTTGCTCAGGAAACAAGGAAATTTCAAAATAAAATATGAATAATTATGGTTTATAGAAAGGTAAGAGAAAATTTTATTACTGTGTAAATAAGTGTGTATAGGAGGAAAGCTCAATAAAGACTTAAATTCACTTCTTTTCTGAGAATTTGGTTGTATTTAAATTGTAAATAGTAACATTACTGTAAGATAAGGCTTCTTATTTTCTTAGTTCACACTTTCATAGTTTTGAACATCAAATTTAAGCATGATTTTGAGGTATGATTATTTCAAATATTCAAACAATAAATAGTGAAGGTATTTTTTTTTTATATAAGCAGAATAAATATTAAATTTCTTCCTTCAAAATTTGTCACTTCCCGCTATAATCATATCTTTGTTGCCCTTTGGCTATCGATTTTATGCATGTATTATTTGAGGTAAATAAAACAATTTGAATTATTCTATGATTTTTTTTTTAATATATACTATAAATTAAAAAAAATATTATTTATACATAAGCTTTAGTACAAATTTAAATGCTATGAACAAATGTTTATTTTTTATGGTGAATAAGTTTTCGACCACATAGACTTGCAAAGCAGGATTTTCTATGGTGACCAATATTAAAACAGTGAAATGTGGCAGCTTAAAAATACTGAATGAAAAAATACGTGTGAACTTATTCCACATTCTACCCAACATAAAAGAAATTTATAAGCCTCACCAGGCACATGCTAGTGAGCCACTAATATTAAGGATAAAAATATGCTTGTTTTTATTTTCTTTGCTTGGAAATATATTTCTTTTATCTCATATAAAATGTAAACAACACTGTATATAATGTATGGTTGTTTTCAGTCATCTTACGAAGAGTACATATGTTATGAAGATATATTGTTTTTCAATTGTGGTGGTGGTGGGGGGGGGGGGGGGGAGGTTGTCAAAATTTATGAGATAGGTAAGGTGTCACCATGGAAAAAGTGACTTCTTTAAAGTAGAACACATTGAAAAATTATTTTTTGAAGCCAATAGTGGCGACTTGTGACTTTAGAAGTGGGTGAAGCAGATTCAGCAGCAAAATTTCCCTTCCTCTTCAATAACGGACATCTTCAAAACACATCACACTATTGATACAAGTGTTGTCAAATATTATCTAAAAATAGCCAAACAAGTCTGAAAAATTTGCCAAATATTAATAATAACCTATTCAACCGATAACTTTAGGATAATATTTAAGTATTTATTGTACATATTCTTTTTCTTATAGTTTATATTTCCTTAAGAACAGAAACAAGGAGGTCCTTGATAGGAAGGGGAACACTGTCACAAATATCAGCGCTATATTATAGTTTGAAGTATACAAACTTTTTTCCATGTTAACTGAATGTGACATTATCCAATCTGTTTTCAATCCACATTAGCTTGGATAATAGGGACTCTATTGTATTTATGTTTTTGCAAAATGAATGCATTCCTTTTCTTCGATGAATTTTTTAATTATTATTTTTAGTATTTTTTTGTTTAATTGTATAAATTATCAATAAGTTTTCACTTGTCATTTTTAAAATTTTAAAACTGATCATTGGGAATACACAGGGGCTGATTGTCATTATCACGTTTTGAAAAAAAAATTCAATTTGGCGATCATGAATTCTGACGATGTCAAAATAAAAAATTATGGTTTACTAATTGTAATGAAAACTACTTTTCCAAAACAATGATCTTTGGAATTTGAGAATTTATAAATTAAATCAAATTTTTCAAATAGAAAGTCAAAATAAAATTTAGCAGATAAAAACACCATTTTACGAAAGATTTCATTT
This sequence comes from Amaurobius ferox, assembly GCA_951213105.1. Classification (NCBI taxonomy): domain Eukaryota; kingdom Metazoa; phylum Arthropoda; class Arachnida; order Araneae; family Amaurobiidae; genus Amaurobius; species Amaurobius ferox. The sequence goes on from OX578152.1 coordinate 127,612,447, forward strand.
GATAAAAGTAATCAAAACTCCAGAGTAACCCCTGGAAATACATAAAAAATCTATATATACTAATTGCCAAGTGTCCGTCTGTTTATCTGTCATGCTTTTTTTAGGCACTTCTCAAATAGATAGACTTGCAACCTGGTACATGGCTCGATCGTTTAATAAAAACCCCTGAAAGAAATCTTATTTTCCGAAGAGAGGGTGATCCACACCAAAACGTTTGAAAAGTGAAATGATAGAAAAGCATGCTTTGCGATAACATAGACTTCAAATTTGGTGTACAGGTAAATCGTTCGAAAGGAAAAGAGTGTATAATTTCAGAATTCCAATATTTTCTACTTAAGGGGGTGCCGCACAGGTAAATCGTTCGAAAGGAAAAAAGTGTATAATTTCAGATTTCCAATATTTTCTACTTAAGGGGGATGCCGCACAGGTAAATCGTTCGAAAGGGAAAAAGTGTATAATTTCAGATTTCCAATATTTTCTACTTAAGGGGGATGCCGCACAGGTAAATCGTTCGAAAGGAAAAAAGTGTATAATTTCAGATTTCCAATATTTTCTACTTAAGGGGGTGCTGCACACCAAAATGTTCGATTTGCCGAATAAATGAGAAACAACACCTTTAAAATTTTATAAAGGCTTGAAATTTGGTATATGGTGCAAATCATTTAATGAAAACACCCAACATGAATATAGTGATATGATAGACGAATATAGGTTAATTGATAAAAAAAAACGCTTCAGAATGAGAAATATTTCAAATCTGGTGTATGGGAAGATAGTTTGGAAGGGAAAAAGTGTACAATTTCAGTTTTCCAATATTTTCTACTTTAGGGGGTGCGGCACACCAAAATGTTCAATTTTCGGAATAAAAGAGAAATGCCACTTTAAAAACGTGATAGAGGTATATGGGTGAATCATCTGATAGAAAACCCAAGAAGAATGGGTTTTTTTAAAATGTATATTTAAGGGGGTGGATACTCCACACAAAAACATTCGAAAGGTGAAATGATATAAAAGGCATACTTTGCGATAAGATAACTTCAAATTTGATGCATGGGTAAATAGTTGGGAAGGAAGTGGCAATTTCAGTATTCCAACATTAGCTATTGTAGGGGGTGCGGCTCACTACAACATTCGATTTGATGAACAAATGAAAAACGCCTCCTTTACAATGTGATAGAGGCTTGAAATTTAGTAGATGGGCTAATTATTTGATAAAAAACCCAAGATGAATACGGCTTTTCAAAAATGTTCATTTAGGGGGGGGGGGGGGGAGGGGTTACACAGAAAAACATTCGAAAGGTGAAGGGATAGAAAAAATATGCATCGCAATAGCATATAAACTTCACATTTTGTATACGGGTAGATAGTTTGAAAGTATATGTCAAATAAATGTGAAACACAAATTATTAAACTATTTACATTATTCAGGGGTAGCTTATTTGTGAGATCGTTGATTTTTAACAGGTATTCAACTAGTGTTTATTGCTAAATGTTGTAAACAAATGCTGAAAATATATAATACCCATCAACCATTGAAACTATGTATGAACTGTTAGATATATGCAGAGGCACAATATCACATAGGCAACTGTTTAGGAAATTTATATTTTGATTCACATTTCACTGTCCATCCAAGAATTATTTTCAGCTGTCCCCATGGGGATGATTGATATTCATATTTATAAGCATAGCAAGGTACGAGCAGAGTTTCCTTACCATTTACTCAAATATGTTTCTGTTACCGGCCCTGTTTCTCAATTACTCTTTTACCAAATTGGCGAAATATGTAACATTTTTATAAAATTCAAAAAGTTATCGGTTATGATAAAGCTTGAATTTCAAAATTCGACATTGGACGATACAATTTTTACTACACTGTCAGAATACTATAAATATATTGCAAGTAAAGAAATAATAAATACTTATAGAAAAGGGAAACAAATATGCTTTATTTTCATTATAAACAATAAAAATATACATAACATATATGTATATACATACTGCAAGGAAAGCAAATAATGGTCTCTAATTGTCTTCGTTCCTCAATAAAAATTAAAAAGCATCAAAATGTAGACCACATAATAAAAAAATCGATGCTGCCCAAGTAAGACATCATCTAGATTTATAATTGAAATCATGCACAAAAGAATTATAAATACGATATTAAAATATATACATGCAAAAAAATAAGACAATGATGCAATTGAAATAAAAAGACAAATTTAAATGAATTAAATACCGTAAGTGAAATAATTCTTATCCTTACCTCATAAAGATTAGAGCTATTATAAAGTGCAATTCTCGAGTCGTCTTTCCATATGTTCCTGGACTAGTGTGGATGCTAATAACTTCGCAAATACAGACTTTTCCTTTATTTCCTCATTATCCTTGTAGCACTGATGTAAAACGTATGAATTTACTATTGAAACATCCAGAATGCGGAAAAAACAGCTAAAGGCCATCTGCGTGTGCGACGACTTGAGGAATGTTTGGAGCATTTCTCATCAAAACTAACTATTCCACCTTTGTTTGCATTATAATATGCGATAATTTCAGGTTTCTGCGTTTCAATATCAGTGCAAACTCTGTCATGCATTGAAGAGATGAGTACTGCTGCTTTACCTTTCCTGTTGATATGCGAAATTATTCTAGATTCCTCTCGAAAGCCATATAATGTTGATCCAACTTCTCTTGTTTTATTAGGTAAAAATTTGGGTCGAATTTCTCTTTTGTTTTCTTTTCATTGTACCGATGTAAGTTAGCTTGTTTTTTGAATAGGATGTCTACAAGTTCTATGAACGAGAACCAATTATCCGCAGTAACATTTCAATTTGCTCCAAAAATAGGTTGAACAAGGTGCAAAACAGACTACGTTGGTTTAGAAAATTTTCTGTATTCAGATTGTAGCCCAATTCGGTCAGAGTCTTTTTACCACAATATATGTATGCATTGTAAAGATACCTCATAAAACTGGCACTTTTATGATTATATTGTGTTTTTATTGTTCGTGACGAGGGTCGAACTTCTGAAACAGACCATCGGTACTGATGTTTTCCATATATATATTTAATATCCACTAAGTTTTCATTATTTCTTATCTCTTCATTTTCACCCGATTTTTCTGACAATGTTGAATCACTTTCATGTTCGGAATTTATATATTCATCTTCTAAAATACTATGGCTGATCCGGAGATTAGGTCACCTTGGTTAAATCGGAGAAGACGCCACGCACTTTGTGAGGTTAAATCGGAGAAGACGCCACGCACTTTATGTTGCAATCTGGTAACCTCTTGTATCCGTTGTTTTCGGCGGAAATTGTGTAGCATCCAATAAGAATACGTTTTTGTGTTTGCTACAGTTTTTTGATGTAAAAGAACATTTCTATCAATATTTTTGGCCATTGTTGTGCGTGTTTGCTTGTTCTTTCGTTATTTGATTTATTTTGTAATAATTATTCGTTTTAGTTTTGCGGATTTGCTTTTGTCGTCGATTATATTTCCCTTATGTCTTCTGGTATGCGCGAGCAAATGGAAGGTGAGTGTAGTTTTGTAAAGCGTGGTAGAATGGATGTTGGTATGAATGAATCTAGAATAAAATTTTACTATGATTTGGAAAATAAAGGTTTGAAAGAAGTGATTAATTGGTGTGTTATGAAAGGGATTATGAGTGATAAATACGGATCCTCGGTTGCATGGAGAAAGTGATTTTGCTACGTGCGATATGCACAGATAAAATTGTAGCATATTCTGTGTCTGGGCGCCGCAGGCGACCGTTCCTAATAAACCGGAGATCACTGGGGGCCCCGTTCCGGTGTAGAACGACCTTTAGGTCGAACCCCTGCCCCTGTACGGACCACTGGTACATACGGACCACTAATACATCCGTTCCACAATTTTCGATCTTTAGATCAAATCCCTGCTCTTACACGGACCTGTAGGTCGAACCCATTCCTTTATATGGATCCTCAGTTAGATGGAGAAAACGATCTTGATACGTACGATATGCACAGATAAAATTGTAGCATAAAAATTTTAAATTTTACAAAAATCTGATTTTGGAACGTTTACATGAGTATTATTAATTTTTTTATTCTGCAGTTTTATAAAGTTATTTAATTTTCTTAAAATACACAAAAATCGTATTTTGTAACGGTTTTTTGAGTATTATTCACTGTTATTTAAGTTAAATTAAATTATCATTTATATTAGAAAATCTTGTTTAGAACAAACACAATAGTCTGTCTTTAGAAACAGGGTTCTTCTACCAAAACATCATTTTGGTAGGAGGAGCCTATTTCTAATGACGGTAAATGACATCACTGAGGATGGGTGGAGCCAATTTCAAAACACGGAAGAAAGCGCCAACCACAGGCCAACTTGGCCCGATTTTGTACTTAGAAAAAAATTTGCGGTGACCTAATCTCCGGATTTACCAATACTATCTATATCACTAACATCATTTCCAAATTCATTAAACCATCGCAAAATAGTCTCTTCAAAGTCTTTATCACCATACTCGCTTTGACGGTCCCGTCATGTAGATATTTCACAGGAAAAAATTACGTAAACAGAAACGTACCGTCTAGCAGACTGCATCTAATAAAAATATTTTTTTCTTTCAATAACTAAGAATGTGCAAGTGTTGCGAATGAGGTGGGGGGGAGAGGACTAATAGCGTAACAATTAGGTGGAGTGATAAGATTGAGGACAAGTTCATTTTTGTGTAAAGGGAAGATTTGTAAATGCAGCAGTCTCCCAGACAGCAAGTTTCCGGTTAATGTTATTAATGAGAAAATAGAGCTTACCTTTGAATATTTTGAAACTTGCTAGTTCTAGATATTAACAAAATCCACTTTTTTTAGTTCTTCATTAACAGGAAATTTAAAGCTGCTAATTTTAGAACCATTTTTATAATAAAACAACCAGGAACGACATCAAGAACACACTTGGCATTTTTAGTTATTAAAATTCAATGAATTATAATAAAAACGAAATAATTTAAAAAGAATAATCAAAATATAAAAGTAAGCTGTAAATCTGTTACGAACAATATAATATTAAATATACTTCTTTATGAAAGTACTAAATAAGCTTTACATTTGAATATACAACAGAGCATGCCCTTTAGTCATGAAAAAGCCCACCAAGAAATCTAACTACTATGTTCAGGTTTTTCATATACGCTAAACAATAGAGTTAGGTCACTAGGATTTAGCTTAAATATATGCAAAATTCCTTGGCAAACAAAGTAAGGAGCATATAGTACACTCCACATTCACAATTCCAACATAAACTGCAGATCAGACAAAATTAAATATTGATGGCAAAGAATTTCTAAATAATAAATAAATATAAGTGAAGCCTAATAAATAAACAAGCTAAACACTTTTTAGATAGAAAATGTTTTGAGATAGCAATTCAATATTCACATACGCTATGAACATTAAATGAAAACAAATACAAAATATCACAGGGTTACCGACAGAAATTACGTAAAACAATAACGTATGCATAGAAAGACAGTCAAAGCTTTAATAAATGATAAAATACAAAAGTATAAAACACGATAAATTACAAAACTCTGCCCCTACATTTCCGTTAACATATACTACGAACATTGAATGACAAGGCTTGCTAATGCTAAACGTATGAGCAGGGCCGATCCTAGGGTGTCGGCCGCCCTCGTGCAAAGACCTAATGCGCCGCCCCTCTAGAGAATTTTTCATATTTTGACTAATACTTAACGTTGACATTATAAACTCATCTACCTATATAAGAGTAAAAAGTAAAACATTAATAATAATGCAAATAAAATTTGAAGTGTAAAACTTTATTTTTTGGCCAGCTAATAGGTTATAATAGCGACAAAATACTTTAACAAAATAATAAACAAACAAAAATATTACCTTTGAAATAAAAATAGACATTTTATAATTAGAAATGCAAAACAACAGTATTTACTCAGAAAATATAATCTAATAAAAAAAATACTAAAGCATAAATCTCGTGAAACGAAAAGTATATAAATCAGTCCTTCTACAAAAACTACCTAATAATTAACTATAAAATAACTTTTCTGGCTTTCTGAGAAGCAAATTTGTCAATAATTTCGGTGAAATCAATTTTTTCAGAGATTTGGGATTCAATAGAGATAATGGCCAAATCTGAAAGCCTTTCTTGTGTCATATTATTTCTCAAGTAATTTTTAATAATTTTTAATTTACTGAAACTTCTTTCACCTGAAGCCACAGAAACAGGTAAGGTTAAAAAAATTCTCATTGCTAGAGCAAAATTTGGAAAACAGGGAATGAGATCATTTTTTACTATAATTTCTAATATCTCAATTGGCTGTTTTTTACCTGGAAAAATATCTTTGAATGAAGTTATTTCATTAAAGAGTTGTATACCGTCTATATCTTTCCCAATACTTCCTTCGTCCTGTACCTGTAACTTAATATTTAAGTCCATGCAGGCCTTCATGAGATCATCATTAGAAATGTTGTGAAACTCATACAGAAAGCAGAATATAGAGTGACACTCAGAAAATAAGGTAAATCTTTCATTTACCGAAGAGATCGCGTGATCAAGAATTGCAAAATAGAAAGCAGTCTTGAATTGCTGGAAGGGATTTGAAACTGGTTCATCACTGCCCTCATAATAAAAAAAATGGACCTTTTTCCTGAGCTTCGAGATGGGAAATTCGGGATCAATACCTAAATCTCTAGCAGGTGCTGTTGCTGAATCGACAAATATTTTAATATTATCGTCAGATCCTTGGGAAACTAAATATTTTTTAAAATTATCTAAGTCTTCAAAGCATTCCGCGATGTTTAATTTAGAATTTTGAAGCATTTTACTCAATACATCAATTCTTGATAATAAATCATGCCAAATTAAAATTGAACACAAAAATTTAAATGTTTCAAGACTTTTAATTATTGATTCAGCCATTTTTGGTTTCGTGTCTCTGGTGGTATCTTCAATTAAGGCATTTAATGCAGTAATAATGTTTTGTAGGTCTTGTTTTAGAGATCTAATAGCAATGATACGACTTTTCCACCTTGTTTCACTTAATGGTTTTAAAGTTAGACTTTTCACGTGTTTTTTTAGTAAATCCCATCGATATGGGGACGCAGAAAAGTAGTTATATACCTCTTGTACCATATCAAAACAAGGAAGATCACTCATGCAAAAAGCATTGATTATGAAACACTTTCCAACTGAAATGCAATTTTATCTAAACATTTCTGAAAATCCATACATTCACCGGTGATATGTTTAAAATTATCACAATACTACAATAATTTATTATATTTGAAAACTTCATCGAAAACAAATGCACTTTATTCAAATAATGTCACGAAATATAAATCGCCTACCTCTCTATATAAAAACAGTGAATATTTCATTCATAAACTTTTTTCATTCCTTTCATTCAGCGGCGATATTTTTAAAATTATCACAATACTATAATAATTTATATTACTTAAAACGTAAATCTATGAAGGTTAAAATTACTTTCTAACTCCACGCTTAAAACTTCATCAAAAAAGCAATAATATGGGATCGTCTGCTTCTCTATGTAAAATCAATGAATGTTTCATTCATATCAGCTATATTGCAGATTCCAGAGCTAAATAGGGTTGATTAAAGAAATTCAGCAAATCTTATACAACTCATCTTACAGCTTGATATGTTTACATTCTCCATACATGAAAACTAGGCTTCGTTGTAGAATTGATCAAAGTTTGATGATCATTTAAACTACAAAAAAAAATTGTAATTGCGTTGGCCGCAGTATATAGATGCACAGGAAAAAAGTAAAAAATAAAGTGATTTTAGGACGGATGCAATACTAAATATAAATGCAAAAAAAAATTAAAAATCACGATTTTGACACAAGATGGATGCCATATTTTATTTTGAAAATGGGTCACGTGATCTCTTCATATAATATGGATGCAATTATTATTTTAATTTTTATTTAAAAAACTAATGAACATATTTTGCTGAAATTTTCTTTATATATTTTATGAGATAATTTGAATATTTCCTTAAATTTTCGAAGCAATTTGTGAATTTTAAATTCGCTTAAAAAATGTTTGAAAAATTAGCTCCCATAGGGTTCAATGTATTTTATTTTTTCAACCTGGGTTCAATTCAAAAAATAATTGGGTAAAATTATTCATTTGCATTCCCATATGTTCTACAGATCGTCTAAACCACATACTAAAATTGCATTTTGGTAAAGTCATTTTTACGGCAGTTATCGTGCTAACGGACAGACAGAATCAACTAAGTCATAAACACTTTACAACTATGTTATAAAGTGTTAACAAGAGAGATCAATCATGCTTAAAGCATTGATTATGAAACACTTTCCAACTTCAATGCAATTTTATTTAAACATGTCTAAAATGCAATGCATTTTAGACAATATTCGGTAATATAATACCTCGGTAATATTTTAAAACTTATCACAACACTACATTAATTTATTATATTTGAAAACTTAAACCTTCATCGAAAAAAATGAACTTCATTCAAATGACGGCATTGAAATAAAAATTGCCTGGTTTAAACATCTCTAAAATGTGATACATTCCTCGGTAATAATTTTAGAATTATCATATTACTACGATAATTTATTATATTTGAAACTTCATCGAAAACAATTGAAAGTCATTCAAATGACGTCATAGAAAAAACAAGACAGATCAATCATGCTTAAAGCATTGATTATGAAACACTTTCCAACTTTAATGCAATTTTATTTAAACATGTATAAAATGCAATACATTCCTCGGTAATATTTTAAAACTTATCACAATACTACATTAATTTATTATATTTGAAAACTTAAACCTTCATCGAAAAAAATGAACTTCATTCAAATGATGGCAGTGACATATAAATTGCCTGGTTTAAACATCTCTAAAATGTGATATATTCCTAGGTAATAATTTTAGACTTATCATAATACTACGATAATTTATTATATTTGAAAACTTCATCGAAAACAACTGAAATTCATTCAAATGACGTCATAGAAAAAATAACACGCCTGGCTCTCTCTAAAGAAGCAGCATTTCATTCATAAATAATTTCCCATTCATGTCATTCATCAGAATACTATAATAATTTATTTTATTTAAAAATTAAGACCATGGAGCTACACGTAATTAAATTCTATGCGTAAAACTTCATCGAAAAAAATCGTCCTTCTATTTGTAAAATCAATGATTATTTGATTTATATCAGCTATGGAGACTCCATGAACTAAATGATTTTGTGTTAAAGAAATACATCAATTCAAATACAACTCATTCTACATATTTTGCTGTTTACATTTTACATAGGTGACGATTTTGAGACAAGATGGATGCCATATATCATTTTGAGGTGGGTCACGTGATATTTTCATATCATGGTCACGTGATCGCTTCATATAAGAGGTGTTATTATTATTTTAATTTTAATTTAAAAAACTACTGGATATATTTCGCTAAATTTTTTTTATATATTTTATGAAACAATTTGAATATTACCTAAAATTTTCGAAGCAATTTGTGAGTTTTAAATCCGCTTAAAAAATGTTTGAAAAATTAAGTCCCATAGGGCTCAATGTATTTCATTTTTTCAACCCGGGTTCAATCCAAAACTAATTGAGTGATATTATTCATTCATATTCCCATAGGTTCTACAGACCGTCTGAACAACATACTAAAATTTCATTTTGATTAAGTCATTTTTACGGCAGTTATCGTGCTAACGGACAGACAGACAGACAGACAGACAGAATAAACAAAGTCATAAACACTTTTCAACTTTGTTGTAAAGTCTTAATAACACGCCTGGCTCTCTCTGTAAAAGCAGCATTTCATTCATAAATAATTTCCCATTCATGTCATTCATCACAATACTATAATAATTTATTTTATTTAAAAATGAAGACCATGGAGCTACAAGTAATTAAACTCTATTCGTAAAACTTCATCGAAAAAAATCGTCCTGCTATTTGTAAAATCAATGAATATTTCATTCGTATCAGATATGCAGACTCCATGAACTAAATGATTTTGTGTTAAAAAAATACAGCAATTCTAATACAACTCATTCTATATATTTTGCTGTTAACATTTTACATAGGTGAAAAATAGGCTTCGTTGTAGAAATAATCAAATTTCGACGAGTATTTAAACTAAAATATATTGTGATTGCGTTGTTTCAGTATGTAGATCCACAGAATTTAGGCAAAAATAAAGTGGTTTTATATGAACCACTCAATATGAATTAAAAAGAACTTTAAAAATCACGATTTTGACACAAGATGGATGCCATATATCATTTTGAAGTGGGTCACGTGACCTTTTCATATTATGGTCACGTAATCGCTTCATATAAGAGGTGTTATTATTATTATTTTAATTTTTATTTACAAAACTACTGAATATATTTCGCTGAATTTTTTTTATATATTTTATGGAACAATTTGAATATTACCTAAAATTTTCGAAGCAATTTGTGGATTTTAAATCCGCTTAAAATATGTTTGAAAAATTAGGCCCCATAGGGCTCAATGTATTTCATTTTTTCAACCCGGGTTCAATCCAAAACTAATCGGGTGATATTATTCATTTATATTCGCATAGGTCCTACAGACCGTCTGAACAACATACTAAAATTTCTTTTTGATTAAGTCATTTTTACAGCAGTTATCGTGTTAACGGGCAGACAGACAGACAGACAGAATGAACAAAGTCATAAACACTTTTCAATTTTGTTGTAAAGCGTTAAAAACCAAAAATTTCACCACTGGAGCTGGCAGCGTCATTAACGACGAGATTTAATGTATGAGCCGCACACGGCACGTATAATGCTCTAGGATTGATATCGAGAATCCGTTTCTGAAGCCCTATATTTTCCCCTTTCATGTTCAATCCATTGTCGTAGCCCTGACCCCGTATACCTTTAACTTCGAGCTGCAGACTAGGTGATAGCTTCTCTAATACCCCGTTCGCACTGAAAGTTAAGTCGACTTATCTCCCGAATGCGACTCAAATATGGCGGCGTTTGCGACTTAACTTCTTCCAAAGCGACTAGAAAATTGCACAGACCTTCTCCAGTGGTCTTAGTTACTGGAAAATATCCTAGAAAAAATTCTAAAATATCTACCTTACCATCAGTAGTGTTCACACATCTAATTACAAACGTTATTTGTTCTGTGTGGCTAATATCTGGTGTAGAGTCGGAAATTATAGTGTAATATTTCGCTTTTTTGACAATGCGTGTTATCTCATTACGAATAGATTCGGCTAAAATATTAATTATTTCATTTTGAAATTGCTACCCTAAGTAGTGTGGAATACGTGTTTTGTTATCTTTGTATTTACTGACATTATTAAGGTGTTCTGAAATAACTGGATCAAATTAGACCGACATCTCCACTGCCTTTAAAAAATTACCATTATCTCTATGATACAACTTCGTACTAGTTCCTCTGAATGCTAAATTTTGACTGGCTAAAAATTGTACTACAGCAATCATTCTTTCAATGATGGCGCGCCATCGCTTTTTCTCTCGATTGTAAACATTTTGTTGTTCCGCGCCAATAGTACAATTTTTTTCCAGCCTCGTCTTTATTTCGCACCACGATCTTATAGAGTTTACGTGTTTTAGAGTATTTTCATACTTATTAAGGTAATCCGAACAATGACGCCAATCAGAAAAGCCAGTGCTTACAAGTTGTGTTGAACTATCTTTACCAAACAATTTACATGCAAAACAAAAAATACGATTTTGTTTTATGGAATAGCAGAGCCACGCGCGATTTATTTTCTCCCCGTTCACTAAAGTTTTGTTATAATATGAACAGCTAAATTTTCTGCCACTCCCATCGACCTGAAATTTAAAATTTGCTACTTGTTTGGGACCATGTTCTACCAATAAATCAATATTTTTTTTTGTTAAAATGTTAGGCCAAGAATATTACGTTACCTTCATTTTACTCTTGATAGTAATGCCCAAAAGCTAGATAAATTGAAACCCATTTTAGATGCATTAGTTTCAAAATTTAAATCTGTATACACTCCTGATAACTGATTTAAATCTATATACACTCCTGATTAACTGATAACTATTTTATTGAAGGTAAGTTATCATTTTTAATACGCTAAAATTTTTAATATTTTGATAAAAGAAAATTTGAAAGAAAAATATACTTCAAACAGAAAATAAGAATGTCCTTTATTCCTGAAAATAGTAGAATGCTGTGTTGAACGGGTGATTTTTAGTGAATATTTTTGGAGAGTTATGCTTAGCGCTATAAAATTGCCGTCTCCTGGAAACAGTACGAAAAAGAAGCGCTCCGTCCTTTAGGCTGCCGCCGTCGCGAAAGGGTTAACTTTACCGAAATAATTCAGTTCTAATCTACAAAGGAGACCGCTAAAATAAAGTTTCTTTTGACCATTGATCTGCGAGCCGCGTGCCAACCGTGGTATACATAAATAAGCTGCCACACAGTGGAACGAAACATCCTTAGGCGTCTCAAAAATATGCCTTTGGTTATTTTTTTCGATAGAAATTTAAAATTTGGTATCCTTTTCTATGCCGTATTGCTGGCTCTGCCACGAATTTTGCTATCAAATGAAGGATGTGTGTAAAGAGTAGACATTAATGGACAATGGACCAACACACTGTGCACTAACATTCTATTTTTCTTAAACTATGGGACTTATTTTAATTTTTCAATAACTATTTAAAATTCAGCATATTTATTCGATTTATTATAAGTTTTAAAAAATTTTGCTGGATTGATAGAACTTTAAGCGGCCTGCGGCCGCCCCTTGTTTTGGCCGCCCGCGTGCGGTGCACGCGCTGCACACCTGCTAGGATCGGCCCTGCGTATGAGCGACATAGGGTATCTCCAGAACATTGGATATTTTATCATTATTTCATAGCCATTACAGGTATGTCTGTTTTACTATGTGTTCGTTAATGTTTCTGATAAGGAGCATATAGTACACTCCACATTCACAATTCCAACATAAACTGCAGATCAGACAAAATTAAATATTGATGGCAAAGAATTTCTAAATAATAAATAAAATATTCTATAAATAATAAATAAAATTTTCTTGCATCATACTAACGTATGATGCAAGAAAAATGATAAAAACTGCAAAAATTACCAAAAAAATTTAATTTTTTTTTCGGCAGCGACTGTCAGAAACATTAACGAACACATAGTAAAACAGACATACCTGTAATGGCTATGAAATAATGATAAAATATCCAATGTTCTGGAGATACCCTATGTCGCTCATACGTTTAGCATTAGCAAGCACAATTTCCTAACACCCTTTCCGATGACGTAGGAGGTTTGGTTTATGACCCCTGTATGGCCTCTTTAGTTCACGAAGGTGACGGTAAGTAGACAAATTACTTATGTAAGATCTTCATCCAATTCTAATGATTAAAAATGAAAACCTGCATGAATATTTTTTTTCTTCTCTTAAAAATAAGTTAATATCTGAGACAAACTTCGCTTCGAACTGTATGCCGTTTTCTTTTTATTTTGTCAAGAAATGCAATCAGTTCTGATTCATGCTCATGTTTGGATTTCATAACTATTTTTTATAATTATTTAGTCAAGACTTTCATTCAAACAGATGTTCGCTAAATGTTTATTTTAGATTATCGTAACGAGAAAGAAAATCGGTCAGACATTTATTACTTTTAATAGAAAATTCTTTGTTACTGCAATGATGGTTGTGTACACGAGTTATGCAGTATACTTTTTTATATATATATACCTACCGTAAAACAGTAAGTATTTTAAAGAATAAGCAAAAGATTTTAAGGATTGTTTAAGGCCACATTTCTTCAAGCAAGTCCTTTTAAGAAATAGTTTTACATGTCATTCGGAAAACCGCCAAATGTAACAAACATTGTTTCAATGTTACAAACTATGTGCCGTCGAAAACCTAGACCACTCGACTCGTACTAAGGCATGACAGCAACTTGAGTGGCCGGGAACAAACTACGTGCCGTGGATTTCTTCTCTGTAAAAGAAGTAAATTCATTGCATTATATAAGGAAAGTCCCATATCAGATTTTCCTTTCTGTACTTCAAACAGGATTCCAGATACAGTGGTGTACCGTCATGGAATGGGATGGAGTGATTTTTCCAAGGCGCTAAACATATTTTGGGCTTAATCATCTGCTATGCATTACAGGAAAGGGTGCCAAAAGTCTAGTTACGTTGTGTCCAGATACCATAATTTTCATCATATGATCCGTGGGTTATCGCTTCTTCAAATTTCGTTATTAACAAAGTGCGAATCATCTCCCGATTTTTATCAAATTCACTATGTTTTGATGTAAAAATAACTGATGTTCTGTTTCACTATTTATAATTGAACTGCCTAAAACTGCCACTTATTGCAACAAAATTCATGTTAATCACACAGGAAATTTTCTTTTACGGCTTTCAACATTAATAGTCTGCATTTCAAACTCTTTCATGTTTTACTTTTATTTTGATTGTGAAATAGGTGTAAATAATTTAAGTGGAATGTTTTCAATAGACTCAACAGGGTGATTTTTATTCCGCATGGTAACATTAGCTTACATCAGGTGAATAGTTTGTCACCATCATGGTAGGGATTTGTTTGATGGAAAATGCGAGATTGTAATGGTGACCATGCTGGAAATACATTTATTCAGAAGGATTTCACTATGAATCAAAATTGCGCCATGACACCCTCTCTCCTCGCTGGCTTTCAAGATTTCAAAGACTAGGCTCTTCTGTGAAGAAAACTTAACATTTTATAATAATAAAAAAAAGGGAAGGGGGGACAGAGTGGATTTTTCAGTTTTAAAAAAGGGCAGAATACTGCACTCTTCAAAAAACATTAAAAAGTAACACTACAGCACTCCTTAAATTCTTTAAAATAAGTAGGTAACCAATATTTTTAGTATACTTGAATGACTCTCCATACATACTTTAGAAAAAGTTCATTCACTATCTTTACACATTTAGAAATTGGAATTTATTAATATGATTCAGTCCTCATGCACAAATGATCAGAAACTTATGTTTTATTTAAAAGAAAAAACAGATAATACTTAGCTGTGAATGATGGTTTAACTAAAATTCAAACAGAAGAGCCTGTCAATCTTGTGATTGCTCGATTTCTTTCATGTGATTTTCAGATTGTAAGTTATCATTTATTTTTGCCTAGCATTCACCACTTCTACATTATCATTTAACCCCTCTCAACTTGTTATGGTACAATACAACTCATAGCATATTTCATCTGAATCTGGCCCATAATATGCAATAATTATTGCAAAGAATGGGTTAAAAAAAACTTTTGTATTTTTTGCAATGCACAACAATACAAAGTAAATTGCATTACTTATGTAAAAATTAACTTTAGAACTTTTACAAAATATAACAATATGCTAGTTTAGTCAATCTAATGTGCACTAATAAGGGGATGGAGGTGAATGGAAAAGATAATTGTGTACTTCAATTTCACTCGACCATTAAATTGATGTATGTCTAGATAATAATACTCGGTAGCTGAATGGTGACCTGTTGATCTGCTGTCTAGAACGTATTAAAATATAATATAAGTAAGTAAAACATCAAAAATTTCACTATGTAGGATATAATTTTCATATTTTTCGCAGGGAATTACTTGCTTAAAATTTTATGCCGAATTTAAAAAAAATTGTGTGCATTTGTTTAAATTGGTTTAGTCATTGAATTCAGTATGGTCATGTTTTTTCCCTATGTACTTGACAAGTTGATGATAAGTGAAAAGGACATTCCATATATGACAACTTCTGGTAGCCTTAAGGCCGTATCACATTCAAGAACTTTTCAGCCAATTTTTCGGACAACCAACTTTTTAAACAATTTTTACCCCGAGTTTGGAGAAAATGCGTGTGTGATAAGCTCGAAAAGTTGGGACAATTTTGAACAACTTTTTCTAATCGGTCCAGAAAAAGTTGTTCGTTTGGGACAATTTTTCAACAACCAGCCAATCAGCGATGAGTAGCGGAGATATCACGCGTAGAGAGCTGGTTGACGCAGTTGGTTTATGGCGTGAAATCTACGAGTTTTCGTTTATATTCTGTTGCATGATCATAAACTGACTTATGACATGTTGATGCTATTTATATTTACAATATTGAACGCTTCTGGGATTATGTTAAAACGTACAGAGTTGCAGCCCTTTGATGAGAAATAAACGTGTACTGCAATATTTCAGCTGATCTGTTTATTAATGCTATTTTATTGTTGAACCCGTTATAGAAATTGCCCTATATAGTAAAAGTTTGATTTGAAATTATCATATATTGTTCCTAAATTTTTCTTGTGTTTGAATGACATTTTGTTTACATTTTTGTTTGTGTGTGATCTCCGAAATTGTAATGTTAAAACGTTTGCAATTTATTTGAAATTATGCATGCAACACTGTTTATTTATAAAACTAATAACTAAAATATGAACATTGTCTGTATATATCAGCACTGTCATTATGTAAGAAACATAATTTATGTATGGGTACAAAGGAGTTTAATAATCAAGAACATTTGTTCATTAGCTTTAAACCTATGTATTCAACATTTAAAGTTTTGAGGATAGCATTTAACATTTAAATTTTACTTCCTGTGCTAATTTTTTAGATACAAAAACTTCGAAATTTGAAAATTAACGTAATTCGAATTTCATCAGAAATATAAATTTATGCTTTTTAAATTTTCATTTCATAAATTTGTACATGACAATACATAACACTGTACTGATTAAAATATTTTTAAGGTCTGAATTTCGGTTGTTAAATTGTAAACAATGTTTGAAATAAAATGTTCAAGACTCTAAAATGTAAATAATTTTAAGTTAAGCATCAAAAAAATTTTAAACATAGTAAATGTATTTTGTAGTAGTTAATTGCATAACATGAACTATGAAGAATGATAATAATTGAAAGCAAACTAATCCATAGCATAATGGTTGATATAAATTTAGCAGCTCATTCAATTTCCAAGTATTTCATAAATATTAGATGATTGCTTATGCGTTTCCAATAGATGTAGTGTTTGCTGTATAGAAAGTGTCGAGTACTTATCAATAAAAACTAATTTGTAGCTATTCAACAAGTCAAATTACAACTAGTGTATATATGTTTATATAAATACCTTTATATACATAAGTTAAATACCTGCTATAAAATAATCCGAAACCCATAATTGGGTGAAAAATCAGGCCAAATTAAAATTTTATAGATTTCAATATAAAATCGATCTATAATATCCATGTAATGTAAAGCAGACGAATTAGCAAGCTGTAAACATGCTGCCGTAACCCTAACTGCAGTGTTGTAAAATACAGAACTATATTTCTCCTCAAAAAAGCGATAAAAATACAATGCTTTCACTCGCAGTTTTTCATTTAGCCCAACTTCTTCAATTGTCCGGCAACCCTATCACCAACTTTTTTGCCAGAAAATTGGTGGAAAAGTTGTCTGAACTAGTTGGTTGTTCCAAAAGTTCTTGAATATGATATGGTCTTTATCCTTTTACTTCTTAGGGTTTCACATTTCTGATTGGACAGTGTGATGTTGTAAGTTGTCTTTTTTTGCAGATCTAAATTATCATAAATTGCATAATTTTTCTGTAAGTTGTACAATGTATGTCAAGATGGGCCAACGACCGTACCGTGCTGAAAACACCGGTTCTCGTTAGACCACCGAAGTTAAGCAGCATCGGGCGCGGTTAGTACTTGGATGGGTGACCACCTAGAAACACCGCGTGCTGTTGGCACATTTCGGGTGCGGTAGCCCGGTGATTTGCATGCTGCCACAACTGCCACCGTGTTCATGCAGAGTACGATCACGTTAAACATGTGGATCCGTAAGTCCTTCCGTGAGGTTGGTGGTAGGGGAAGGAGGGTACGGTCCCTGTGGATGCCTCCCCCACTGGGTTCCGGTCTAAATCGGGTGGCACTTCCTGGCCGTCCAAACAGTTACCTTACACCTTTCTGGTAGGTCGGACGATCTGGGTCTCACAAAAAAAATGTATGTCAAGATTTCACCCCTTTTACTCTATTTTTGTGTGCTAAAAGACTATTTTGTATGCTGTTTTACGATAATTGAATAACTTTATTTTAATTGAAAGTAGTAAGAAATAGGGTTGCATTGAATATTCGGTTCGGCCGAACCGAATAGTAAAGAAATTTGGTACTTACGTATTATCGCAACCATATTGGCGGCATTATATAAGACCGACGGAATACGCTGACGGAAGAAAAATAATAAGTAATTTTTATCTGTATAATTCTTACCTTTATTTGACGATAAATCAATTACGTTTTGGTGGAAAATATTGCGAAATGGTTTTTAGAATAGAATCAAAACAATTTTTTTTATCCTTTTCTTGGTCTTGTCGCCATACGAATTCTGCCAAGTAAGACTCAAGATGGTGTCTTGCTGTACCCCGTTGTCTCTTGTTCCTCCATTTCGCGGAACCCCACATTCTTTCGATTGTTTGGGTATGCACACCTGTTTCGGGGTCGACAAAATTATATTTGTGATTTACTTTTAAATGATTAAATCCAGCGATTGCCAATTGATCAGTCTGATACGCTCTCCAACTGTCAGAATAAAGTGTACTCCCTTCCTCAATGTTTTCGACAATTTTCTGGAAAAGCGTGGCTGCAGTTCTATCAGGAACGGTTGTTAAAAATGCTTGTTTGGTCTCTCGACAGACGCCACCAAAAATCCATTGCTGTGGCAAAATTCGACCCGAATTATTTTTCCTTTTCGTGAACAAGCTTTCATCTATTCCCACAATGCGGCCAGTTCCACCTATTTTCGTTCTTTCTTTGCTTTCTATGTGGAGAACACAAATCTCTCTCATATAATTATTCCAGTCTATGACTGTTTTGTCAGCTAAATTAAGTTCTTCGTCACAAAATTTGATTGTTGTTAATTCTTTGCACCAGCAATACATGAATCCTACTGCTGTTAATAACGGGATACGGCTTCCCTCAAACCAATTACCACTTCTTATTCCCGCGTGTTGATTACAGGTTGCAACGTTGCACTTCCAAAAAATCTGTTTTCCAAAATAAAGCTTCATCGGGTGAGAGTTGATACATTTCCTAACGTCTGGTAAAATGTTATATTTCTGTAAAAGTGTAACGGCATCTTTTTCAGAATTTGGTAAATCCCAGATTCGCATTTTAGTATTCGAACTTGCCATCTTCAACGAACGGTTAGGCTGACAAAAGTGGCAAGCGGAGAAATTTGAAAAGAAGCACATGGTTGCCAATTCAGCTCCTTAGATGCGTGCGACATTGGGGGTTGCCGAGGTTGCCAATTTGGCAAGTTATCCCGGGGGTTGGCATGGTTGCGATAATACGTAAGTACCAAAAATTTTTAAATATTTGACAATTGGTAAAGCACATTTTTTTATACAATGAATGAAAGTTATAGTATCATAGTACAAAATTAATTCAAATTGTTGCTTACCAATATTATCGCATTTAAAATAATTTTGTTGTTTCTTCAATTTTTCTTAAATCTTATCACACCTTAATCTAACTAACTCGTTTAAATATGAAACAGTAACCAGAAAATAAAACTCATAATATTATGTGTTCAAAAATATAACTGTTAATTTTTTATAAAATATGCAGCTAAAAAAAAAATTTTATCATTTTACTAATATTAAAAAAAGGTGAAGATGATTAGTATATAAAATAACCACTTGGATGAATATTCAATTTTGCAGTATTTTAATTTCTTAAGTTTTTTTTACAAATATTTTTTAGAAACATTTATGTTTCTAAACAATATTAGTTTATAAACAAATTATTCTTTGTAATCAAAGTTTATTAGAGGTAAGTGTTGGTGCAGGAACATTAGGCGTTCTGCATTTTCAGGTTGCAGCCTATTACGTTTTGGTTCATAAATAGTTCCTGCTTCTGAAAATAAACCTTCACTATCAACGCTGCTAGTCGGTGCAGACAAGTACTTTCTTGTTAACGCTGCAAGTATGGGACTGGAAATACTGATTTTCTCGCCACCACATCAAAGGATTGTTGTTCCTTGGTATCAAGGGTCATGAAATCAGGGATAAACATTCAATTCATTAGAATTATTTGTCTGTTTAAATGAACTGTTAATGTTTATTTGATGTTGTTTCTGTGGATTTAGCAATTTCACTAAAGCACTACCAAAAGGAATTGCGCACAATTCGTGAAAAAGAATTATCCTTCTCTTTTGCCATATCACATTCAAGAACTTTTGGAACAACCAACTAGTTCAGACAACTTTTCCACCAATTTTCTGGCAAAAAAGTTGGTGATAGGGTTGTCGGACAATTGAAGAAGTTGGGCTAAATGAAAAACTGCCAGTGAAAGCATTGTATTTTTGTCACTTTTTTGGCGAGAAATATACAGTTGTGTATTTTGCAACATTGCAGTTAGGGTTACGGCAGTGTGTCTACAGATTGGCAATTCGTCTGCTTTACCAGAGTTTCCCCCAGGCACTTTTGGAAGGGCGCAGCGCCCTGCCTGCCCTTTTTTTTTACCAGAACAGCGCCCTCCTTGCCCTTTGAACCAGAAAAGTGCCCTCCCTGCCCTTTTATTAGCAGATTAGATCCCCTGCTTGGCCTTTTGTTAAGAGAGCAATGTCTGTCCTCAAACAAAATTTAACCAGTTCAGATAAGTCCCAGAGCCCTTTCTCTGCGTTCATTACCGTAAATTTTGATCGTGTCTCTCTCTCTCCTCCCCCCCCTCCTCCTTGCTCCCTTCTCTTTCAAAGAAAGAAAAAGGGTGATCTAGTGCCAATAAAAAGATTGACAGCCTCATATCACTTCTTTCCTCCACTAAAAGAAACAAAACAGAAGGGGGGATATTAGGCACATACGTTCCTTCTTCTATCTGATGGAAACTTTTAAAACAGTTTTCTATTTCAACTTAAATTTTTATTAAATTATTTCATGTTTGATATGCATTTGAGTTATAAAATTCTGTAAATGTAAACCCCGTACACATATTTGCTCTAAAACAAATATTTAAAAATATAGATTTCCGGACTAGGGTTCTTTGCGCCATTTGCAAGAAGATGTTTACATTGATTCCGCCAATTCAGTCAAAGCCTGAGGATGATAGAAAGGGTGGGGGAGAAAAGTTAGATTAGCGGGATGATTTTAGCCGGCTTGAATGAAATACGAGAGAGCTTATTTTCTTTATATTGTTTACTAATTGCCTTTAGCTACTAGCCTAGTGGCTTTTTGAAAATTCTCTTAATATGCTTTCTTGCTGCAGACCGCGTATCTCCGCTACGCGCGAAAATCACGGCTAAAAGTACTCCTATTTGTTGTTTGTGTAATAGCTATCGACTGTGTATTTGTACACCGCCGCCCTTAGAGAGGATCGGACACCACTCAAGTGGTGGGACCCGGACTCCCTAACAATTTTTGAGGGAGGAGAAGACATGAAAAATGCACAAAAGAGAAAAATTAAATATGAAAAGGAACCCAGGAATTTGTATGGGATCTGACCACTATGCGTTATATACAATATAATGAAATCTCTGCTCCATGCAATAATGATACACGGACATATATAATTCGCGTAGCGGATTTACTCCCAATGCAGGTCATGCAATAGCTATTGGCTGTGTATCTTAACCACGGCCGCCCATAAGAAGGGTCGGGCCCAATAATTTTTTGAGGGAGGAGAAGACACGAAGAATGTATGGGGAGACCTCTTAAGTGAGTAAAGCCCCCATATCTTAGTATGGCAATAAGTATATAAAGTAGATTAAATTTCGCTATTTCCAAATGAGTCCTTAAAGAGACAGAGATTAGTTTAAAACTAATCTCGTAATTTTGGTAAAGTTACTATTAATCTATACTTATTACCACACCGTAGCAGAGTTAAATCACTCAAAGGAGTGCATGCCAAATAAATATTTGGCTTCGTGCGAAGACAATTCAATTATAATTTTGGCCGTATAAAATAAAGACAATTTTATGCATTCTAAACACAATTTATTATGATTAAGATTACTTTCTTGATTAACTAGCATTTCATTTGCAAATGATTTATATTCAATATTTATCTTATTATTCTGACAATCTGATAACACTTAATTAAATTAATTCACAGTTTGTTAAATATTCATTCATCATTATAATTTATAAGAATAGCTCAATTAACATAAAACAATAATTATTACTCAATATCATAAATCATATTTTAGGGCGTTTTTCTCTTTACAATTCCTGGATCAGAATTCACCGAAATTATATTTTAAAGTTCATACATAGTTCACTATATAAATATATATAAAGGCAACTCATCCACAAAATGATACTTGATGTGCATATTGGCAGCGGTTTCAGTTTACACTTTAATTGCATATTCTTTGGCAGTCCGGAATTTGTTCTCTACACAGTTCTTAGAATACAGCTCCGATTGTGAATCACTTCCGTCGATTTTTGTTGATTTAGTAATCCACCTGGGTGTCCACATTTTCTTGATATATATGCATTTACTTGTTCCACCACTGAATATTCCCAGTCACTTTCTGCAGATGGCACTTTTAAATAGATGCGTTGACTTCACAAATATTATATGCGCGAAACTGAGCATTAATCTCGCATATTTTTGTTGCCAGTTCTAATTACAGTTTTCTTTACAAGTTACTTATAGTTCATGAAATACTAATATTTTCATCTAACTTCACTTCGTAAAAACTGCTGCATCAATTGCTTAAGGTATGCCTTTTAGCAAGCTATGATATAATTCCAGTCAATCCTGGTGCTGCATGCGATATAGCTGGTTCACATATTCACGTTGAGCTCCCATTTTTGAGCAAAACTTCCTCACCGACAATCTGTGTTATACGCTAATTCTGCTCACTCGAAAAGAGTAATGACCGAAGTTCCCGGTATACATATTACTCGACGTAAAAATAAACTCAGTCAGTTAGTGCAATCGTCTCGGAAAGGGTAAGGACCGAAGTCCCCCCTCCCCCGTACCAGTCGTCGATTCGTACCTAGACTGCAGATCTAAATCGAAAATCTATATCAAAATCTGTCTCAAATCTTTATCGAATCTCAAGCGAAAATCTTCGAAAATCTCAAATCTGTCTCAAAATCTGTGTTCACAGTTTTTATAGACAATTTTGCGGACCAATAAATGAGTGCTCAGGCTCTTACTGGCCGCTTCTGTGCCACTCCGCTAATCCTTTTTCTCGCTCTCCTCCTATGACCTTCAAGTGCGTCGCAACAGTCGTAAACATACTTCTGTCTGTTTCAGCGCCACGGTCCCTTCTTTCGTCTGGCCGGTGAATATTGTTTAGTGCACGCTCTGACATTCCTTTCATCCTCCCATGTCATCTGCATGTCATTTTTGACATTTGCCTCTCGCCCTTCCCTTCTCTGGGATCTAATTTATTTTCGAGATTGACACTTATCCAGTCCAGCCTTTCTCACTGTATCTTGTGTATTGTACTTCCTTTCATTATTTAACGGATTAATTCAAGGAGTTCCTCTCCTTCCGTGAGAAATTACTTTTGAGTATGATTCACACGACTTTGGGTTTGCCCTTGGGCCAGTTGTTGAATTCTGCTTTTTCTTTCTGCCTTTTATATCATATCTTAATTTCATAAAATGCAAATAAGAATTCAAAATTCACTAAATATGTCTAGTGTGTGTAATACACTACGACAGAATGCACAACAAAGGAAAACTAAATATGAAGGGTAACCCAGAAATTTGTATAAACGGCCCTGACCCGACTACTACGCAGACGGATGTAGTACGTGTTATATATAACATAACGATAACTCCGCTAAATGCAATAACGATTTGACCTATTTAATTCGCGTAGCGGATTTACAAAATTAAGCGCCTTCTTTTAACGAGTGTTTGTAATCCGCATACAATGCATGCAATAACGATATATACCTTGTGCAAATCGTGTGACATTGTGTTATGAACACGCGCACTATGCGAGCTTATGAATTAACAGATTAGCCCGTTGTACGACATCCGCATAGCAGATTTGAAACACAAAATAACCCCCCTCATATTAGCGGACTCGTCTTTGACCCGCTCCTAGGACGCATGCAATAATAATAATAATAATGAAGCTCATTTAATAACAATACGCCTGCTTTAGGAAGGCATGCAGTAGTTGTTGTTCGCGTACTCGCCCGCTACGCGAGTTTACGGCTAAAGATACGGATGCTGCGCAGACACACGAACGTACGTTGCTTGTACTATTAATGACCCTGCTGCATGGAATAATGATTAACTTAGCAGCTAAACATTTGCCAATCCATTGTTCAATACTTTCTTTATACAGCGATTTTATGGAGCTTTCTAGAATTTTATTTAGTTATTTAAATCAGGTTTTTATTATTTTATTTTATTTTTTTTATTTATTTTGTAATCAATATATAACAACAAACAATAAATATTTTCAACGTTTAAATATATCTTATCCCTTAAAATCATCAAACCTCATTGACTAATGAGAAAATACTAAAAATCAAAATTTAATATTCTACTTTTTAAATTTAATAAACTCTAAATTTATATACATTCAATAATTGTAACTGCTAATAAACCCAACTGCTCAAGACTATAATTGCATTTGATGTAAAAATAGCATTTATTCAATGATAAATTTGTTCTCAACAAAAGAAACATTTTCATACCTTAGTGGTGGTTGCTCCAGTCCGATGAAGCCAAAATTGTTTTGAATGAATAACATTTTGTAAAATAAAACTTCAGTAAAGTTCAATAAAGCTATTCGATTTTCCAGATTCATTTATATTGTTTACAGGATTCTAATTTGCTACAAATGGCTCACTAACTGTTTATAGCTAGTTAGTACTTTAGTTTTGACAACGATTTTATCTGGATGTTACAGACCATAGACTTCAGGTTAAAATATAAAATTATTTTATGAACTTGTTTTTCAATATATAAATTAAACTTATCTGCCCTGAAATCAACCTGACCTATAATCTATAGACTTGCCTGGCGGCTCATAAATATGTACTTGAATATGTATATTTTCATTTCTTTTGTTCAAACCTAACCAATCATTACACATTTTTAGAATCTCCAAGTTCATTTAATGCCCTAATTTTTTAAACAAAATAAGATTATCTCATACTTATGCACAAATATTTCACCAAGGAGTAAGTGACAGATTCAGCTGAAACAATAGTAACATTTTAAGTAAATTACAGCTTTCCCACACATTGGAAAACCCAGGTTAAAATACTAAAATATCGAAATTATAACCACTGTACTTCGCAAACAAAGAGCTCATCCAAAATCCAATTATATACACTTGTAGGGATTTCAAAGAGCTATATTCTTATATAATTGTTTACAGGTTTAGTTTTTGAGATAGCATTACAAACTTAAAAAAGGGGAAATTTTCACTCTTCTTCAACTCGACAAAACGATTACTCGAAAACTATAAGCACTTTTTAAAAATATTAATATAGATTTAGCAACTAAGTTTCCTAATACATATTTTTATCCCTTACTATTTATATCTGTCTTTTATGGTTTCGAAGATATTTCGAGTGAAAATAAGCAAAATGAAAAAAAAAAAAAAAACTTGCTCGGACAGATACTTTATGGTTTTCAAAAACCAAGTTCAAAATATTAAAAAATTGAAATTAATTTTATATATTCACAATCTTGACCCTATTTCCTATAAAACAAGAAAATATATTTACATTTTTGTCTATTAAACTTGGAAGTATACGCTACAAAAGTGTTTACATTTTTTTGCAATGCTCTGATTTTCGTCATAAAAATCCCAAGCATAAATGTTATTCAAACATAAAAAATATGTGCCCTTTTTCTGGTAACAGCACCCTGCCCTTTTTTAATCCTGGGGGAAACTCTGGCTTTACATTACATGGATATTATAGATCGATTTTGCATTGAAATCTATAAAATTTTAATTTGGCCTGATTTTTCGCCTAATTATGGGTTTCGGATTATTTTATAGCAGGTATTTAACCATATATATAGTCAAATTACAACTAGTATACTAGTTGTAATTTGACTTGCTCGTTGAATGGCTATAAATTAGTTTTTTTTTATAGGTACTTGACACATTCTATACAGCAAACCCCACATCTATTGGAAACGAATAAGCAATTATCCAATATTTATGAAATACTTTGAAGTTGAATGAACTGCTAAATTTATATCAACCATTACGTTATGGATTAGTTTGCTTTCAATTATTATCATTCTTCATAGTTCACATTATGCAATTAACTACTATAAAATACATTTATTGTGTTTAAAATTTTTTTGATGCTTAACTTAAAATTGTTTACATTTTAGAGTCTTGAACATTTTTTTTCAAACATTGTTCACAATTTAACAACCGGTATTCAGACCTTGAAAATATTTTAATTAGTACAGTGTTATGTATTGTCATGTACAAATTTATGATATGAAAATTTAAAAAGCATAAATTTATATTTCTGATGAAATTCGAATTGCGTTAATTTTCAAAGTTCGAAGAGTTTGTATGTAAAAAATTAGCACAGGAAATAAAATTTAAATGTTAAATGCTATCCTCAAAATCATCAAAACTTTGAATGTTGAATACATAGGTTTAACCCTTTCAGGACGGCGGCATTCCGGAGCTGTCGCGGCCCAAAAGATGACGCGCTTCGCTTCATTTTTTGCGCTAAGCCTAACTCTCGAAAAAAATTCACTAAAAATCACCTATTCAACACAGAAATCTACTTTTTACAGGAATAAAAGAAATATTTATGTTCTATTTGATGTATAATTTTCATACAAATCTGAATACAAAATACTCGTTAGTTGCTCCCATTCTTTTATCCGAAATAACGAATAATTTCACTGCCTCTAAAACCCAAACAAAAAAAAATACTCTCTTATATTCCTATGATTCACCAGCGAAATCATAACGCTGAAATAAAAATAAAAACCGAAACTCAATTATAAAATTGTTGATGCTACGAGAATTGCTCTGTTTGTTTATGTTACAAAATGATTTTCACCGCTCCAAATGGAGAAATAATTCATTTGATCCTCTTCTGCCAAGGTCATGCCTATGCAAAATGCATTGAAGTTAGTTCCATGGACAAGTAACGCCATCTAGTTCACAAATTAAAACGTTCCACGTAGTGGCACTTATAGGTGCCACTATCCGCTTGCGGTAAAATTTCCTCTGGCCGGAGTGAGTGCCGTTCGTCCTTGAATGCATGTTCGCATCTGGCACCTGGGCGTGCCATTCGTCGCGAAAGGGTTAAAGCTAATGAACAACTGTTCCTTCTTATTTAACTCCTTTGAACCCATACATAAATTATGTTTTTTACATAACGACAGTGCTCATATATACAGGCAATGCTCATATTTTAGTTATTAGTTTTATAAATAAACAGTATTGCAATCATAACTTCAAGTAAATTGCAAACGTTTTAACATTACAATTTCGAAGATCACATATAAACAAAAATGTAAACAAAATGTTGTTCAAACACAAGAAAAATTTAGGAACAATATATGATAATTTCAAATCAAACTTTTACTATATAGGGCAATTTCTATTACGGGTTCAGCAATAAAATAGCATATCTGATATAATAAACAGATCGGCTGCAAGTTTGTACATTTAACATAATCCCAGAAGTGTTCAATATTGTGAATATAAATAGCATCAACATGTCATAAGTCAGTTTATGATCATGCATCAGAATATAAACGAAAAATATACAAAACATACCTGTTTAAAAGTGTATTCCAATTGCTTATCTTTAAAACTTTTAATAAATAAAATATTGCATCAATATGTGAATCAAAATCGACTTAATTCTTCATACCATGTTTGCAAACTTGTTGAATACTCTTCTTCCAGGAAAAAAATATAAATAATTCTATCTTAAGTAGTATAAATTCATCTGAAAATATTGAAAAATGCAGAAATTTCACGTTCTTGTTTGGCCACGTTGCTCATAGATTTCACGGCATAAACCATCTGCGCCAACCTGCTCTCTATACCTGATATCTCCGCTACTCATCGCTGATTGGCTGGTTGTTGAAAAATTGTCACAAACGAACAACTTTTTCTGGACCGATTAGAAAAAGTTGTTCAGGGTTGTCCCAACTTTTTGCGCTTATCACATACGTGCTTTCTCCCAACTTGGGGTAAAAATTGTTCAAAAAGTTGGTTGTCCAAAAAATTTCCTGAAAAGTTCTTGAATGTGATACGGCCTTCACAAAGCTTGCATCTAGCCTTCATAGCATCCTCATCTAAAATCTCAAAGAAATCCCAAACAGGACTTCTCTTTTTAGTATAAAAACTCATTCTTCTATAATAATGCAATGTGCAAAGTAAAATAACTATCTATAAAGAGCACTTATATTACAGAAACACATCCAAGTAGAAGTAACTGTCTAAAATGGCTGCTTCTGAATTATGCCTGCCTTAGGTGTAAATGGTTTAAGGCAGTCCAGAAATTATTATCAGCTACTTTCAGCTTTCTAACTATTTCCAAATTCTATCAGTAACCCATTTACTTAGGATAATGGAGAAGATACTGAGGGTGCAAATATTGAAAAATGCAGAAATTTCACGTTCTTGTTTGGCCACGTTGCTCATAGATTTCACGGCATAAACCATCTGCGCCAACCTGCTCTCTATACCTGATATCTCCGCTACTCATCGCTGATTGGCTGGTTGTTGAAAAATTGTCACAAACGAACAACTTTTTCTGGACCGATTAGAAAAAGTTGTTCAGGGTTGTCCCAACTTTTTGCGCTTATCACATACGTGCTTTCTCCCAACTTGGGGTAAAAATTGTTCAAAAAGTTGGTTGTCCAAAAAATTTCCTGAAAAGTTCTTGAATGTGATACGGCCTTCACAAAGCTTGCATCTAGCCTTCATAGCATCCTCATCTAAAATCTCAAAGAAATCCCAAACAGGACTTCTCTTTTTAGTATAAAAACTCATTCTTCTATAATAATGCAATGTGCAAAGTAAAATAACTATCTATAAAGAGCACTTATATTACAGAAACACATCCAAGTAGAAGTAACTGTCTAAAATGGCTGCTTCTGAATTATGCCTGCCTTAGGTGTAAATGGTTTAAGGCAGTCCAGAAATTATTATCAGCTACTTTCAGCTTTCTAACTATTTCCAAATTCTATCAGTAACCCATTTACTTAGGATAATGGAGAAGATACTGAGGGTGCCATAGGTGTTCCTTTGTATCCATTAAAATGTGTCAAATAAGATAACAAGAGAATTTGTCTGTGTGTGGCCCCATTGTAGTCAACCCTTCTGATTTCTTTCATGATTTCTGAAGAGAAGATTACTTTGTTGATTCTTTTGCCACAGGGTGGGTACACCTGTCTCTAACTGCTTAGTTATCTATCTCTGTTGTAGTTTGCAAGACCAGGTGTGACAACAACTTAAAAATGAATGGCTAGACATTTTGGCAAAGTATCCTTCGCATTTAAAAAAAAAAAATGATTTGGCAATACTTGAATTTGACTGCTCAGTTTCAATTTTGATAAAATTATTTATTAGTTACATTACAGAACAGACTAAGATAGCAAAAATTCACTTGAATAAATTGTAATTCTAATTTGTAATGATATTTTAAGCAACTTGGGTTTGTACATCGAGGTGAAATACAGGTAGAGAGACTTATGGCAACCTTTCCGTGACCACTGAACTAAGTCACATGACTTAGGCACTCCCCTACGCGCATCTCTCCTTCCATTGCAATTGCATTACGTTTCCGAAAGCTAGAAGTCACATCGCACGTTTGCTTTTGCTTTTGAGCAAAATATGGTAATGTCCTGCGCTGCATATGGATGTACGTCAAAGTTTATCAAAGGAGACACTACGTTTCACAGATAAGTCGTTTCCATTCATTTTAAAACACATTCTATATAAAATAAAGAGTTAATTGGCATGTACAACCATGCCTTCCTATAATAATTAAGTAGATTTTCTGGCTTTGTAAATAATGTATAGCCTTGTAATTATTTTGAAAATAAAATATTTTATATATGTTTGTGTACTTTTATAAACGGTACCTCTATAAATGCTTAAAATTAGAAGAGAAAAAATAAAATAAAGGTGAAACTTTTAATACACCTAATTTCCTCTCTTGGCGACATTTTCTTACACCAACTTGGATTGTTTACATTTTCATACTCTTTTTCCCTGACAATGTTTTCATGCCATATAATACTATGAAATGATTAATAACTCCCAAGAAATTTATATAAATATCAGTAAGTACACATTTAAAATTGATATTTTTTGCTGAGCTATATTTTTCCAGACTCATAAAAATAAATACAGTGTATGGCCGTAAATATACTTTTTTTCTTGAGAATTGTAGCAGAAACAATTACTTTTTACACTTTCTTTTAGTATTAACTGTCTTTGTATGTACATTAAAAAATGCTATGAAATGATTAATAACTCCCAAGAAATTTATATAAATATCAGTAAGTACACATTTAAAATTGATATTTTTTGCTGAGCCATATTTTTCCAGACTCATAAAAATAAATACAGTGTATGGCCGTAAATATACTTTTTTTCTTGAGAATTGTAGCAGAAACAATTACTTTTTACACTTTCTTTTAGTATTAACTGTCTTTGTATGTACATTTAAAAATACTCGTTAAACATTTCAAAAAAAGTCCGTAACTGTATATGTAATGTATCAAATGAAATTGAGCAATTAAAATACGATTTGAAAATTTTTTTGTGATTATGAAATGTATAAAGTAGCCATATAAATTTCCTAATATTTATCTATGATAAGTGCAATAAAATATACAAAAATATTTTTCAATTCAGTTTTTGTGCATTTAAAACTTTTATTAAAATGTTAGCTAATTTCTATTATTTTTATTAGTTTTCCCAAAGATGAAGAAAGATGTGGGAAACACAACTGAAAAGAGAAAAGTTTTAAGCATTAAAATGTGCTATATGTACAAAATATGCTAAATTGCATCAAAATATGCTAAATTGCACCAAAATAGGCCAAATGAAAAAAAAAAATTAACGTTTAGTCATTTTAAACAATTATTTGTTATGCCTAGTGTTCTATAAAAAAGGCTGGAATTTTTTAAACAGTCGGTGAGGGGATGAGGATGTTTTTTACAGAAACTTTGGAACAAAACTGATTTATGTTTTCAACTTTGGCATTTTTCCATATCTTAAAAATGAAGAAATCTAAAATGTCTCACTGTCTGATGAATATGTAAAGCAAAGAATGAGATTTTAAATAATTAAAAAAACATATATAATGAGTCGCCGGGTAAATTCATAAAAGATTCAAAGTAATACTTTTTTTTTTAAATTAGAATACGAAGATATCATTCCATTATGTTAAAAATTGGAATTGTCAAAATATTAAATTTTGGGATGCAACAACATAAATATAAGAAATTTCATAATACATATTTAAAAAATTAAAAATAATTTTAAATATGAAGAAATTATTGTCCTATAGATTCTATTTAGCTCTTTGAAACTTCGTTCTTTGATTCTTTTTGATTATGTCAAAGTAATAATATTTTTGATCAGTGAGGAACTGAGAGTGAAAATGTTTCAAAATTGTGTTTAAAATGTTTATTCATTCCCCACTCCTTCCCACCATTTAACAGGGTGTTGTTCTATTGATAAATGTGAATTAATAAAGCCAATTTATTAGAAAGTTTAAGTCATTCACTTTTGCAAGTTAATGCCCTACCAGCAGCATTTTGATTTATTATAACATTGTGTCCAAATATTTTTAAAAGCAATTTTTTTGGAATATAAAGTAACTGTTGCATAATCTGGGAATAATATACAAGATTTTGAATAGTTACAATTGTATAATGCTCAGCTATATTTCTAAAGTTGAAAATTGACATTGCCTCAATGCCAATTTTGCACTTCAGTTTGTACAAAAATAAAAGTATTTTATTAAAAATAAAGTTTTACTGAAGTAAGAAAATAATTTTAGCAGCACTTTAGCGGTAAAACACTAAAAGGTATTGTAATTCTAATGACTGAATGTATATTTTTAAAATCTCAAACTTCATAAAAGTTTTTTATTTATTATTAAAATGTTGATGCATTAATATTAAACATCAACAACCTTAAATAATATAATTGATGCTTTTTTCGAAATTAAGGACAATTTAACTGATGATTTTATTAATTGAATTGAAAACAAGTAAAAATGTATTTTCTTTTCAAGTACACCCTTTTATTAGTTATATGTGACTTAAATATATGGATACAACAGCATACAAAATGTTTGCTCCGATTCCCGAGTTATTCCTCAGACTAACATTAAGTTGTTCCTCAATGTATTTCTCTACCGGTTCCTAGACGGGCTGGGATAGTAGCAGTGAATTTAATTGCACTGATAATTCAAAATCCAATGAATTAAAATATATCACGAAATGTAATCATATGCTAAATATGATAATCTTTCTAGATACAACGGATCTTGAGTTATTCCCGAATTATGAGTATATTCATATGGCGGGCCCAAGACGGGCTAGACCGATAAGGTTTAAAATCTAAAAAATCAATATGCACCATAAAAGACAACGAAATACTAAATTTGGACCTTCTAGCTGGAAAATTAAAATATATCATAACAGAAAACGACATGCCAAATTTCATGTTACTGTGATTAATAGAACTTTATCAGTTAGGACCTAACCAATATGTATTTTTAAATACATCAGAAACGTCAGAGGTATTCAGCACTGTTTTACTCCAGTGAAAGAAAATTATTTTAAAGCTCCAAGCGTGGCAATAAGTCGCCAAGTCTGGGAGTGTTCGACCATAAATCACGGGATACATGTAGTGGTCATGTTTTCAATCTCTTCTGAATAGCAATGCGCAGTCTACTTATATCTCTGGTCGACGGGTTTGTATTTGTATGTAAGGTAAATGCAAGATTTTCTATAACATAACATGAAGCCATGATTATCACATATCAGAAATTAACTATCAATTAGCAATTTATGCAGATAAACATAATCTAAATTAAGTACTGTATTAATTTGCTTTTGGAATGATTTATCTTATTTTTTATTTATTTTAAATTAATGATTATACTTAATGTAAATGCAAATAAATTTAGGATGTTAAATGTAAATGCATTTAAAAAAGACACAAAATAGAAACATTTTCTATTTTAAATTGGCATAAAACAGAAATATTACCTTTAAAAATATTTAACCGAATATTCGGTTAGAATTTTAACCGAATATGCAGTATTCGGCAAAAGTTGGTATTCGGTGCAACCCTAGTAAGAAAGGTTTCTTTGTGCTGTGCAACTTATGTCTGGATTTCGTCTTTTGCAGTTTTAGTGTGCGATACTTCCGAAGGATGATTTTATCATTTTTTTCAGATAAATGGAAGTGGTAAGAAAGCTATTTTTCTATGTGGTGGACTAGGAAGAGAGGCAAAAAATTAGAAGGTAGGTTTCTTTTACATTTTCTAAGTCACCATAAAGCCCTTCTTAATTGATTCATAAAGAGTGAGAACATGGCATGCAGAGGTGCAGCCAGCGTGCTACCATTGACTTTGAATAATCAGGAGCACTTGGCAACTGTGATGTGTTTTTAGCTCCTGTGGAATTGAATAAACATCTGGTAAAATTTTCAATAGTTGTAACCAGGACTTTTTCTGGCTCTCAAAATTTTTGTCATTAATGAAAATTCTCATAAACACTTTCTTCAAAATGGCAAAAATTTGTAATTAGTAGTCTATTATTTATTAATTAAAATTATTCTTAAAATTGAAAACACCTTGAGCTCAAAAATGTTTAGGAAAAACCTTTATGCTCAGGACCTGATTAACACACGGGCCTACGCGCGCGGGACTGTGACCCTGAATCCATATTTTAGGGGCCCCTAAATTTTGAATGTGTTAAAGCATTTTAAACAGACATAATTATTTATATAATTATTTGAATATTATAAACTGATAATGTTATTTTTTATTTTAAATTTTGAAAATATGTTAATAGTTCTAAATATTATACATCTTTTAAAGTTTTACTTATAAATAAAAAGTTCTACATGTACATAAGTGCCTTCGGGACAGTGGTCCTAAACTTTCAAATTTGCTTAGTTATGTCTTTTTGCATTGACTTGGTATGCCATGAGTGTATGGGGTCCCCAATTAACACCAGGCTTTGGGCCCCCCATTGGCTTAATCAGGCCCTGTTTATGGTGATACTCATCACAGACTATTATACAGACCTGTCACTCTCGATAGTTTCGTTTTCGCGGCGGCCATTAGAGATAGACCAAACAGAGGGTTGGCGCACTCTTGGCGATGGTCTGGTTTGGGTACAAGCCGATTTTCAATGTTATAACCCTATTTCGCTCGGCGAAAACTTAAAACAACAGACTAGCATGGTTTGAGTAACGTGAAAAAGGATTATTTGTTAAGTGTTTAGATCATTTCATAGAAATGGATTGATAAAAGAAAACTGGTTGCGTTACAGGGTATGTAATTTATGTTTATTAAAATTGAAATAATTTTAATTATCACCATCTTACATACGTGTTCATTATAAGTATACACGTGTTCATAAGTATACATGTGTTCATCATACGAAATTAGTGCTGTGTTGTTATTACTGCCGGATTAGACTAAATTTTAAGAGGTAGTGGTATAATTAGTTAAAAAATATTTTCCGTATTTTTATAAAATGTGAAATAATTGATATGTGGATAGCTTTTTCTTAGTTGAATGTGATATAGTATGTGTATATATTTATGTAAAATTTTTATTAAGTGCTTTATGGGGGAAAATTCCCCCCCCCCCCCTCGGGTAATTAATGATTGAGTTCCACAACTTCGATAGTGCATTTATGTAAATTTGATATTTACTATATGAATATTTTTATATTTAAAAAAAAAGTCTATTATGAGTATCCCAGAATAAATTAAGGATCAAGTAATTAACGATCAACACGCTAGTATACTTTTTAGACTGAAAATATTATATAATATTTCAGTCTTTTGAGTATGTCAGCTTGTAATTTTTTGTGCATTATGTTTTATAGTGAGACAATGCAATGTGTCTATTTTTTAAACTATTTTATGATTATTTGAATTAAATATATAACTATGTTTATTTAAATATTCTTAAACTAATGAATATATTTATGTTGCAGATTAATGTATTTTTAAATCCTGATCCTTTCTATAGTTTCAAAAATTATAAAAGTACAGTCCTCAACATTTTGTTCCCCTCCCGTTTAAAAAAAAATCGCCAAGCGAGCGATAACGCGCCAAATCTGGCAGACGCATCGTAGTTCAGTTGGTCCAACTCACGAGCTCTAGTGTCTATGCGACATCCCATGTTAAAAATGTTGCCATAGGGTCCTATGGGAGTGCACCTTCTGAATATATTATTCTGTGATACTCATTGTCATTCTTTGTCAATATATGACTTTGCGAGCAATCCTTTCTTTCCCACTGATTTCCCCTTTCATTTAATCACACTTTTTGTTCTGATACTGTACTAAGATGAGCTCTGTCAATCCTTTGCTCTTTATACAAGATAAGTGGATCCTGCCCTGCCTACTCCAATTACTAGTACTCTTAAGGGGACTCATACCTCACTAGCACTTATGAGCTGCCTACATGTTAACCAATGGAGAAATTTGTTTAGAAGACTCCTCTGTGAATTTTGCCTGTAAATGTTAACTGTTTTCGTGATATTAAAGGATAAACCCATATATTTCATTTTAATTACGATTTTTTTAAATATTTAAATTTAAAGTATTTCAAAAATGAATTTAAATGTTAACATCCCAACAGAAGTTTCCATTAGGGGCTTCTGTAGCAAATTTGAAAGAACATTTAAATATTTTGCTTAATTAAATAAAATAGTAATACATTTTTCTATTGATATCAACAAGTATTATAATTTTATCATTATAAGATCGATTTAAAATAATCCATAAACTATTTTAAATACAGATATGTAGAACAGAATGAAGATAAGTTTATGGAAACCCCGTAAGTTACGTGCTTGTGGGTCGTACAGTCTCTGTCGGTTAGCAATAGATCTTTATATGCAGTCAACAACTAGGGGGAGAAAGTGATTGTTTGACAGCTATTTATCAAGGAAAACACAGCCCTCTATAGTTCCCCCATTTCGGGGTGCAACAGCTCTTTGCTTTTGTAGTTTCAGAGGGACTATGACAATACAGTTTTTATTAGAATTTGTAAAAGATTCCAAACTAGTTTTGGACAGGATTCTAGCGTATTTCAGTTCATGCACTTCTGCTGCCGATGCAAATCTGTTTTCATTTTTGAGAGACATATTTGTCTTTCCCTTTCTTTTTTTCCCAGACAATCTCCCACTCTGATTTTTAAAATATACTAGGGACTCTACACGAGTCCGGAGGCTGCAACTCCTACTTGTTGGCGTTCGCTGAACTCTCTTTGCGATCTGTTTCAAGCCAAACTAAAGTTTAAATTAAAAACGGTTTATTTCAACAAGCTCCCATAACATTTCTCTACAAATGTACCAAATGTCATAGTTTTGCATGCTATAGAGTTTACGATACAAGGCAGAGAAACTCGGGGGACGCAAAGAAAATTTTTCAAAAGTGCATAAAAAGTAGAATAACTCATAAATTACATAGAAGAAAAAAAAAAAACAGGCTTGCAAAAATTCAAGTACATGTCTTCAAATATTCGTAGTCTTACTATTGTTAGTCTGTCAAGGATGCCAAATAGCAGCTCATATATTTTGTCTTTGACTTTAAATATTTCTTAAACTAAAGTTTGAATCAAAAAATTATTTATTTAAGCATGTGCCGCTAATATTTCTCTACAAATGTACCAAATGCTATATTTTTGTGGTAAGAGACAGAGAAAATTAGAGGAGTGCAAAATCTGTCAAATAGCTGTGCCAGCTAAAAGATAGTTTTGTATAGGTAACAAGAAATTTATTTTCTTTTTCAATCTAAAAATGTAACTGAATATTAAATTATAAATAAATATATATATATATATACATATATTGGTTAAAATATAATAGTGTACTGATGCATTTGCAAACAACGCATTCAATTATAGCACTCACACTTTCCAAGATAGTTAAAAAGTGTTTATGACTTTGGTCATTCTGTCTGTCTGTCCGTTCGCACGATAACTGACTATCGAAATGAATTTTTAGTAGTTTTTTTATATTTATTTGTTGAGACGGTCTATGTATGGGATGTCTGAGAATGAAAAATAATATCACCCAATTCCCGGCCATCCAAACGGTTACCTTACACCTTTCTGGTAGGTCGGACGGTCTGGGTCTCAACAACAACAACCCAATTAGTTAAGGATATCAAGTTGAAAAAATTAAATACATTGAACCCCATGGGACTTTATTTTTCAAACATTTTTAAGCAAAGTGTTAAAATTCACAAATTGCTTCAAAAATATTCAAATTATCACTTAAAATGCATGAAAAAAATTGCAGCAAAATATATTAGATAGTTTTATAAATAAAATTTGAAATAATAATTACACCCATGATATATGAAAAGATCACGTAAATCATTGCAAAATAAATATGGCTTCCATTTTCCACAGTTACTGTAGATGTTTGAAGATAATTTAAATTTATATTTAATGTTGCATCCATCATGAAACCGCCTTTTTTTGTGCGTGTGTGTGTATTATCTGTGTATCTAAATTCTGTGCCAACGCAATTACAATGCTTTTGAATTTAATAAAACTTTGACTAGTCCTACCACGAAGCCTAATTTTAACGCTATAGTATAGCAAATATAAAAGAATCAAGCAATTTCAAAGTGAGTTGTATAAGAATTGCTGAATTTTGTTCATGCAAAATTATTTAGCTCTGGAGTCGGGAATATAAGTGATATGCATTAAATATTTATTGATTTTACATAGAGATGCAGATATTTATATTTAGATTATGTCATGTGAATAAAGTTCATTTTGTGTAACTAGCATTGTCTTTTTCAATGAAGTTTGATGTCTTCAAGTATAATAAATAACTGTACTGATATAATTTAAACAATATTAGTGCTGAATGTATCACAAAAATTTTTCAAGCAAAATTATTTAGCTGTGGAGTCTGGAATATAAGTGATATGAATGAAATATTCATTGATTTTACATAGAGAGGCAGGCGATGTATATTTTGATGACGTCATTTGAATAAAATTCATTTTGTGTAACTACTATTGTTTTTTTCAATGAAGTTTTCAAGTGTAATAAATTACTGTAGTACTGAGATAATTTGAAAAATATCAATGAATTTTAGAGTTGTTTAAATAAAATTGCATTTCAGTTGGATTGTGTTTCATAATCAATGCTTTATGCATGATTGGTCTTTCTTGTTATTATTATTTTAAAATAAAAATTTAATTATATTTTTATATAATTTGTATTCTTAATTTTTAGCATTAAATACATCGATATGCATACATTTTTTATTTTTAGTTTCATATGATTCCTAAATATTAGCAGCTATTATCTGCTACATAGAAAATAACATAACCTTTTTTGAAGTTTTGATTGTCAAACTTTGAAGGTTCTAACATTAATAGATTATTATAGTGATAAAAATATCTTGTAATATTAAATAAATTATTGATATGTTCTTGTAATCAGTGATATAGACATTATTTTCCCATTTACCTCGTCGCAATCACATTTACTTTTCCTACATACATAGTAGTATATAATGCATACTACTGTGACATAGTCTAAAATTCGAAAGCGTATTTTCGACGGGAGAGCACGTTTTAAGCATCCCTGAACTCGAATCGAACGTTTTTGATGTAATGTGTGTGCATATTTGTGTGTCCGTGAGCCTGTGGATGCGATATCTCAAATTATAAGCAAATTGCATAAAAATACAAAACTAGTAAATATTATCCAATAGCTTCACTTTCCGTATGCAATATTATTAAACAAATCTCTCAATATCTTTCTGGTAGATTTAGTTTATGCCATTTACGAGCAGGGTTGCAAAAAAGCCGGCTAAAATTAATAAAAGCCACGCCGGTGGCTTTTATTGGTTTTAACCAGCTTTTTTTTGGCCAAAATTGACTTTTTTTTTTTTTTTTTTTTGAAAGCGTGAAGGATTTTAATTTTAAATTACACATTTTTAAGTATTCTTTGACTAATTTTAAAGGTATTTTATTGGGTTAGAATTTAATAAATAACTTTTATTTCTCAATAATGCAAACATTAATATTGGAATACCTGTTAGTGCAAAAAAGCCAGCTAAATTTTAAAAAGGCATATCAACTGCTTTACTTGGTTTACATTGGCCTTGAACACATTTTTTATAAAATGTTATTGCTTTAAATAATGAAATATTTTATTGTAGGACAGCAGTTGCTCAGTGATATATCTTATTAGTTAACTAATTTTAAGGATTTTATTGATATGTAAGAGTCTTATTTTTACTTATAAATATTTAAAATCATGCATAAAGTCATTTAATAAAAAACACTATCACTATTGAAAACAGTATTGGGAATAACATATGCATGAACAACTCTTTTAAATATCATCAAACTTTTCAAAAATTTATTTTAATAAGTTTTAATTTGAGAAGAATTTTTAACATTTTTTGATTGCTCTCTCTTGTTAGCAGTGTGTAAAAAAAAATGTTTTTCCTTTTAAAGTAAAATTGATTTTTTTCCTTTTTGATGTGTGGTGATTTGTCTGTTTAATTAATTATAGTCTTTAAAATGTGTAGTATATGTAATGTAGAGCTATGCATTATGTAACAGAGGCTTTCAAAACACCATCTTGGAATCTAATTTAATGCATTCTCCTCAATGTATATATATTTTTTCTTTTAGACATATTACCTTCATAGTATTTTTCTAGTGGTCGTAAAATCTTGTGTACTTGGTAATATTTAATAGAAATTTATAAACATTTAGGAGTGCATCAATGATAAAGTAATGCAAATTTACTGTCAATTGGCTGTAAACCACCTTTTCTTAATAAAACCCGGCTTTTTTTAAGCGGTTAAAACCAAAAAAAAGCCGGCCGGCTTTTTTTTGGCCTGGCTAAAATCCGGCAACTTTGTTTACGAGGGAAGATACTTTTTATAATAATGTTGTAATTAAATCCTATTGAATTCGCCAATAATTTTTAATTTCACAGAATATTAATTAAGTGCCAATTGCATTTTAGATATGAAGATATTGCATGTAGGCATGAATGAGTCATTCTGTTTGGGTTAATAAGTTTCTAAAACTGGCCACTTGTTGGTTGCAGTTCTGTGTTTCTGTCATGAGTTTCTGCCAGCTACTCTGAACTGGTTCAGAATGAGATTTGAGCATTGCATATGGTAGAACTTTGCACCGTCAATGTAGATCAGTGAGTCTGGTAGACCCCCGCCCCCCTCCAGTGGCTTAAACTGTGAATTAATATTCTACAGTTTTTGAAATATGCCAACATTCATAATCTCAATATCTATTGCAATTACTACAGTTTTTGAAATACACCAACATTAACAATCTCGATACCTATTACAATTACTGCTGTTTTAAATAAACACTTAATTGCCAAAGATGTTAAAGTCGATATAGATAAAATATTTCTCTAGTATTTTGAAGGAAGATTTCTTTTTTATAGAACGTTGTATGCAATCACAATTCAGTAAAAAATCTGATGTGACAACACATGACTTTACTTATATAATGCAATAAATATGCTATTTTTACAGTAAAAAATTTTTTTCATCAAATTAGTCGTCATTTTCATTGATTTAGCGTCATTTTTATCCATTTGGCGAGAAAGTTATTCTTATAGCAGATAGATGACGTTCAAATACAAAAATATTACTTAAAGTAACTTTTCTCAAAAATGGAATGAGCTAGATCTTCGAGAATGATGTCACCAAATTTATCGCATGATATTACATATGAAAAGTGAACATGTTTCTCGACAGTTAATATTTTTTTTTTAATTTAAGAGATTTTTTGATATATTTATTTAAAAAATGTGCAATATCTTGAGAACGGTTCATGCTAGCATTCCAATCTAGCAAAATCATCCTTCTCTGTGTAAAATTGATGAATATTTCATTCATATCGGCTATGCAGACTCCATAAGCTAAATAATTTTGCATTATAAAAGCAGCAATTCTTATACAACTCATTCTACATATTTTGTTGTTTACATTTTCCATAAGTGAAAATTAGGCTTCGTTGTAGAAATAATCAAAGTTGGATGATCATTTAAACTCAACTATATTATAATTGCGTTGTTTCAGTATGTAGATGAACAGAATTTAAGCAAAAATAAAACGGTTTTAGAACGGATATAACACTAAATATGAATTAAAAAGAACTTTAAAAATCACGATTTTGACACAAGATGGATGCCATATTTTATTTTGAAATGGGTCACGTGATCTCTTCATATAAAATGTGTAATTATTATTATAATTTTTATTTAAACTACTGAATATATTTTGCTGAAATTTTTTTTATATATTTTATGGGATAATTTAAATATTTCCTAAAACTTTCGAAGCAATTTGAATTTTAAATCCGCTTAAAAAATGTTTGAAAAATGAGGTCTCATAGGGTTCAATGTATTTCATTTTTTCAACCCGGATTCAATCCAAAACTAATTATGTGATATTCTTCATTTATATTCCCATATGTCCCACTAACCACCTGAACAACGTACTAATATTTCATTTTGATAAAGTCATTTTTACGGCAGTTATCTTCCTAACGGACAGACAGACTGAACAAAGTCATACACTTTTCAACTTTGTTGTAAAGTGTTAAAAACCAGAAAGTTCAATCATGCATAAAGCATTGATTATAAAAGACTTTCCAACTGGAAATGTAATTTTATTTATAAGTCTCTAAATTGTGATACATTCAGTGCTGATATTTTTAACACCTTACAACATAGTTGAAAAGTGTTTATGACTTTGTTCATTCTGTCTGTCTGTCCGTTAGCACGATAACTGCCGTAAAAATGACTTCATCAAAATGAAATTTTCGTATGTTTTTCAGACGGTCTGTGGGACTTATGGGAATATAAATAAATAATATCACCCAATTAGTTTTTTATTGAACCCGGGTTGAAAAAATGAAATACATTGAACCCTATGGGACCTCATTTTTCAAACATTTTGTAAGCAAATTTAAAATTCACAAATTGCTTCGACATTTTTAGGAAATATTCACATTATCCCATAAAATATATAAAAAAAATTTCAGTAAAATATATTAAGTAGTTTTTTAATTAAAAGTTATTTAATATAGGGAAAAAAACAAATTCAATTAAATTCTGCCTTTTGGGATATCCTCCAGAAAGGAAAAAGTATATTAAAAGTTATTTAATATATCAAGAGTTAAATAAATAGTAAATAATAGTTAAT
This sequence comes from Amaurobius ferox, assembly GCA_951213105.1. Taxonomy (NCBI): domain Eukaryota; kingdom Metazoa; phylum Arthropoda; class Arachnida; order Araneae; family Amaurobiidae; genus Amaurobius; species Amaurobius ferox. Next base: position 127,654,956 of record OX578152.1, read on the forward strand.
TCAAGAGTTATTTAATATATCAAAGTTATTTAATATATCAAGAGTTTAATCATTTTGTATATGAGAGAGGCTTCACATTTTAAAATACTTCTTCCTAAAAATAGTTTTTTCGTATTCTAGAAGTCCCAAAACGTGTAGATTCTTCGAAAATTCGAGTTCCGATCTTCGGCACGATTCCAATACTTTGAATACATACATACGCACACACATATATTATCTGTGTATCTAAATTCCGTGCCTATGCAATTACATTAGTTGTGATTTTAAAAGATCCCTAAACTTTTATTATTTCTTCAACGAAGCCTAATTTTAACTTATGCAGAATGCAAATATCTCAAGCGATTGTAAGGTGAGTTACATAAGAATTGCTGAATTTTTTTCACACAAAATTATTTAGCTCTGGAGTCTGGAATACAAGTTATATGAATGAAATATTCATTGATTTTGCATAGAGAATCAGATGATTTATATTTCGATACAGTTTTAAATATTCAAGTATAATAAATTACTGTAGTACTGTGATAATGTAAAAGATATCACCACTGAATGTATCACATTTTAGAAATTTTTAAATGAAATTGCATTTCAGTTGGAAAGTGTTTCATAATCAATGCTTATGCATGATTGATCTTTCTTGTTGTTTTTTTGTTCTTTGTTCCTAATGTAAAATAAATTAAATATGTTATATTACTAAATTCATACTTTTGTTTTACTTAAATAAATGACTGAATCATGCACATTTTGGGGTTATTTTCGTTTTACACGATTTTACTTAGCAAAATCCAAGATTTCAATTTACACGGTTTTGTGCAGAACCTATCTTCCATGTAAATCGGGGGACAGTTGTATTTCATTTTTTCAACCCGGGTTCAATCCAAAACTAATTGGGTGATATTTGTTATTTATATTCCCATAGGTCTCACAGACCGTCTGAACAACATATTTAAATTTCATTTTGATTGTCATTTTTTTGGCAGTTATCATACTAATGGACAGACAGACAAAATGAACAAAGTCGTAAACACTTTTCAACTTTGTTGTAAAGTGTTTAAAAAAGGGGGGGCAATAGGGGTGTATTTACTGCTTAGGAGCCTGAAAATTTTGTTGGCTGCACTGGTTGCAAGCCTGTCTCTCCAATCTGATTCCAATTAAAAGTTGTAATTTATGCAATTGACTAAATATACTATAGCACACTGCAGCGTATGCTGTACTATTTGAAAAGAAAAAAAATCAGTTATCATACTATCACAAATATTTAAGTTTGTAAGGAACACTAAAACAATGGAAGCAGTCATTTTGACCACATAACTACTTTGAGAAACGATTCCTCCAAAACGGCTAGTCAGCCCATTGTCCCACCTGTGGAAAATGCTAAGAATGCTTATTGCAAAAAATGTGTCGAAGAAACATCCTAAATTCTGTAACTATGATGTTTTTGTTTTGATATAAAGGTACGTTGTATTTTTTCTATAGCAGTCAAATTGATCGCTTCCCATCAATCTAGATATTTGAAATATCCATCATTCTAGTGTTAAGAAAAGAACCACTGTTCTGGTATGGACATGAACTACGAACCACCTATTTGCAAACTTGCCACTTTGTTATCTGACTGACTCTCTATCACTTAAACTATCCAGGAATCACCTCTTACTAGTATCTCAGGGAGTGACTAACAACTCCCCCCCCCCCCCCCCCTCTGGCTGTGGTTAATGATGCCACGAACATAAAAATTGCATCATGTCTATTTTTCACATTGATTGAAATGCAAAGTTTTGTGATCATTGACCTATAAAGTAGGCTTTATGCATGATTATGTCAAATTTTGTCTTATGCTGCCATGTTAAAAAAATATGATTTCAAATAAATTTTGAGTTTTTACTCTTAATTTAAAAAAAATCTATCAAGTTTTACATTTTTAATTACAAAGCCGAATATACAGTTTTGTGGAAATCCATTAATATTTGTGGTAGCTATCGTATAACCAAGAAATAAACCACAAACAGAGAAGGCGGACATTGCATAAAAAATTGTCGAAACGTGTTCAGGAAGGCCCTAAAACATAGCATCAAAAGATTAAAATTGAAAAGTTTCATGAAAACAATACTTTATACTAAAGTTTTTGTATGAGAAAGTCAGGATTTCAGGCCATTTTTGGATTTTCGGCAATAAAATGGAAAGACAATGAAGAAACAATCTGTTTTTACATTGCAGAACATTTATGTAGTACAGTATTTCTCAACAAAACTATTTTACACAAAACATGTCGGTAATTTTTTGTTGTCGCATTAACTTTAATTTTTCTGCCAATGCCTTTTCTTTAATTAAAGTTACAGACATTATTTCTTATGTCGTAGCGAAATTCCACTGCTTATGTCCCTTGATCACATTGTCCAATGGACTCAACAGTTTATCAATCGGAATTTTTTCGTCAGTTATCTCGTTTTAACTATAGGTGCCTTCCCACTCACCGCAACGCAATGGTTCACGGCAATGCTCGAGGTACATGCAAGTCTTTGCGGCCAAGTAAATCCCTTCACACTGTCGGTCAACGGCGAAGATATGTAGCCAATCAGATGAAAGTGCAAAAATTTCTCCTAGTTCAGCGGCCATGTTTACAAACCACCTCTTCCAAAGCTATTTTATATACATGAAATATTATATAATAAAAATTAAGACATTATTACTAATATAATCTCTTTGGTCTCTTCTGATTCAAATTTATATTTATCAGCGGCTCGCTGGTTTACAGTATTGACGTGTTTCAGAAAATCTGCCTTTCTGTGAATTTAAACAAGAGCGTACGCGAGTTTGCTATGGCGATATATACATATTTCATCAGTTTTCTAAAATAAGCTAACTAAAGTGATTCCATCACAAGGATTCTAATTTAAATTGTTTTAGAATATTTACTACACTATGGCAATTTTCTCGTTTTAACGAATACAATTATGTTCTATTTCTTGAATCGTTAAAAAAACATAGACATAATTTAAAAAATGAATTTTGATGTATGTTCTCCATAGACTTCTTTTTATCCTTCTATTGCAATACTAAAACAACTTGAAAACATATTCTGTTTACTCTTTAAAATAATACTCTAAAATAGCACTAAATGCTTTGCATGATATAATTTGTTAGTACATTTCGGATGTGTAGTTTTGGCTTGGGTGGTAGAGAATCAGCTCCGCAAAAGAATGGGCTCTGGTTCAATACCAAGCGAATCTTAAATTTTTCAAGTGCTGCCATCTGTTGCTGAAATATTCAAATACAGTTTTTCTTTAATAATCTGCAGAATTTTTTTGTTTTAAATTATTTTAAGTTCTATATACAAAATAACATATCAGTAAATTATTTTTAAGTTTGAATGCTTATAAAAATTTATTTTGAATTTACTTTAAAAAATATCTTGAAGTATACTTTATACCAGCTATAGATGGAATATATTCTTCTTAATTAAAAAAAGTGCTTATAGAAATAGCAAATATAAAATGTGCATATAAAATTAGACAGAAATCATCGAACATCCTCAAACAAGTAGTAGTTATCTTTCGACATGTAATTTTGAACATTTTAGATTAGAATAGAAACAAAAGTCAAACTACTTTGAAATTTTAAAGATGTTGTATTTTAATAATTTGGCGCTATAATTTGAAGAATTTTTTTATTATTTTAAATGCATATAGATAATTAGAAATTTACAATGCATTTGAAAATCATTTATTTTTAATAAAAAAAAATAAGTTTACATATAAATGCGAAAAGTTTACTCTTTTAAGCTTGAATGCTTATAAAAATTTATTTCGAAGTTTCTTTGAAAAACATTTTGAAGTACACTTTATACCAGCTATAGATGGAATATACATTTAAATTTATTTTAAAACATAATTACTCAATAAATATAAATGTAGATAAAGTAATTTTTAAATTTAAAAGTACTTTAATGAGAAATATTTTAAACGTTACAAATAAGCAAAGAACATATTCGGATATTTAATATAGATACGTATTTGAAAACCTGTAGAATCAAGTATAAAATGGTAATGAACTTAAATTTGTTTAAGACACGATATTTTAATAACGACATTCTTGAATTTAAATACTTTTTGCGTTTTTTTTTCTTTGTTTGTTTCATTTCAGTCAATATCGGCAATATCGCTTTTTAAACTAATTTTGTATCTTAAAATAGAGTGAATATTTTTCAACAAATATTTATTTGCTTTTTTATAAGGATGTGTGACAAATCCAAATATATTTTAATGTTCTTTCATCTATTTAAGCTTCTGATATCTGAAGTAATCCATATAAAAACAATCAAATCAAAAATTTACTATACAAAATATTGATTTACGAGGTGTAAAAACATGATCTAATATGCTATTGGCTGTTGCGTTGCTGTCAACCGTGCGGTACGTGTTGAATTCGGTTTCATTTCGAATTTAGCGTTGCGGCCTGCGTAGACTGCGGAAAAGAACTTTCTCCCACTTTTTCATCTTACAATGCATGCTTGAACTCAACCGTCCGCTGCAGTGTGTTGCGTTGCGGTGAGTGGGACCTTATCCGTTTCTGTTTCATTCTCTTCGTTCATAACAAGGTCACATATTTCATTGCCTGTAAAAGAGCCTACCACAGGTGCATTGTTATCTATACACATAACCTCTGCATCTATACACATAACTGTCTGCATACTCTCCAAACTGTTTGCATTGGCATTTCTAGTGTACACCAACAGTTCTGAAATTTCAACTTGGAGGATTGGAAACCTTCGAAATCGGCCTTGCTGCTATCGTTCTCGGTAAATAGGGTTGCTGGCCACATATTGTGCCATGCATGCTCACACAAACACGCAATTGCCGAGTCCCATGCCGCTTCTTGAATCGCTTCAACCATTTAGTCGAATACTCACAAGCATTGGTTAAGTTCATGTCTTTGAGAAAAATCCTCACTTGCTGCATCAGCATTGGGCCTGTGAGTTAACGTTTTCACTCCTTCGTTGGCGAAACCACTCAATCATCACTTTATCCAAGTCTTGATATTTCACGGAATTCATTGTTTTTCTTTTTGTCATTTCGATTGGCATGTCGCTATCTACGAAAAATTGGAATGAAAAAACTTTGTAAAACATGTACAAACTCTGCAATCGTAAGAAAGATAATAAGATTGAAACTGTTTCAGGAGAAACCCAATAGCTAGCACCTGTGTGACATCAGACCAGGCAGTCGCCAATCAGGAGTAGCCTCGGTGCTCTTTTGTTCGAGAAAACAAAACCAGTTTGACGAAAAGGATTGGAAAAGGGAAAACATGATGTGGAACAGAATCGGGGATAAATTCACGATGTCCGGATTTATTTTTAAAAAAAGTTTTTAGACGTCCGGATTTCGGGCGCTCTACTGTATATATAGGGGAAACTCTTGTACCTAGGGCCACTCAGCTTTTAATATTTATTTTGCAACATTATTACTCTAAGGTAAGTGACTACATGGTTTGAAATCTTAGCAACCATTTTGAATGAAAGAAGAAAAATATAGCACTTAAGCAAAAGGAAAAGTTTTGATTTGATAATCATCAAAAATAAAATTCTGCCAATCATTTTGATATTAATCTCTAAAGATTTTGTTTTTATTAGGGTTGCACCGAATACCATATTTTACCGAATACCCGGTTAAAATTCTAACCGAATATTCGGTTAAATTTTTTTAAAGGTAATATTTCTATTTTATGCCAATTTGAAATAGAAAACGTTTCTATTTTGTGCCTTTTTTAAATGCATTTACATTTAACATCCTAAATTTTATTTGCATTTACATTTAACATCCTAAATTTATTTGCATTAAGTATAATTATTAATTTAAAATAAATAAAAAATAAAATAAATCATTTCAAAAACAAATTAATATAGCAATTTGGTTTATGTTTATCTGCATAAATTGATAATTATTAGTTAATTTCTGATATGTAATAATCATGGCTTCATATTATGTTATAGTGAATCTTGCATTTACCTTACATACAAATACAAACCCAAGTTGCTTAAAGTATCATTACAAATTAGAATTACAATTTATTCAAGTGAATTCTTGCTATCTTAGTCTCTTCTGTAATGTAACTGATAAATAATTTTATCAAAATTGAAACTGAGCAGTTAAATTCAAACATTGCCGAATCATTTTTCTTTTTAAAGTGCAAAGGATACTTTGCCAGAATGTCTAGCCATTCTTTTTTAAGTTGTTGTCACATCAAATTACAACAGAGTAGATACTGATAGATAACTAAACAGTTACAGACAGGTGTACCCACTCTGTGACAAAAGACTCAACAAAGTAATCTTCTCTTCAGAAATCATGAAAGAAATTAGAAGGGTTGACTACACACACACACAGAGAGAGAGAGAGAAATTCTTTGGTTATCTTATTTGACACATTTTAATGGATACAAAGGAACACCTATGGCATCCTCAGTATCTTCTCTATCTCTATCGAAATTAAAATACTGCAAAATTGAATATTCATCCAAGTGTTTTTTTTTTATATATATATTAATCACCTTCACCTTTTTTTAATATTGGTGAAATGATAATTGATTTTTTTTTTAGCTGCATATTTTATAAAAAATTAACCGTTATATTTTTGAACATGTAATACAGGGTGTTTCAAAATGATTGACCCGATTTCAAATGGCTTTAATTTTGAAACTTATAAACTTACATTGAAAAGTTATACATGAAATTAAAGGGAAAATATCTAAGATTTATCTACAAGTGTTCGGTGTGACCTCCTTCAGTTGCACGAACAACGTCAAGGTGATAATCAAATTCTAACCAAACTTGATCCAGCATATCCTGTGTTACCGTCGCCACAGCTGCAGTAATGAGGTTTTTGAGATCATGCAGATTTGTGAGTGAAGGTTGCACAAACACAGTATCCTTTATGTATCCCCAAAAGAAAAATCACTCGATGTCAGATCCAGGGATCTGGGAGGCCAGTTTGTTAATGTCAAATCTGTAGGTCCACTACGACCAATCCAATGATGAGGAAGAACTTTGTTACGGTGACGACGAACATTCAAATCCAAGTGAGGTGGCGTGCCATCTTGTTGGAAAATGTAATCAGTGGAATCTTCGTTCAATTGCGGAAATAACCAGATCTGTAGCATATCCAGGTATGTGTCTCCAGTTACTGTGTTTTCGAAAAAAAAGAAAGGCCCATAAATCTTTGTTCGAAACATGGCACAGAAAACATCGACTTTGGGTGAATCGTGCATATGTTCAGTTTATTACTGTATGCAGATTTTCAGTGATTCTAAGATTGTGATGGTTGACTTTGCCACTTACATGAAAAATCGTTTCGTCACTGAAGACCAATCGAGCAAAAATGTCCTCATCCTCCATAATCTCTTGAATGAAATGGCAAAAGTTTAGTCATTTTAGCTTATCATCTGGCGTTATAGCTTGCAGGAACTGGAACTTGTATGGCTTCATAAACAACTTTTGCCTCAAAGTATGCAAAACAGTCGACACAGAAATTCCTAGTTCTAGACTGGCGCGCCTTATTGACTTCGTTACTACTGAAGAAGAATTTTCTGATCCTTTCCACATTTTCTTCGGATAGACTCAGACGTCCTGTGCTGTTGCCTTTGCACACACTTCCTGTTTGTTTGAATTGCTGATACCATCTATGAATGCTCCTAACACATGGTGGTTCAATTATGTAACGTCTACGGAACTGACGTTGAATGGTAATTACCAATTTATATTTCGAAAACTGCAACATGCAAAAAACTTTCTGCTGCACAGTTGACATTTTTGATAACAACTGTTTACTGTCTATTGCGAAGCCACAAACGTAATAGAACGTGACATTATAAAAATCGAAAATTTCTTCTTTCATGTGATATATATTAATTTAATACACGATTAATTGATACAAAATTACAGCCATTTGAAATTGGGTCAACCATTTTGAAACACCCTGTATTATGAGTTTTATTTTCTGGCTACTGTTTCATATTTAAACGAGTTAGTAAGGTTAAGGTGTGATAAGATTTAAGAAAAATTGAAAAAACAACAAAATATAATATCGTTTGTTTTCTTTTACATTAAAATTATCTTAAATGTGATAATATTGGTAAGTAACAATTTGAATTAATTTTGTACTATGATACTATAACTTTCATTCATTGTATAAAAAAAAACTTGCTTTACCGATTATAGAATATTTTAAATTTTTTATGCTATTCGGTTCGGCCGAATATTAAAGTATTCGGCCGAACTAAATATTCGGTTTGACTGCCGAATAGGCAGTATACCAAATACCAACCGATTGGTGCAACTCGAGTTTTTATTGTCATAATAAGGATGGAAAAGTAGCCCGATTAGTAAAATGTCACCCAATCTGGTAACTCTTGTCTTCAACTGGAAGCACCAACTACAATACTATAGGTATTCTATATCTGATTTGGAATGGTTTTGTTTCCTTGTGGCTGACTTGCTCAGTTTTAAAAAGGGGTTTCATTTATGTATCAAAAGTGTTAAAGATCTCTGTACCATTTTAAAGATAAATAAATACCAAAAAAGTAAGAGAGAGCATTGACTATAAACATTTAAACGTAATGCTGTATTAAATAACGAATAAAATTATAAACCTTCGATAGAGTTTTTCTTTCATGCAGATGCAAGTGAGATATTTCTGTATTTTATTGTCTTTCTGTACATTGTTCTGTTTCAGGACGAAAAGCAGTTTCAGTAAACCCATTTTCTCAATGCCGAAGTATAACAAAAAAATTCTGATTTATCCTTGAAATTGGTATTGGATATCGAAACACTCCTAACATAAAATTAAAACCATGTTTCGTTTATAATATAAAATTTCATTTTGGATGTTTTTTAACTTTTGTTTTATTTTTTAATGTGTAGCTTTTATGATGATTTCTTAACATTATCCATTAATTTTTATCATTGAATATATTTTGAAAACTGGAAAATATATTTATTTTAATTAGTAACATGTTTGTGATCTGTCATGAAGCTAGGAAAAATATTATGGTTCCAGAAAATATTGTGCAGTTTAAATCCATAACCCCTAAAATATTGTTAATACTTAGAATTTAACATTTAGAGAATTTTGAAAAGTTGGAAGGTATATATCCAATTTTTAAAAAGGAAGAACAGTCAGATTACGAAAACTTTAAAAAAGAATCGCAATATTCAGTTAGTATAATGACATTATAAGCATATATTACTTTACCTACTCCCAACATATATAGATGTGAGATATTAATTTTTAGTGTTCAGTAGCTCACAATTTGTGCAGTATGAAATTCAGTAATATTTATGTATCATTAATGCATTCCATTTTGTTACAGTTATGTATTTCATTAAGTATTGAATTGATATGTGTTTATTTTTTAAATTAAATTTAGTCATTTAGTTAATTTTAAATATATTATCTAAGCATTATGATTGTTAGAGGACCACCAGGTGAACAATTCTGGATTAGAGCTTAAATTTCAAAACTATGGTTTATAAAAGGACGGTATCTTCAAGTATTTTAGATGCTGTATATGAAATTACTATGATGAAAGGAAAAAGTTCCTCTTATTTATTGTTTCTTCTTAAAAATCCATTGTTGAAAGTAATGTTCTTCATGTTTATTTACTTATGTGTATGAAATTCTAAAAATGATGATTCCAATTTATGAACAAGCTCATAAATTTTCAATGTAAAGCTCCATTCTGTTTATTGGTCTTCAAAATCTTGGTATTCAAAATTTAATACAGCGATCATTTTCTGCAAATGCATTCTCTAAAATATAAATACAACTCTAACACCTACTTTAGAGTTAGCAAAATTTAATTTATTAAATTTTACAGCTATTAATATACCATCATTGCCTGCAATTTAAGTACATTGCAAAAATAAGGTTTCATCAAAGATGTAATTACAGTAAAGCTGTTTAGTGTATGCTTTTCAACGAACAGCTTTATTACAAGCTTTATAATTATCTAAGCATATTTATTGTTTGTTCAATTTTCAGCTTTTGACTGTTTTTAACCTGTTAGGCACCAGTGTAGTGCTATTGCAACAGAGCAATTTCTTCTTATCAGCCTACCATGTCTGGAAAATGTACCTATCGGACCAAGGTGACATATTCGTTACAAAGAGTTGGAGCGTTTTATTTGAATTTTTGAATAGTACTAATGTGGCATTTGTTTGCCATAAAAATCACAAAGGCCACATGTTAGGGATGTTAATCTTCAGAAGAGTGGCATTAGTTTGGATGGATTTATGGGTGGGCAGATGTGCTAACTCTCCAGATTTTGGCCAGAGACTCTGGATTTTTCATTAATTATCCTGCCTCCGGATTACTAATGAAATTCTCCAGCTTTTTTTGTTTGAAATTTATCAATTACTCAGACATGGTATAATTCCTTGGAAACGCAGATTTTCCGCTTTTTTAGCACTAATTTCTACCATTTCCAGGAACATAGCAAATCCCTAATAAAATGCATGGTAATTCCAATCAAATTAACGAAGATTTACAGCTGCGTGTAATGTAAATTAAGATCGCGATCACTTATTTTATGAAAGTAATAAATATATTTCTTCAAAGCATAATCACTGTCGGCATAAATCACTAAAATGTTAATTCCTTCATTAATTTCGCATAAACAGTGCGATTGCACAAATCAGTTTGTTCTCATGAATTGCCGAGAGTATAGTAGTATCTTTTCCCATCTCAATCTTCTAAATATTGCATTTTTGATTGACTAAACTAGCTTATTTTCATATTCTAATTAATTATTACGGTTCATTTCTTAATTATTTTTGCATAAACAGTGCGATTTTACAATTCAGTTATTTTGCATGAATTGCCGAGAGTATGTTAGTATATTTTTCCATCCATCTCCATCATTTAAATGTTGCATATTAGATCGACTAAACTAACTTATTTTCATATTATGGCTAATTATTAAGGTTAATTTTTAATTATATTTGCATAATACAAATTTTTTTTTATTTTGGAAAATGGGTATGAACAAGGGTTGAAAAATTGTCAACAAACCTAGTAGCCAAAAAATTTTTTAGTAGCCAGCCAGTTGTGACAAGTGAATGTGGGTATGTATGTCAATATTTAATATAAAATAATATCACTATTATTTTTTTAACAGTTATTATGTTTTTAAAATATTTTAATAAAAATTAATATAAAATATATAACAATATTAATTTTTTAAATTATTATACAGTGGAACCCCGATTTTACATTTTTAACCGAACCAGCAAAAGAAAAACGTACAACATGGGAAAACGTAAAATCGGGGTAGGAAAAAAAGCAAAAAAATAAATACCGTAGTATGTATAATAAAAATATTTAAATGTGCATTTAATATAATCAAAAATTTCACTTACAGCTACCTTGATTTACAAAAAAATTCGTGATTTTTGCTTGCTTAGTGTTTTTACTTTCCCTGCCATACATGATAATGTATAAGGAAAGTATTGCAATCATACCGAAAATCGCAACTCGGGTTTTTGACAGATCTACGCGTTTCGAGACCTCTAGAATATGAAAAAACTATTTTTAGCGTGATGTGTGTCTGTTTGTGTATCCACTCTAACTAAGTTTACTATTTTGTATCCACTCTAACTAAGAAAACTAATTGACCGAATTTCATAAAAGTTGGTAGGTAGATAACTTGTGGACGAATCTGGTGCTGATTAGTTTGGGATAAAAGAACCTGCCTTTTTTTTTTAGAAATAGCCCGCAAAAATCTGTATCCACTCTAGCTGAAAAACTAATAGACTGAATTTCACAAAATTCGGTAGATAAATTGCTTGTGGGTCACAAAATTCACAAGAAATTAAAAGATAGTTAAATTTGCACAAAATTTGACCAGAAAAGTCTTTTTATGAACTAAAGATCCATTTTTAAAAATTTAATATGCTGTAAGAGACTTAGCAGCAAAAAAAATGAAGAAATAAATGCAACTATATTGAAATCTGCAATTTAACTCTATAATTGCAACATCTGTTATCTATTTAAACCACAGTAACACCAGCTTCCAAGAAATGAAATCCCTAGGTTAATATTGATAACAGCTAATCTCCTTGTCCTAGACCTGTAAAAAGGCACATGCCATTTAAACCAGTGCTCCATAACTGATATGCTATTGTATGCTAGTATACCTCAAGATTATGCTATGTGTGCACTGCATGTAATTTATACCAGGTGCTGAGTTGACAAATCATTCAGAAAGTAATCACAACTGTTATTGGTTATGTTGCTGCAGAAACTATAGTCAACAGGGCTGCTACTGGCGAATTTTTGCAACTATTTTTCACTCTAGGTGACAATGACTATGATTTTAAGCTAAAAAGGGTCAAAATACTACTATTTTTATGAAAGTGGTTACTTTTTTCCGATCTTGGAGTAGCTTTAGTTTTGGGTTTGTTCAACCAATAAAATCAAAGCTGTCTGTGTGTCATGCATGACATAACATGCTATTGGCAAATAACCAGTGATAAACAAATAATCTCCTAGCTTTCGTTTCTTACACGACGTGACTTGTGTTTTAAGGGTCATTCCATGTCAAATTAACCAATAAAATTTTAAAAAGACACCTACCAACTCAAATTTTCATGAAACTTTTTAGGCTTGTTACTACCATCGAGTTATTAATCCATGTAGATTTTTCCATCTTTAGACCACATAGTTTCTGAGATATAAAATGAAAGTTTGGGAAAATTGCATATAAATGACTTTTTCAAGACTTTGCTTTTAGAGGCAGTACTTAGAAAAAAATTCATATCTGTGTTCAATCTATATATCACTACAAAATTTTTAGCACATATTAATAAAAGTGTGTAACTTTTAAAAAATTACTCTTAACTTTTTTTTAATAAAATAAAATTTAATTAATTTTATTTTATTAAAAAAAATAAGTGCAAAGATGTATGTGGCATGAGGCACAAGAGTTATCAACATTGCTTTTTTTTTTTTTAATAGAACTTTAAAGTATGGTTTAAAAGACTGAAGGGAAAATGGTGTGGGGGGGGGGGGGGGCATTTTGATTGCTAATTTATTTTTAGCAACTGGATAGGTACGGGTGATTGAATACCACCTAATCTGATTTTTTTAACTTATAAATTAATTTATTCTACGTAAGTGCAAATAATTTAAAGCATATTCTACGCAGACACAGATACTATACTTTAATGATAAATACCATAATAAGGCAATTTTTGAATTTTTATATTAGTGCTAGAAAATGTACCTGCCATTGCCAGGTACATTTTCTAGTGTCCGGGATTTTAGATGAGCAGTCATGGTAAACAAATATAACATGGTATAGTCATATGTGCATCCATGCAACAGTTTTTTATTTTATTTTTGTTATAAGTAGCATATTGTTGCGAACATGTAATATCCTCTCACTGGCGCCTTTCATTTCATCTCTTTCGAAGACCTGATGAAGAAAGCATCATGATGTGAGCCTAGGGTTTTCAGGATTTCGAGAAGAAGGGTTGCCCGATTTGGTGATTTATCGCCAATTTGGTGACTTCCCTAATCTTCGAGAAGCATCTCCAAATAACGATTATTCTATGTGATAGAGATTTCCAGAAGTTTCTATAGAGAGACTATAAAAGGACTCATCACTCCGTTGGAGCTCAGTTGACAATATACGAGCTACAGTGAACTGTCAATGTTTTGAGAAATTGTTTTCATCAATATTTGTGAATAATATTGCTTATTTTGTGAAATTAGTGGAGCATTAAAGTGCTGTTGTATTGTATATTGTTCCTGTTTACTTTGTGCTTATGAATAAACATCAGTTACCCAGAAACTTGGACTCATTCTTGTATTCTGCGTGTACACCCATGATTCATGAGGATATGCTGTAACAATATTATTAAAACTTTTTTTATTTTTAGTATTTACTCTGAGTTCTAGTGTAATTTTTTATCAAAGATATGTGTCTGAAATCCTGGGTAATGCCGTGATATTCTAGAAAACGTGCCCTGCATTGCCAAGGATTTAAGATGCAAATCTTTAAGCACAATCACACTGGAACTCTCGGTAAATTATCAAAAACTAAATAATGGTTTAAAAAATATACGCGTTTAATAACAAAAGCTATGCCAATGGTGTTAAGATAGAAACTCTGCAAGAATAGCCTGGATATCTCCTGTCTTGGGAGATTACGTCTTCAACATACGAAAAGTATATATTTTTAAATATTTATGACACTTCGTCTATTAATAATATGGATTAAGTTTAAAATTTGTTTGAAAGAAAAATTTTCAATCTTTCCGATGGTGTCAAAATGAAAACTCTTGTGATAAAATAGTCTACTAAACTAATTCAAAATTTTAAAAAAAATTTAACATGGTCCGGAGTCCTGAAGTATCAGTGTACCAAATTTTGGGGCTGTATGTCACTTAGATTTTCTGCTACATGCAAATAGACATCTTTTATAATTATAATAAACTACAAAATTTAGTGATGTGGAGAAAGTTCATGACTAGAAAAATTTTATCAAAATAATTGAAATAACAAAAACTGATCTAGTGCACTAAATTGACTTATAAATAAAATAACATAGCATCATAAAAAATGTAATGTATTTCAAAAAAAAAAAAAGAAATTAACATATTGTCCTACAAATTCAGTTCAAGCATTGTTGGGGGAAAAAACATTCTTCAATATTTCCATTGGTGTTGTGCCGATTATTAATTTTGTTGATTAAAATTAATATTGTCAAAAAATGCATTTTACATTAAATTAATTATTTATTAGTATATTAATTATACATGTAATCTGTTCTAAAACTTACTGCTGTGTACATTGCGTTGGTGGCCGCAAAACCCACCTATTTCTGTGCTTAACGGGATACTAAGTTAACAAACTAAAAATTAAGGTTAATAGTAAAGGAACAAACATTTATTTATCACATACTCAATTTACACTCTTTAGTTTTACAAATTAAATAAATATCACAATAGTGGAATACATCTCAATGGTAGTTCGGGGGTTGTAATGCCAGATGAATTGATATTTGGTTGGAGCACGTGGTGGGATGCATTAATTAGCTTTTCCTTAAAAACACAAATTTAGACAAAGAGGTTATCCTCATATAGTTTAATTGTACGGTACCTGATCTTCTTTCATATAACTTGGGTAACACCGATGCTTTGTCACACTTTACACTTGCAATACCAGATGAACATGAGCTCTCCTTCGAATTCCTATATCAGAGACGCACACACAACTCTTAACTCTGCTACCGTCGCTTCTTCTTGACTAGTCTAACTCCAACAGCCTGCCTTGACCAATTCTGACTCTCACTTCGAGCAACTCTCACTTATATCCCTTTTTCGGTCGGCGGTCCACGTGCTGAAATGTAGAGCTGAGAGCTAATCCGTAGACATGGCGTCGCCGTCTCGGTTGCCGCCAGTGTGGTATGTAAGATATGGGGCCACCTGTATATTATCGCCCATCTGCTTAGCGTGGGGATAATCCGCCCGCATTCCTGGTTCCATTATTTTTTAATCCTTCCAAATATTTATTACTTTACATTTCTGGCATTACAGGTGTCAAGATGGAAACTCTGTAATAATATTTTTGGTTGATAAAGAACCAATTTGTGTGAAAATATATAACTAAAAGACTAATTTAAAATTTAAGAAATGGGAGGTGCACCCTCTCGGGTCCATAAGTACCTGCCTACCAAATTTTATGGCTGTACAGATCGCACACACACAGACATATTTTATTATGCAAAATGGTGGGGGGGGGGGGGGGCATTTTGATTGCTAATTTATTTTTAGCAACTGGATAGGTACGGGTGATTGAATACCACCTAATCTGATTTTTTTAACTTATAAATTAATTTATTCTACGTAAGTGCAAATAATTTAAAGCATATTCTACGCAGACACAGATACTATACTTTAATGATAAATACCATAATAAGGCAATTTTTGAATTTTTATATTAGTGCTAGAAAATGTACCTGCCATTGCCAGGTACATTTTCTAGTGTCCGGGATTTTAGATGAGCAGTCATGGTAAACAAATATAACATGGTATAGTCATATGTGCATCCATGCAACAGTTTTTTATTTTATTTTTGTTATAAGTAGCATATTGTTGCGAACATGTAATATCCTCTCACTGGCGCCTTTCATTTCATCTCTTTCGAAGACCTGATGAAGAAAGCATCATGATGTGAGCCTAGGGTTTTCAGGATTTCGAGAAGAAGGGTTGCCCGATTTGGTGATTTATCGCCAATTTGGTGACTTCCCTAATCTTCGAGAAGCATCTCCAAATAACGATTATTCTATGTGATAGAGATTTCCAGAAGTTTCTATAGAGAGACTATAAAAGGACTCATCACTCCGTTGGAGCTCAGTTGACAATATACGAGCTACAGTGAACTGTCAATGTTTTGAGAAATTGTTTTCATCAATATTTGTGAATAATATTGCTTATTTTGTGAAATTAGTGGAGCATTAAAGTGCTGTTGTATTGTATATTGTTCCTGTTTACTTTGTGCTTATGAATAAACATCAGTTACCCAGAAACTTGGACTCATTCTTGTATTCTGCGTGTACACCCATGATTCATGAGGATATGCTGTAACAATATTATTAAAACTTTTTTTATTTTTAGTATTTACTCTGAGTTCTAGTGTAATTTTTTATCAAAGATATGTGTCTGAAATCCTGGGTAATGCCGTGATATTCTAGAAAACGTGCCCTGCATTGCCAAGGATTTAAGATGCAAATCTTTAAGCACAATCACACTGGAACTCTCGGTAAATTATCAAAAACTAAATAATGGTTTAAAAAATATACGCGTTTAATAACAAAAGCTATGCCAATGGTGTTAAGATAGAAACTCTGCAAGAATAGCCTGGATATCTCCTGTCTTGGGAGATTACGTCTTCAACATACGAAAAGTATATATTTTTAAATATTTATGACACTTCGTCTATTAATAATATGGATTAAGTTTAAAATTTGTTTGAAAGAAAAATTTTCAATCTTTCCGATGGTGTCAAAATGAAAACTCTTGTGATAAAATAGTCTACTAAACTAATTCAAAATTTTAAAAAAAATTTAACATGGTCCGGAGTCCTGAAGTATCAGTGTACCAAATTTTGGGGCTGTATGTCACTTAGATTTTCTGCTACATGCAAATAGACATCTTTTATAATTATAATAAACTACAAAATTTAGTGATGTGGAGAAAGTTCATGACTAGAAAAATTTTATCAAAATAATTGAAATAACAAAAACTGATCTAGTGCACTAAATTGACTTATAAATAAAATAACATAGCATCATAAAAAATGTAATGTATTTCAAAAAAAAAAAAAGAAATTAACATATTGTCCTACAAATTCAGTTCAAGCATTGTTGGGGGAAAAAACATTCTTCAATATTTCCATTGGTGTTGTGCCGATTATTAATTTTGTTGATTAAAATTAATATTGTCAAAAAATGCATTTTACATTAAATTAATTATTTATTAGTATATTAATTATACATGTAATCTGTTCTAAAACTTACTGCTGTGTACATTGCGTTGGTGGCCGCAAAACCCACCTATTTCTGTGCTTAACGGGATACTAAGTTAACAAACTAAAAATTAAGGTTAATAGTAAAGGAACAAACATTTATTTATCACATACTCAATTTACACTCTTTAGTTTTACAAATTAAATAAATATCACAATAGTGGAATACATCTCAATGGTAGTTCGGGGGTTGTAATGCCAGATGAATTGATATTTGGTTGGAGCACGTGGTGGGATGCATTAATTAGCTTTTCCTTAAAAACACAAATTTAGACAAAGAGGTTATCCTCATATAGTTTAATTGTACGGTACCTGATCTTCTTTCATATAACTTGGGTAACACCGATGCTTTGTCACACTTTACACTTGCAATACCAGATGAACATGAGCTCTCCTTCGAATTCCTATATCAGAGACGCACACACAACTCTTAACTCTGCTACCGTCGCTTCTTCTTGACTAGTCTAACTCCAACAGCCTGCCTTGACCAATTCTGACTCTCACTTCGAGCAACTCTCACTTATATCCCTTTTTCGGTCGGCGGTCCACGTGCTGAAATGTAGAGCTGAGAGCTAATCCGTAGACATGGCGTCGCCGTCTCGGTTGCCGCCAGTGTGGTATGTAAGATATGGGGCCACCTGTATATTATCGCCCATCTGCTTAGCGTGGGGATAATCCGCCCGCATTCCTGGTTCCATTATTTTTTAATCCTTCCAAATATTTATTACTTTACATTTCTGGCATTACAGGTGTCAAGATGGAAACTCTGTAATAATATTTTTGGTTGATAAAGAACCAATTTGTGTGAAAATATATAACTAAAAGACTAATTTAAAATTTAAGAAATGGGAGGTGCACCCTCTCGGGTCCATAAGTACCTGCCTACCAAATTTTATGGCTGTACAGATCGCACACACACAGACATATTTTATTATGCAAGACAAAAAGCTTATAACAATTCAACTGGTTGCTGTAAAACATTGATTATAAATTAACATAAATTGCCTTGTTTGGCAGCCATGTTGGCTATGGATCAGAAATCCGGAAAACCTTTGGCCCAGAGGATTCTGGATAATCAATCCGTTACTGTATAAATACTATCTTTTAATTGGTTAACTTAACTTTTTATCATTTTTTTCCCCAAAACAGTGTATTTAGTTAACAGTACTAAATTTTAATTTTATCCAAACCCTACAATCCGGAATCAGCAGAGTCCGGATTTTTGAGGTTGTACTGGATAAAGGATTTGTTAAGAGAGATAATATGTACATTTAATTATGTACAGCATTTATAAATAGGAATATTCTTGTATAGATGATTAATACTTTTTTTTTTTTTTTGTATAAAATATTGTGATATTAACTTTTGACAATGCATCTATTGTATTGAAGTATAACTTGTTCTTTATGTATATAATCTTATTTCTGTATTTTTAGGAACATTTTATTTGGTGCTATGGCTTGATTTCAGGTTTATATAATCACATTCACTCTACACATGTGTACAAATTTTTCTTGGCTCTGTATTTTGACTGGTTATTTTGTGTTAGTAAGTGTAAAATTTGTTTGAAAGAAAAATTTATATATGTTATATGTTTAAACTTAAATTACTTCATAAAACATTTGTTTTCTAAGAAATTATTTTAATATATGAATCTTGAAATTCATAAATTTGAAAGTTAAAACATAGTGTAACTATTGTAAACTATTGTAACATAGTGTAAACTATTAGTTCAATTTATTACTTAAAATATGTATTTAGCTCTATTTTATATTTAATTTATATTTTTCAAAATAAATCTTTTCAGAAAGTAAATTCAAATAAAAAGCTAGAATACATTAAAATTATAAAATAATTGTAAATTAGCTTTTTAAGGGTTACATTCATGTGTGAAGAACAGTGTTACAAGTTCAGTTGCAATCAGATGTTTCATTTATGTGCAACATTCATTGCAAAGATGCTATATTTCTACAAGAGCATTATTGACTAATCAATGTTAAATCTGGCAGACATTTTATTGATTTAATTTGCCACCACAATACACATGCACAGTTTTTTTTTGTTTTTTTTTTAAATAAAATTCAAGAACCCCAAATTTCTATGTTAGGGACCCTACTTTTTATGTGTTACCTCAGTTTTACACCCCTTTTTGAATGAGTTAAATGCCTTTTGATTGAACAAGTGTAAATAAAATTTGGTTCATACAGCTTCACTCTCGATTCATCAGGCCATCTAAAGCATACAATATAAACCTTAAATTCTGGGCAAATCTATTTACATGGTACACTTTTCCTTGGAATGTAACAAAAGTAAAAAAGTTAACAGCTTAACAGATTTAAAAGACAATGCTAGAGATTGATTGAGCATACTCAGATGGTCAGAATCTGTAGTGAAATGACATTACCAAACTAAAAGTTTAGAATGAGGATAATTAAAATCAAGGACTTCTGTAAAATTCTTGAAAATAAAAATCAACCACTTTATAAGAAAGGAATGCAACTTTCTAATTAATTGCTGATACTGTGATATGTACCATTTGCATCATGCTAATATTATAGATTATTGTGTGTTACAATTGAATGTAATCCTAAACGTTAATGTAACTTTTAAGTACCTAGATCTTAATTATTGTAATCAATTTTAATACTTAAAATGTTTATTTTATTTACAAGTGCTCCATTACAACACCTTCAAACATCTATTCAATAATCCTTGGTTATATCATGGTTTTACACATATATATATATATATATCATTCATTCACGTTGCATTCAAAACTAACGGTCAAGTATATTTTATAATTTTTGTGCATTTATAGGTTTCTCCCCCCCCCCCCCCCCCCCCAGTTAAAATTTTTGTATGCACTTTATATTTTTCACAATAAATTTCAAGTATTTCTCTGAATTCAACATTGAAATTGAAAAATTTTAACTGGTACTAGCTCTACTTCATTTCACCTCACCTCTGGCTATATTGCCATATATAGCCAGATGTGTATGTGTAAGCACTTCCTATTTATTTATTTTTTTTTCTTTTATCAAATACAGTAAAATTATTTCATATTTTTAGGTTTTATAGTTTCTATACTTAATTGTGTCTTAGCACTATCAGCCTACTGTTATTGTGTATGTTTATGACAATTATTGTGTATTTTTACTTAATATCTACAGATGCTTTTTTAGTAAGACATTTTAATTTATTTTAGTTTGTATATGACTAGAATGTTATCTATACTTGAATTTCAATAATTATCCTTATTTAGCTTGCATATCATATTAAAATCATTTGCCTCTTATAAGTCCTACTACTTGCACATTACATTTCAAAATAATGTATTTTTCAGCTGTTTTAAATATCGTATTTAATAGAAAGCTGATAGTTTGAAATATTGTTTAATAAACATTTTTATTTTATCCAGCTCCACTTCTGAAGATGAAGCATTATAATTTGAAATTCCAGTGCAAGCATTGCTCCTATTCCACAGATAAGAAGTGCCATTTTACTTATCATGAACGTTTACATTCCTCCAGTCATTTGTTATATAAGTGTATTTACTGCCCAGACACAGCATCTAAAAATTATTTGCAACAAAAAGATTCATAGAAGGCAAAACTTAAAATATACTTTAGAGGTAAATAATTTCAAAAGTGTTTCTCATTTTAAAATAAAGTGATCTGAGGTGCTGCACCATGTAATCCTTTATAAATTTTACTTTTGCATTCTTCAAGATTTGCATTGGTAACATTCATCTAATGCATATTTGGCAAACTTGATTTTGGAGCAGTGGCAGCTTTTGTCTATTTAAACTAAAGGTGTAAACTATTTTGACCTTTTTGTTTCGTGATATTTTTCAGTCTGATCATCTGTGATCTTTTCCAAAATTTGATCCTCCCCATCTTACGTATTTGCTAAACTTGTAATTCACAGCATTTTATAGTATACCTTACCCAAGTTTCTTGGTTTACTTGTAAATAAATTTCTTGGGGAAAATTCAGGATGAATCAAATGTTTTCTATATGATTAATTTAAATTTTACAGTACATCTATTTCAACAATAACTAATAATCTTAAGGTATGTACTTTTCATTTTGTAACTTAACCCTAGTGTAGTAATGCTGAGTTCACTTTTCATCAGTATTACTATTTTAGGGCTGAGATAAATGGTATAGTTAAAACTGTTTAGAATTTTTCTTTCAAATATATATCAATATTTGAACATCTGTGTATAATTCATAATTGATTCTTGAATATTGTCAATTTGACAAAGTAAACATTTAAATGTATAAATAAAATTTAAGTATAGATTTATTAATGTTTTGTTTATATTTAGAATTTTTAATTACTATAGGTGTTACTGTAAATTAACAACAGATTTCACTTTAATCCAGAAATTTGAAACTATTAATTGTCTAAGTATCAAACATAGACCTGAACCAATGGGTGTGTTTGACCATTAAAAATGCTAATCTATTTGTTAAAAAAATTCTAAATGTAAACTTTTATACATCTGCATATTAAATTCTCGATTTTCATTAAAATAATTTAAATTTTTAAATGATATTTTAGTCTTAATTGACAACATTCACCTTGTTGTCTACAGAGTTATTCTTTAGTTTATAACAAACAGCTTCTTAGAAAACTAGTCATACATTTGATGCTGCTAGATCAATGACAAGCAATTAGATTTTGCTGCAGGCCAGTGAATGAAGTTGGAGATTTTTTGTAATGTTACTTGTGGTATTTAATATAGTTGTATTCATTAGCCATCATGAGAAAAAAGGAAGTTTAAAATATATTTATGAAAATAACAATCGGTAAAACATATTTTAAAGCATTTTCTGCTACTTTACAAAGATGTCATTTGTCTAAAATTTCAGTTTCAGGTCGTAGTAGTATTGTTTTTCATGAAGTAATATTTTTAATATTTGGAGGCGTGCCAATTAATGTGAATATTTACTATACTTCAAAACTACTTAACAGTTGCTTCTTAAATCTGAATACACTGGTCTTTAAAAGTTAAAACAATAACATGTACATTAAAAAGCCCTTTAATCATCTTGACTTTCATATGCAGTGCAAAATTATATATTCACGAGTTTTCAGCTAGAATTTTTTTAAAATAATACAGTATCTAAAATAATATATTTAAATCAGGGTTGGCAGGTTTTTGATGCATGATGGTTTCATCCGGTTTAATCCATGGTTTTAACTGTCGCGTCAAAAACCTGAATGTCAAAAACTGTCAGTCAATAACTGTCAAGTGAGAACGAAACAAACAATATTGCCAATAAAAAATCCTGTCACCCTCAATCAGTACCATAACTAGTTTTTATATGCCCTGTGCAGGGTTTTATATTTGGGTCCCTGGTATTTTTAAGGGGGGGGGGGGGGGATTAATAAAACAAATACAATAAAACAATTTATAATAATTGAAAGAGAACAATTCAATTCTATTTGTAAATTGTATATTTAAATAATTGATGATTAAATTTGTTTTTATTATTATATTGGTAAAAAAAAAAAATGGATAGCCCCTTGGAAATAAATTTTTGAAAGAAAAAATCTTTTTGCCACTTAAACTGTAGGCTTATATGCTTCTCTTTTTCCTAACCTGAAAACTCACCAATCCTATAACGTGGTAGAAAGGTATTTCAATGTGTGAAAGTTTTCAGGATGAAAACGGTGCAGCTTTTAAATTAGCTGAACTAGCAATAATGCTGATATCCCAACCTATTAGTTCGGCTTCTATAGAAAGAATATTTTCAAATTTTGGAATCATCCATTCTAAACTGCGAAATCGTCGACTAGAGAAAAGTTCTAAACTCGTTATGTTTAATCGAATGACACGTGGGTATAATGAACCCAAATATTCAAAACAAATTGTGCTATCTCATTAAAATAACAAAACTTCAGGAAAGTTATAAATATTGTTTTTAATTTAAAACAAAATCAGAATACCTTTCTTTATATTTAAATTCAAATAATTGAAAAATTTTATTCGGTTAAATCACGGATTAAACCAACGTCGCGTCAAAAACCCAACCCTGATTTAAATAACTGATTATCTTTCTGGATTTTTGATCCGTAGCTAAAACAGCCAACAAACAAGTTAAATTTCATTGATTTGATACTGATGGCTAAATCTATGCCATCCAGGGCTCACACTAAACAGTATCTTCTTTCAATGTGTGCTCTTCAAGCAGCTCCTTTTTTGAATGACATCAGTCTACTACAATAACTTGATTGGTGTTTTTTGACTCACCTGGGCGAGCACAGGGTGGTGTATGGAACGAGTTCTAACAACATTCAACAAGTGAGAGCATGCGCAGATAGCTTCCATAGATGCTAGCAGAGATTGTCTAGATATATCGCTTTGTGCATAGAATCATACTGAGATTATTGGTTTTTCAAAATTACAAAAATCACTTTGATCCAAAAATTTAGTCTGTATATG
The DNA here is from genome assembly GCA_951213105.1 of Amaurobius ferox. NCBI lineage: Eukaryota > Metazoa > Arthropoda > Arachnida > Araneae > Amaurobiidae > Amaurobius > Amaurobius ferox. The sequence continues at coordinate 127,678,986 of OX578152.1, forward strand.
GCATATTCCTCCAGAGCAGCAGTGTTGCAGCATTTTGTTGTTGCCATGAAAATATTTTTCAAAAAACAAGAACCAGATAAAAATAAATACCATCAAGTAATAAAAATGTAGACATTAAATGACAAAAAAAAAAAGTTTCTTTTCTAACAGCTAGCAACAGTAGTTTGAACAGTAGTTCAATGTTTATTTGTCCCAAGAGATTTTCAGCTATATCTCACTAAAATATGTACTTATTGATATTGCTTTTAAATATGTAGTAGTGTTATGAACTCCTTCGCTCCTATTTATTAATTAATTTTTTCTATATTCGATTTTATGAAACGTGATTTTAAAATTCCATTATATTCAGCAACGCTTAACTTAGTTTTTGATTCAGAATTCTATTTTTGTTTTTATTCCAAATTGATAAGCCGCCAAATGTTTGGGTCTGGCCCATCGGAGTCTTTTTGTTTATATGTATAACCATCAGGATTGTGATACACTTCTTTTACTTTGAGCATTAACCCGGATGTAACTTTTAATATTAAAATGTACTGGAGCTATTTTTTGTTACGTCACATACAAGCACACTTACACTAATGATGATCGCTTACGGGAAAAGTTATTAGTCTCCATTAGCAATGAAATCCCGAGCTGAGTGGACATGTTTTGCCTTCGGTGCAAGAATGAAATTCTTTTGTTCTTAAATATAGCCGCTTAATATAAAATTCTTGAGAAAATATATATCATATCATGCCTTTGCATACCTGCCAACTTTTATGCATTTTAACTGCTCTTTACGCTTTTACGCATACATTGCTATATTTTACGCATTTCCGCATTTATTTGAATTTTTTAACATTACTAGGGAATCAATCTCTGACGAAATTCTCTGGCTTTTTTTGTTTAAAATTTATCCATTAACCACACATGGTATATAATATCTCGGAAACACCGATTTTCCGCATTTTTAGCACTGATTTCTACCATTCCCGGGATCGTATCAAATCCATAATAAAATGCACGGTTAATGCCAATCAAATTAACTGAGATTTGCAGCCGCGTGTAATGTAAATGAAGATCTCGATCGCTTATTTTATGAAAGTAATAAATATACTTCAACGGTTGTCTAATTCAGCATAAATCGCTAAAATGTTATTTTGTTCATTAATTTCGCATAAACACTGCGATTGCGCAATTCAGTTTGTTCTTATGAATCGCCGAGAGTACAAAAGTATCTTTTTCCATCCATCTCAATCTCCTAAATATTGTTGGAAAATTTAAAATTTGCAGATAGCAAAGCACGCACTGTCAGAGTCAATAAGTGTTGGCTGGGTCATGAAGGTACACAAGTCCAGTTTTAAAGGAAAACTTCGTTCACTTTATTTGGTGAAAAACACAACTCAGCATATTACACATACCTGGTAATTTTCCATGCCGTAAAACATCAAAATAAACTATGTACAAAAAATTTTTAGTTGTAAATGACTAGACAGAGATTCCTTGAAGCATTTGGTAGTAAATTACTATACTACCTCTATCAGTTGCGTATATTTCAGCCACCATCACTTGGTAAAGGGAAACCAAAGGATATAACATCAGGAAAATATTTAAAGCGGCTTCCGAACGTTTGTAAGTAAATTTAACGTTCAATACATCTGCATCCGTTTCGACTATTAACCGTCGTCAAAGAGATATTCCGCAGTGCTTCTGTCAAAAACATTTCTGTCTGATCTCGATCGACCTTTCTACTGTCGACCTATCTCCAATGTCTCCTTAATGTCTGAAAGTCTGATTGCTTCAAGAAACCTCTGCCCTATATATCTGAGAATGGACAGTTCCGGAAACGCCCCCGGATATGCAAATCAGATGCGTACGCATTGAGAACTGATTTGCATGAAACCTCATGTTGAAAAACGTCACGGTTCACGCCGGTGAACGGGAAGAATCGTTCATATTAAATTTGCATAAACGCCCGCTCACGGGAACGTGAATCGCGATGTATCGATTATTTCCAACAAATATTGCATTTTTGATTGACTAAACTAGCTTATTTTCATATTCTGATTAATTATTACGGTTAATTTCTTAATTATTTTCGCATAAACAGTGCGATTGCGCAATTCAGTTACTTGTGAATTGCCGAGAGTACGTCAGTATCTTTTCCCATCCAACTCAATCATTTAAATGTTGCAAATTAGATCAACTAAACTAGCTTATTTTCATATTATGGCTAATTATTAAACTAGCTTATTTTCATATTAAGGTTAATTATTTAATTATATTTGCATAATACAAATTTTTCTATTTTGAAAAATGGGTATGAACTCTGAAGGGATATTTTCCAAAAAGTGGTATTAAAACAATGATTTAGGCAAATAAAAAGGCAGGCCCCATTTTGGCAGGAATATAATTCAGTGCTATTTTTTTTTTATTATTATTATTAAAATCTATATTCGTTACTCTCTTTAGTGAAAACTTGTGTTTTACCAAACATAAATATTTGTTTTCATTATGAAGTAAATTTCATGGGATAAATAAAACCTTTATATATTTTTTGTTAATTTATTATCCTGAAATTTTATAAAATTGGTGTCTTGTATTTTCATATTCTACCAGTACTATGCCTGATATTTAATGCAGTATTTTTTTTTACTGCAGGTTACTTGTACATAGTTTAAATTCATTAGAAATGTCGTTCACGCGTGTAATTAAAAAAAGTCATTATAAATGTCATCCACACAAAAATTTTACATATTCCAATTTTCCCAGGTTGGCAGGGTTATGTCTTTGGCATGAATGAAGGATTTCACAAAAATTATATTTTTGTTTGAGATTTTCTGTTCATCTTATTTGGCAGCGTCCTCAACGGCTTTTGATAATTTCGACTGCAACACAAAATATCTGGTCATTTTTCAATCACAGCTGGTTTGTATGACAGTGCAGCATACAGCAATAGGATAACCCCCAAATGAATTTAAGAAGTTCTAATTATTATTTTGATATTTTTAATTTTAAAAAATTTTAAATATTGGTTGGGAAAAAAGTGAATATAACTAATATACAATACTATTATTATTATTTTGTATAATCTTTTACGTACATATTTTTTAAATCTCCAAGTATGAAATTTCATTGAATTCTACGAATAAATTGTTGAAGTATAGATACTTAAAATTTCAACTTTTGAGACATCTGGTCACCTGGAATGATGCCAGACTCATAAGTCCAATAAAAACCCATCATGTAAAAACCTATCATTTGACACAGATTTCAACCATATCAGTTTTAGCCTATTTTAAAAGTATGCCTAGGGTAAAGGCTACCTAACAGGAAGCTTGACTGCATAGGCAAAATAACAACGTACAAGTAAGCTGTCAGATTGACTTGCCCCTCTAGAGATCAGTTGTCTCACAAGATGGTCCCCCCCCCCCCCCATATGTGATGATAATGTGCTACTCAAATGCAGGATCAAAGCACTGGCCAATCCTTGTCCACATACGTATGCAGCATTGAGAGAGAAGGGAGTTTGTTGCTAAAGGCAACATGCCACAAATTGTACACTATTCAGGCTGACCAAGTGTGGACTTCAGCACCTAATCCCATCTGGTTGTCATCTCGGACTATCCATTGATACATGGCATGACACCATTGGTATGGATATGGCTCTTCTCCTGATTGCATGATCTTCAGCAGTTGTCTGTCTGGAATGTCCTGAACCTCTGCAACGGTTATATGCACGTTCTGTGATCCACTGTTGTCAACACAGAGCAATTACCATCATTTAGGACTATGATGCAACCCCTTTCAAAACCAGACAATTGTCTGTAGTGTCAGGTGCATCTAAAAAAAAAAAAAAAAATCCTGCCCGATTGTAATCACTGGTTGTTTTAAATGCAGCACATTGACCTAGTTCTGCCATTGACAGCTTAATCATTTGCATACCGAGTTGTGTGGCTGTAGTTTTTTCTGTATGGGTGCATATATTTGTTTTGCAACAGCGTTTTTTTGTAACCATGATAATTTCCCTTTCACTTCCGCACAGTATATTAATATTTTTATCAGCACTACCTTGGTTTTGTGGTTTAGTCATTTTTCTGTAGCATAGCTCTAGGCTATATTGAAGGAATTGCGAGAATTTCCGAAATATAATCCTGTACCTATATCAGTATGGGAAGTAATTTCAAGAGCACATTGCAGTATCAAATCTATTAAATTCAGCCTGGGGAGGTAGTTTCATAATTCTAATGTGAAAAAAATAAGAGCTTAAAATAAGAGCAAACAGAATAATTTCCACTGTAGTTGAAATATAATAGAAATATTCCTAAATATGAAATTTCAAGTAACAAAAACATAAAACTTTATTTTACATATTTACAACTTTTTGAAAGTATAAATTTACATCATATAATGTGTTTAATACACACCTATTTGCTACAAACATTTTCATGTCCATCATTCCAATACTTTTTCTAAAAAAAAAAAAAAATATATATAATTATATATATATATAATTACACAAAAACAATCTTAATTTATGGGTACATATACCATATTAGAACATTCATATTTACATAATCAACTTTAGTCTGGGAGCCATATGCACCCTCCACAAAATTTCGTAACACAGCTTCAAAGTAACAAACTTTTCGAAGTAAACTTCAATGTAATCTTCTGAAGTACTCTGGATTTCAGTGTAATATATATATATATATATATATATATTTTTTTTTAAATATTATGATGCAGAATCCTAGGAACATTCCAATTTAAATTCTTCTACACTAAGCTAACAGGATTTATGTTTTTGCCTATCTTCCAAAACCACTTAACTCGAAAACTGCTACTCACTTGTTTCACATACTCTTAACTGGTTTGATTAGGAGCAGGTTAATGACTGAATCTATTTCATATTTTGTACATTGTCATTAAAGTGTCAATTGGTTTTTAAGAATTATCTATACGTTCCAATGTAATTAAGAGTTTTGCATTTCAAATCCCAGGCAACCATGGGTTGCAACAGTACAAAACCAATGGCAGTATTAACATCTCCAGCTCCTCAAACATGCTTATAAAATATGCCTTTTACTTTCATTGTAAAAACAGTAGAATAAAAATTGCCAAACTGAAAAATAATTCCATGGATTTGACATGAAGACATTTTTCTTAAGTTTAAATATAACATTAAAAATGCCTAAATATCTCAACCTACCTACCTCGCTTTTGACCCTGAATGTATACTTTTGAAACCTCAAATTCCATACTAGTTTCCAAAAATTTCAATGCATTATCAAACATCAACAATTTTAAATAACAATGCTTTGTTACCAAATTAAAGACAGCATTACAGATTAATTGAATTAAAAACAATATATGCAGATTAACTAATATCACAAAACATAATGGCATATTAGTGCAGAATATGCACTGGCATATTCTGCACTAATATGCCAGTGCATAAGAAATATTTTATAGTGCCAAGAAGCCAAGTCTGGAATTGCTCAATAAGCAGTATCATAGTATATATGTAGTTTTCAAGCTTCTCTCGATAGTAATGCATCATCTACTTATATCTCATTTCGTAACATAATGTAAAGCTCTTTAATATTATACAAGTTCCACTACAAAAAAGGAACACTTATAAGAGATCTACTTGACTGTTTATAGTTATTGCACTCTATCCCATTGCCAATAGTAGGTAGACTGGGGAAAATGAAACACAAGGCTGATTTGAGCAAAAACAGAAAGCAAGTTTGAACAGATGATTAAACCACAAAATATTCACGGTATCTATTTTTATGCTTGATTGTACATAAACTAACTCACTTTTAATCTCAAGACTTAATTTGTGGATAATATATTTTTAGAAGATCCATGGCACATTTTTTATTCCATTAAATAAGATTGTTCTCTAAACAGAAACATTTCTTTATTTCACATTTTGCTTATTAGCATATTTGAAAGCAGATATTAATAGATAAATTTCTCATAAAGCAAGAAACCAGATGTTTGATTTTTTTTAGCAAGAAATAAATAATTTAATATTACCAATATTCAAGATTTAGAGAGTTAGGCATAGTACAACATTTAACTATTGAATCAGGTCCAATTAATTCTACGAACGTTTAGAAATCTGAATTTTTGATATATATAAAGAAAACTTTTATCTTAAAAATCAAACCAAAAGGGTTACATGTTGAGAAAAAAAAATGTTGATTGATTTCAAGTCAATTATTTCAAATCAAATATTTTTGCAATATTATGTGCATTTAATATTATTTGTACTTTTTATGAACAAGAAATACTAATTTAGAATCTCTAATTTATACCAGTTTCATTGAAATTAAATTAAAATATAGAGAGAGTATATAGCCAAGCCATTAAAGAGAATGTTAAATTTGTTTTTAATAATTTTTTTCAAAAATAACCTGCTCTAAACAGGACATAAAAAATATATTTTAAAATAAAAACAATATGCAGAAACTCGTTAAATATGATTTAATCCACTTACCCCACATTTATGAGAACAAAAAAATGCTTTTGCACATCCTTGACAAGCTGCCACAGCTTCTTTTCCACAGACATCGCATTTTTTACCAAAAAGTTTCATTTCCTGAGAGAATAAATAGCTTATTTGCACATATAGTATAAAAGCACTGTAGAAGGTTGACACAGTGATGCATGCCATTCAAAGACGTATTGCATTCACTAGTCAATTTTTAGAAAAAGAAATATATATATTATATCATGTGTAGCAGGAAAATCTAAGCATTGTAAGCCATGAATTTGATAGAAGGCACGTGTGCGGAGGTATGCGAAAGAATGCTGCGAATGGACTGTATATTAACAAAACTTTATTTTGCGTCAGACATTGTTTGTCTTCAAAAATTATTCATCTTCTCACTCTCTTTGTCTTTCCGAAGGGTTACAATAAACCTAATTAGCACCAAGGTGGAATGTTCAGTCGTCAAGTGGCGATCGCATAACAGATACGGAACAGTACGTCAGGACCTAAATTTAGATACACCCTGGAATTTTTTTATCTTTAAATTTTGAATTAGATTTGTAGTTAGTTATTTTATGTTTTAGCATATCGATTCCTTAGCAACCGAAAATATTATTTAGAGCTTTACTGGGAGAGTACACATTCCTTAAAAAAAAAATTTCAAGTACCATGCAATTATTTTTCAAGGACATCATTTCTTCCCTATTATGAAGTAGTATGCATTTCTGGGAGGAAAAATTATAGCAAACATTAATTACTGCTTAATGTTGAAGCCGTTGAGGAAATTTTGGAGAAAAAAACAATGTTATTTAGGAAAATTTCAGAGACAGCATAACTGCTAAGGAAATTTCCAGAGAAAGCAGAACGTCTCAGAAAAACATAATGCTGTGAATCTGCACACTTTCAACCCTCAATGAAGAAAATGGGAATTTTCAAGGCCTTGAAAATGTTAATTCAAGTACTATGCCAATTGAAATAAGTATCAGATAACCTAAAAAATGCAATTTTGATGTATAAATATGAAGGATTCGGTTTAAACATTGTTGGAAAGAATGTTTTTCAATCTTTTCATTCAAATTCTAATAATGTTTTTGGTTGCAGATGTGTGAAAATTGCTCAAAACCGTAACTAATTCGAATTTCTAAAGAAATTTCACTGTGGTATGTTGTACCGGGCAATTAGCTAACCCAGTGTGTGAATGTGTGTGTGCCCCCTGAATGTGTGTTGCTTCAGCCGCATCTGAAGCAACACACATTCAGGGGTGGGAGGAAATTATTGGAAATTGTTACCAACCAGAAAAAATATCTACCAACCAATCTGTGTACACTGATCAAGTTTCTCAATTTTAATAAGCAAAAAGATATAAAAGTGCATGTAAAAATTGCATTTTGGATAACACATTTCACACAAATTTAAATACAATAACAAGATTATGCATGTTGCTAGACTTTCTTAGCTTTTTCTAACGCAATATGCATACAACTTTTTACTATAAATAATCGTTGAAAATTTGAGCACAAGCCTAAGTATATGCAGCAAGCCTTAATGGAATATACATTGAATGTAAATCATTAAAATAACAAATACATTTATTTTAAAATTTAGTACTTTAGTTATTTAAAACAAACGAATATAGATGGCTAATTACTATTAATCTTCGTTTTCCCCAGAATTTGAAACGGGCCATGATGATACTACCCAAAATGAGCAGGCAATAAATTACAGAGCAGGATTACGTGTGTCCTCGCAACAGCCGCATCATTAGCTATGAGCCCGCGTAGCGGTCAGATATGCGGTCGACAGCTACTTCATAAACTGCATTATTAGTCATGCCTTGTGCGCGTAACGGAAGTGCGTGATTGATAGCTACTTTATGAACTAGGTCGTTAACCGTGACTACGCTCAGCGGGTGCGCCATCTACAACTACTTTAGAAACTACACCATTAGCTGTGGCTTGCAAGCGTAGCAGAGGTGTGCCATCAACACCTACTTTATAAAGTATCCCGTTAGCCGTGACTTTTGCTTGTAGCGTAGGTATGCAATCAACACCTACTTCATGAACTGTCCCGTTGACCGAGATTTTCGCGCGTAGCGGAGATAGCGATTGACAGCTACTTCATTAACACTAGAACGACGGGCAGCGGTCAATTTGACCGCCATAGAAAAAATACAACATACCTTTTATTCAAAACCAAAACATTACAGTTACAGCATTTAGGATATTTCGACACATTTTTTGCAATAAGCGTTCTTACTGCATTTGCATACGGGGTTCAGTTAGGCCAGCCTATTTTATTTTTTTCACGATGTTTTAATCAAATCTCCCGGAAATAACGGTGCTTTGATCCAATATTTTCCGCTCAGTACCATCTTTTGCTGAATTAGAGGTATTGCGTTGAAGACGAATTGAATTGGACGTATCGTTACCGTTAGAGTATGTTTGCTCCCCTGAGGAGCTGACGCTGTGGTCTGCAATTTCATTATCATCAAAAACTACAAAATCTGCATCACTATCACCGCCGTTATCACAGGAATTCTCGCTAAGTTGCTGCAAAAGTGTTAGAAACTCATCAGTAGTCTGTTGCATCGCGCCAAGATTTTATGCAATAATTTACATCCAGCACGGGCATAGTCGTTCGTTCTTGAAGCACGCCGAATAATGCTAAAATGCTTAAGCAATCATTCTTACAGCTTACACCAGTGGTCTTCAAACTTCTAACGCCTTCGGAACCCTAGTACAAAAAATATGTCCTGTAAGCATAGTGACGTAAAAAAAAATCTCGGTGCCCCCTCTCCATTATTCCTTTTGCAGGATCAAAAATTACTACAAAATAAAATAAAACAAAAGAATTAATTTCAAATTGATATTATATTAACAACGTTTGTTGTTAAAAAAACGTTAAAATTTATCAGCTAAATCTAGTGCAAACGGCAGATTTTGACAACTATATTATTTCGCATCTACTCAAATATACATACCTTTTAGTTAAAAATGATGTATTTATTAACTGCAAAAGTCCGACACCTTCTAACGGTAAGTAAGAATGTTTAAGGAAGTGCAGAATGAGACGACTGGGACTGACCGATACGAAAAGCAACGTAAAACAAAGAAAGGACGAACAGCAAAATACACATGTATCAAGAAACGTCAACAATCGACAAAGCCCGAGTGGGGTGTTTACCAGTGTACGTTAATATACTTCCGGTAGCGCCTCCACGGAGATCGGGGAAGGTTCAGAAAGACTCTGTGATAACTCTACTAAAACAACTTGATTCTCAATCGAATCGTCCATAATTTTGTAAACGGAAAAATTGTCCCGGCTGAAAACTGAGCAGCAAGAGAATATATTACTAACTTTACTAGTAATTGGAAGAAAGAGAGGGAATCAGTATCTCAACAGCACAGTATAAATATTTTAAAATGTGCATGCAATTTATGAATTTCAGTTTAAAAAAAAAATTAAATTTAATTATCGAAATTTTTGAATAACAAAAAATTTAATAAGTGTTTAAAATCTTATAACATAACAAAAATCTAAAATTTTATTAAAAAAGTCGCTGAACCCAGTTTGAATATCACTGGCTTACACTAACGCAACGCCGCTGTCGGATTGCATCATCGTGTGAAATCCCTTTAGTGGTCATTTGCCAAGGCGCTTACTTTCGGGCTACCATGAGGTCGCTTACGCCCACATCAGAATATACAAATGTCTCTGTATGTAGTTGCCTCATGGAGTTTTGAGAGCAATATTCACACATCTTTATGGAAGGGTGCTGAGAAGTCAGTGGCGGCTGATGGTGTGCCGCCTTCGTCTTGGAGTGGCTGTATGGCAGAGTACAGAGCTGTGGTGGCTGAAAGAGAAGGGGAGGGCGGGGCCAAGAACTGACGGGCCAATAGGAAATCCTGCAGAAGTGCAGAGCGAAATTTACAGTTTTACATAAAGAAATTAAAGTTTACAATAATAAATTTAAGTTTACAAATACATTTAGGTTTAAAACTTAAGTTCAGACAATAAAAGTGTAAATTAAGTTTACAGAAAAAGTTTACCAGTTTAGAATTCAGAGAAATACACTTTAAAGAATTACGATTGCAATTTACAAATTTTACAAGAGAGTCACTCGTGCTGCGAAAAAAGAGGGCCCTTATCAGGCACACAATACAAATAAATTAAACAGTTTAAATAAAAATACATTTCAAGTTATTTACAGAAGCAACAGTGCTATCCAGAGTCAGCGTTTGCTGACATACAAGAAGACCGGGCTGGCATCAAATACGCGGGCAAAGCAAGGTATAACAAAGGATTGAGAGCTCGCCGGGGAGGACGAATCAGGATTCTCCATTTCACTACAGGTTTGCCGAGGCATTCCCAGGGTGTACTGGTCGCCTTCTCCGCCGTCCGGTAGGCAAGCCTGGGGCGTAGTATATCTGGGGCGCCGTAGGCCCGGAAAGAAGGTGTCTAGGCCTTCTTTTTCCAAGGTAGGAGGATGTGGAAGTGTCGTAGCTACTATCTACGTTTCTCAGGCAGGGCTTGCTAGAGTTCTTCCTGAAAAAATTTAGAGAAGTTTTCCGAATATGCCCAACAACGTGTGGGACTTTAAGATCATGATGAATCACCTCGTTCTGGACAAACCAGGGCGCATTTACAATACAGCGCAAAACTTTATTCTGAAACACTTGCAATTTTTCAATGTGCATTTTTGCAGCCGAACCCCAAACAGGGCAGGAGGCATACAAAAATGCAGGTGCGATGATTTGTTTGTAGATGATCAGTTTATTATAAAGGGACAGGTGAGACTTTCTTTTACTTATGATCGGAGGTGAAAGCAAGCACACTTTAGCTTTGCTAGGTACTCCATTAACGGCAATTCCTTGAGACTTTCTACCGAGAAGGGCTACAAAGGTTTTATTGGCTGTTACAACCTTATTCATGATGTGCTCTGCGAAAGTTAATTTGGCGTCCAATGTGACACTCAGATACTTTGCGGACAATGAAAAGGGGAAGTTAAGACTAAGTTCTCGGTAGTTAGGACGAAATATGACGATTGCACTCTTGGTCGGATTAATTTTGATTCTCCAGGTCACGAGCCAGTGCTCAAGACTATTCTTTATGTAGCTTTGGAGTGTATTGATAGCGTTGTGTGGTGAAGAGCTTCTCGAAATCAGTGCCGTGTCATCAGCAAAGATGGCCAGCTGTACCTGTGGTATCCTGGGTATATCATTGATATACAGATTGAAAAGTAGCGGGCTGAGGTTACCGCCCTGTGGAACCCCGGATCTGATTGGCCGATGAGAAGAGTAAGAATGTTCAACTCTCACGCGGAAAGAACGATTAGCAAGATACGAGTTGATGAGAGCCAAAAGTTGTGTCGAAATACCAAGTCGGACCAGCTTGGTTAGCAGACCCGGGATAAATGCTTTATCAAAAGCCTTACTGATATCAAAAAACACTATGCTGGTATACTGCTTGTTGGTAGAGTTTTTGTGAATAGTTTCCACTACACGCATGAGTTGGGAATGCGTGGAAAAATGAGACCGTGCTGTTCAGGAATTAAAATGTCTTTCGATCTGCAGAAACTAGTCAAACGTCTAAGCAACACTAACTCAAAAATTTTGGAGAGGCTAGAAAGAAGACTAATGGGTCTGTAGCTTTCTGCTAATTTAGGATTTTGATTAATTTTGATCAGAGGGATAACATCAGCAGTTTTCCAACTCTGGGGAAAGTAATGAAGATTCAACATATGATTAAGGAGCACGGTGAGCCAGCACTCATAAGCAAGGGGAAGGTTCTTCAGCATTCTGTTGCTGATCTTATCAGAGCCGGGTGATTCCTTCACTTTGAAGCTGTGTATGATGTTATGAACTTCAGCCAAGTGTATGGACTCGAGGTCGTTTGGTGCTTGTACGTTAAGTGCATTCTGATTGGTCTGTTGGAAATCTGTAGAATGCTTGTGTAGAGATGGCTGAAGTTCGGGTCTTCGTGTGGTGAGAATTGGAGTTCCAAGCTATCTGCAATTGCATTAGCTTTTTCCTCCGCAGTCTGGGCGAGAGAGTTTGGGACATTAATGGGCAGAATTGTTGTTCTCGTGGTTCTCATTCGGAGCTCAGACTTCGAAGTGTGAGGTTGTGATTTTGCGAAGCTGCTGCTTACCTTGTGGTGACTTTTCTTGCTTACGCTTGGGCGTAGTTACGATAGAGCACGTCGGGCTAAGTAATTTTCAACTTTCAAGTGAAGTGTGCAGATTTCCGCCATTTTGTGCTTTACACGTGTGTTTTTACCACGTGGCTCTGCTACTTGTACTTGATTTGACCCTGATCTATAATGGATTTGGACAGTGACCTTTTGGAGAAGACGAAGGAAGTTGCTAGTGAGCTAGAGGCTGATGATGCTCGGCCTCTCAAGGATGCAATGAATGCATATCTTGGACGCCTGCCGGACCCTGGACTTCTTGCCGCAAAGACCCAGGAAGTGAAGGATGCGGTGAACTACTGTGGATTGGTGATCTACGTGCTGACCCTGCATATCCGGGATATGCTGAATGGACTCCTCGGCCAGGACAAGGACCAAGTCTCCCGGATTCTAGGTTCGTTCAATTTTGTGAATTCTTTTTTGTTGTGCTGTGACATTTGTAAATTTAGAAATTGTGATAGTGATATTTATGTAATCTTTAACTCAGTTGAGGAGTATAATGATAGAATAATTAGAGCTAAACTGTTAAGAGTTAGGAATAAATGAAATTAAACTTGTTGACAAAACTGAAACGGTTGTAAATCCATGTAAAAGGGCTGGGATAGAGGAGTCTCCAGCTAAGGGAACTACTACTAAAAACCAGGATGGAAATTTAAAATTAAAATTTAATGACCATGGACTGTAATGCTGTTAGTGATAATGTTGTAACTGTAAATGAAAATGTTAAAACTAAGACTTATGCTGAAATTGCCGCGCAACCTGTTCAATTTAAGAGTGCACCTAAAGCGGTTGAAAATATTGTTAGAGAAAATATTATGGAGGCAGAAAAGAAAAGAACCAAAAGCAGAATGTTTCTTCATAAAGTTTAGAGACAACTACCAGGCTCTCCTTAAAAAACTAAATGAAATTACAGGCAATAAAGTATCTGGCAAACTCTTAGGAGATATGCTCAAACTCATACCCAATGACGCTGACTCCTATAGGGTTGTTCAGCGCCATTTGACTAGCGAGAAAATCCCCTTCCATAGTTTAAACCTAAAAACTGAAAGGCCGAAAAAAGTAGTTTTGAAGGGGCTACCAACTAGCTATGACATTGAGGAGATAAAAATGACTCTAACATCCAATGGATTAGATGTAGTCCGGGTTTCTCAACTGAGAAACACAAAAAACAAGATTACCCCTGCCGATCTTTTTAATCAGCCTTAAGCCTACGGAAGACTGGCAGAGGGTTTACAGACTCACAAGATTAGGGTACTTGACTGTGAAGGTAGAGGCCTTCAGAGCTAGGGGCTTTAAAATTTGCTACCGGTGCCAGCAATTCAACCACTCATCTGAGAACTGCAGTATGCCACCAAAGTGCCTGAAGTGTGCTGAAGGACACTTCACACGGGACTGCCAGAGACCCAGGACAGAGAAGGCGACGTGTGCAAACTGTAATGGAGACCACCCGGCGAACTTCAGGCAATGCCCGAAGAACCCCTGGAACAAGGGAAAGGCACCGGGGTATGCCCCCCCCAAAAAAAAATCAGATACCCCCTTGGAGGCAAAAGGCTCTCGGATCAAACCCCCAGGCACCCCCTCAAGGCTCCTCGCACATAGTGCCACAGGTAAACAGGCACCAACCTTCAGCACCTACCAGATCGGTGCAAGAGCAGGCCCCCAAACCTTCGACCTCCAGAGAATTGACTCTGGAGGAAGTTAGAGCAGCTACAGCTGCAATTAAAAGGAGATCGGAGGCAGAAAAAGCCAGACAGGCAAAGGAGGCAAAGGATAGACTGGATAGGAAAGTTAAGGAATGGAAAGAAACTAAACGAGTCAGGGAGGAAGAAGAGCTCGCGCAAACCCAGTCGTTAGTTAAAACGGGTGGAAAAAAACAAAAGACTATCGAGTTCCAAAAGGACACTCACAAAAAAGTACAAACCGCGGTTGAGGCTGAGGAAATTGAAGCAGACTGAACCGGCTGATAAATCTGATGCTGAAAAGATGGAGGATATCCTCAACCTCATCAGAGGATTTATCAGCATGTTCAATCTAGACGACATAAAACATCTGTTGATGCAGTTCGCAGAGTTAGTACAAAAAAAGAGCGATCCAATGGTAATGGTCTTTGAGGCCCTTAAAATAATCGCGGACTTTAAAAGTAACAGTGAGAATCAAACCCGTCATGGCTAAATCCCAAAAGGAATCAATAAAAATAATATTTTGGAATGCGAACGGCATATCTTCAAGAATAAATGATCTTAGGAACTATGTAAACGAAAATGACGTAGACGCCTTACTAATTCAGGAAACTAGAGTTAGAGAAAGTAAAAAACTAAACATAGCCAACTACTCTGGTTATCATAATCTTAGCTCAAATACTAATGCTAGAACGCCCCATGGAGGAACAGCAATATACATTAAAAGAAATATTCCCCACGAGGAACTAAAAAGCATAAATCTTCAAACTTTAGAAAATACTAGTATAAAAATTAAAATTAATAATACTAGCCCGTTTATCCTAACCTCAACATATGTCAAAAATATGAGTAGAGTAGACGTAGCTGGAACTGCTTTTCTCACGATATCCTAACACGATACTCGCAGGCGACTTCAACGCACATTACCGAGCGTGGGGCTGTAGGAGAGCCAATGCACGCGGTACACAGATACATAGACTGCTGAACACCACAAACACTAACATTATTGCACCGTCGACACCAACCTGCTTCTCAGGCGCCAGCGGCACATTCATAGACTTTGCCCTAACGCGAAACATAGACTACGCTCACACTATTAGTACCCTGGATGAATTCGACTCGGATCATCTACCGGTACTGGTGACATTCGACCTGAACACACCTCTTCCAGCCTCTTTGGGACAAGAGAGGGTCAACTGGGAAGTATTCAAAAGAGCACTCTTCGAGCCGCACTTAGCAGTACCTAACATAATATACGTAAGACATGGCAGGCTAACAGAGATCCCGCCCTTAAAAGGGAGCTTAACAGACTCACGTGCAAAGTCAGGGGAAAAATTGTCGCAGAAAAGCAGCAACAGTATAAAGAATTAATCGAATCCCTTAGCCCAGAAGATGTATCGCTCTGGCAATTCGCAAAAAGACTCAGGAAACCTCAAATTAAGCTCCCGCCTCTAATGGATGGCGCTAAAATCGCGTACTCAGACGAGGAAAAAGCCGAGGCGCTCGCAAGCCATTATGAAAAACAATTCCAACCAAACCACGATCTAATGTGTCAGGATACCCTAAGAATGGTTAGACAAACTTTAAATAACTTCAGGAATTCCCCGGTAACGGCTGAGATTAACCCAGCCACCCCGCAGCAGATAGTAGAAATTATCAAAAACCGTAAAAGCCCAGGGCACGACAAAATCAGAAATATTGCGGTTAAAAACCTACCCCTAAACGTAATATGTTACTTGACTATCTTAATAAATAAAATATTAAAACTAAACTACTTTCCCATAGAATAACAATCCCCAAGCCAGGTGAGGATGCCACAATTCCAGCCAACTACAGACCAATTAGCTTGATACCGACACTTAGTAAAATTACTGAGAAAATAATTCTGTTTATATACAGTGGCGGCGGCGGTTTGTTTTTCCTCGAGAAATAGATCCAATGACATTTATCGGGGTTTAATTTTATTCGCCATTTTTCCAGCCATGTTTGCAGTATGTCTAAGTGTTGTTGTAGCTGTCTGTGCATTACTGAGACATAGGGGTGTTTTGCAAATATCGCACTGTCGTCTGCATAGAGTGCCAGCTCTGTGTTTGGAGTCCTGGGGGATGTCGTTCAGGTATATATGTTAAAGAGTGTCGGGCCCAGGATAGAACCTTGCGGTACTCTACTTTTAATGAGCTTGGGTGTTGATAAGTTACCTCCTACTCTGACTTGAAAGTGTCTGTTATTTAAGTATGAGATTAAAAGTTTGACAAGAGCGTCAGGGACTTTTAAAGTGATCAATTTGTACGCTAATCCACAGTGCCACACTTTATCAAAGGCTTTTTTTATGTCCAGAAAAATCGCAGCTGTGGGTGTCTTACTATTAAGTCCAGAAGATATGTACTCTACCACTCTCAGCAACTGATGAGTGGTGGAGTGCTTTGGCCGAAATCCAAACTGCTCCGGAATAATGTCATTCTCACTAAGGTGCGTGTTCAGTCTCTTAAGAATTAGTTTCTCAGTAATTTTACTAAGTGTCGGTAGCAAGCTAATTGGTCTGTAGTTGGCTGGAATTATGGCATCCTCACCTGGCTCAGGGATTGTTATGATTATCGCTTCCTTCCATTCTTTGGGAAAGTAGTTTAGTTTTAATATTTTATTTATTAAGATAGTCAAGTAACATATTACGTTTAGGGGTAGGTTTTTAACCGCAATATTTCTGATTTTGTCGTGCCCTGGGCTTTTACGGTTTTTGATAATTTCTACTATCTCCTGCGGGGTGGGTGGGTTAATCTCAGCCGTTACCGGGGAATTCCTGAAGTTAAAGTTTGTCTAACCATTCTTAGGGTGTCCTGACACATTAAATCGTGGTTTGGTTGGAATTGTTTTTCATAATGGCTTGCGTGCGCCTCGGCTTTTTCCTCGTCTGAGTACGCCATTTTAGCGCCATCCATTAGAGGCGGGAGCTTAATTTGAGGTTTCCTGAGTCTTTTTGCGAATTGCTTCTGGGTTAAGGGTCTTGTCTTCTGGGTTAAGGGATTCGATTAGTTCTTTATACTGTTGCTGCTTTTCTGCGACAATTTTTTCCCTGACTACACGTGAGTCTGTTAAGCTCCCTTTTAAGGGCGGGGTCTCTGTTAGCCTGCCATGTCTTACGTATTCTATTTCTTTGCCTGACTAATTGTTTGACATGGTGGGAAAGTGTGGGCATTTTTGGAGACTCACGATGTGTTGTGGCGGAGGCAATTGCTCTCTTGATTTCTGTTGTGAGTGTGTGCGTGGCAGTCAATATCCGCCGTGCTCATTATGTTAGGTACTGCCAAGTGCGGCTCGAAGAGTTCCAAGTTGACCCTCTCTTGTCCCAAAGAAGCTGAAAGAGGTGTGTTCAGGTCGAATTCATCCAGGGTACTAATAGTGTGAGCGTAGTCTATGTTTCGCGTTAGGACAAAGTCTATGAATGTGCCGCTGGCGCCTGAGAAGCAGGTTGGTGTCGACGGTGCAATGTTAGTGTTTGTGGTGTTCAGCAGTCTATGTATCTGTGTACCGCGTGCATTGGCTCTTCTACAGCCCCACTCTCGGTGGTGTGCGTTGAAGTCGCCTGCGAGTATCGTGTTTGGATATCGCGAAAAAAGCAGTTCCAGTTGCGCAGCTACGTCTAATCTACTCATATTTTTGACATATGTTGAGGTTAGAATAAACGGTTTATTAACGGATTATTAATTTTAATTTTTATACTAGTATTTTCTATACTTACAGATTTATGCTATACTAAAAGATTTATGCTTTTTAGTTCCTCGTGGGGAATATTTCTTTTAGTGTATATTGCTGTTCCTCCATGGGGCGTTCTAGCATTAGTATTTGAGATTATGATAACCAGAGAAGTTGGCTATGTTTTTTACTTTCTCTAACTCTAGTTTCCTGAATTAATAAGGCGTCTACGTCATTTTCGTTTACATAATTCCTAAGTTCTTGGAGATATGCCGTTCGCATTCCAAAATATTATTTTAAAGGATTCTTTTTGGGACCTAGCCATGACGGGTAAAGTCCGCGATTATTTTAAGGGCCTCAAAGACCATTACCATAGGATCGCTCTTTTTTTGGACTAACTCTGCGAACTGCATCAACAGATGTTTTATGTCGTCGAGATTGAACATGCTGATAAATCCTCTGATGAGGTTAAGGATATCCTCCATCTTTTCAGCATCAGATTTATCAGTCGGCTCAGACTCAGCTTCCATTTCCTCAGCCTCAACCGCGGTTTGCACTTTTTTGTGAGTGTCCTTTTGGAACTTGATAGTCTTGTTTTTTTCCACCCGTTTTAGCTAACAGCTGGGATTGCGCGAGCTCTTCTTCCTCCCTGACTCGTTTAGTTTCTTTCCATTCCTCAACTTTCCTATCCAGTCTATCCTTTGAATGTCTGGCTTTTTCTGCCTCCGATCTCCTTTTAATTGCAGCTGTATCTGCTCTAACTTCCTCCAAAGTCAATTCTCTGGAGGTCGAAGGTTTGGGGGCCTGCTCTTGCACCGATCTGGTAAGTGCTGAAGGTTGGTGCCTGTTTACCTGTGGCACTATGTGCGAGGAGTCCTGAGGGGGGTGCCTGGGGGTTTGGTCCGAGGGCCTTTTGCCTCCAAGGGGGTATCTGGTTTTTTGGGGGAGGGGGGGCATACCCCGGTGCCTTTCCCTTGTTCCAGGGGTTCTTCGAGCATTGCCTGAAGTTCGCCGGGTGCTCTCCATTACAGTTTGCACACGTTGCCTTCTCTGTCCTGGGTCTCTGGCAGTCCCGTGTGAAGTGTTCTTCAGCACACTTCAGGCACTTTGGTGGCATACTGCAGTTCTCAGATGAGTGGTTGAATTGCTGGCACCGGTAGCAAATTTTAAAGCCCCTAGCTCTGAAGGCTTTTACCTTCACAGCCAAGTACCCCAATCTTGTGAGTCTGTAAACCCCTCTGCCAGTCTTCCGTAGGCCTAAGGCTGATTAAAAAGATCGGCAGGGGTAATCTTGTTTTTGTGTTTCTCAGTTGAGAAACCCGGACTATCTAATCTGAGATAATAAATATAAATATATATCTAATCCATTGGATGTTAACGTCATTTTTAACTCCTCAATGTGATAGTTAGTTGGTAGCCCCTTCAATACTACCTTTTTAGGCCTTTCAGGTTTAAACTATGGAAGGGGATTTTCTCGCTAGTCAAATGGCGCTGAACAACCCTATAGGAGTCACCGTCATTGGGTATAAGTTTGAGCATATCTCCTGTGAGTTTTCCAGATACTTTATTGCCTGTAATTTCATTTAGCTTTTTAAGGAGAGCCTGGTAGTTGTCTTTAAACTTTATGAAGAAACACTCTGCTTTTGGTACTTTTTTTTCTACCTCCATAATATTATCTCTACCACTATTTTCAACCGCTTTAGGTTTAGGTGCACTTTTAAATTGAACAGGTTGAGCAGCGATTTCAGCATAAGTCCTAATTCTAACATTTTCATTTACAACACTATCACTAGCAGTATTACAGTTCATGTTATCATGGTCACTAGATTTTAAGTTTAAGTTTCCATCCTGGTTTTTAGTAGGAGTTCCCGTAGTGGGAGACTCCTCTGTCCTAGCCCTTTTACTTGGTTTTTCAACAGTTTCACATTTACCAGCAAGTTTAATTTCAGTAATTAATCCTATTTCTAGCAGTTTAGATTTAATTTCAGTGTTGCCTAATTTCAAGTTATTATCCTCAAATGATTTAAAGATTAAATACATGTCACTACTCTTAAATTTAGTCATCTCACAGCCTAACATAAAAAGAATTCACAAAATTGAACATACCCAAAATCCGGGAGACTTGGTCCTTGTCCTGGCCGATGAGTCCGTTCTTGAGCATATCCCCGATATGCAGAGTCAGCGTGTAGATCAGTAATCCACAGAAGTTCACTGTTTCCATCACTTCCTGGGTCCACGTACGAGAAAGTCCATCGTCCGGCAGGGAGTCACAATAAGAATTCATGGCATCCCTGAGAGGCCTAGCATCATCTCCATCCAGTTTCTTTGCAACATCCCTCGTCACTTCCAAAACTTCTCTGTCCAGCTCCATAGTCCAGCAGGGTCAATCCAAGGCACGAAAAGCACGTGGTAAAAACACACGTGGTAAAGCACAAAATGGCGAAAAGTCGCACACAATAAAGTTGAAGATTACTTAGCCCGACGTGCTCTATCGTAAATGATACAACACGCCCAAGCGTAAGCAAGAAAAGTCACCACAAGATAAAAGCAGCAGCTTCGCAGAATCACAACCTCACACTTCGAAGTCTGAGCTCCGAATGATGATCGTATGATGAAAAGGAATGTTTCTAAAAAGAGCCAGATCAATTACTGTTGGGGACCTTCCTGTAAAGAAGTGAGTGGGAGTGGGCGGAGCTATGATCCTGAAGTTGGCGCACTGGGCCAATCGTTTTAGTTCTCTGCCTTTTCCGTTCGAAGCTGTGTCCCAGGAAAAGTGGCTTAGGTCACCAGCGATAATAATATTACTGCTCAGTCCTAAAAGTGCTTCAATCTCCGATGAAGGTAATCTAGTATTGTTAGCAGGTGGGATATACACTGAAGCAAGTGCAATCGGGACCAAATTTGGAATAGTGACTTTGATAGCTGTGGCCTCAAGCTTCGTGAAGGCCGGGACATTTAACCTATGATGAGGAATGTTGTTTTTAACATAGAGTGCAGTTCCGCCATTGACACCCCTCGCCACCGCCCTCATTCTATACGAGAAGTAACCTGTATAATTACAGATTGGTGTGTGTGTGGGAGGGGGGGTAAGGTGGGTCTCATTCACCATAAAAATGTCGAAGTTTTCATCTACAACATAATCACGCATCTCGTCGAGCCTTGAACGCACTCCATTGGCGTTCCAAAAGCCGACTTTGAGAGACTGCAAGGTACGAGACGCCGAAAGAGAGAACATGGCGAAAGCCAGGAAGAACAGTAGGGGGGGGGACTTATCTAGCCAGAGCATCATAGCTCCGGTAGAGTCCAGACCATATCAATTTGCGTGGTCGTCTCACGCAGCGCAGGAAGTGCTCGCTCGAAGGCGGCAAGGAGTAATTCCTTGTCATGAGTATTTCTCATGGTCAAGAGAGTTAATAGGAAGTCTGTGTAGTTGATAGGGGTGCTATCAACTGGAGTTTTGGAATTTTGGGCTGCGACAACTGGGACCGACTGAGCCTCAGCAATTTGTCCGGTAGTTTTAGTAGGGGGGGGGGGCAGATTGTTTCCGTGGAATACCAGAAACGACGGTTGCAAAGTTAAGATTAGGCTTGATGCCAGCTGGTCGGTAAGGACGACCTGAGTTCTCAGGGTTTAATCCTGGGGGGGAGGGGCGAGTTATTTTTAGATTTAGTCTGGGGAGCCCTGCTACTCTTGGTCAGGGACGAGTTGCCCGGATTTTTCGGGCAACCGCGCCAGTTTGCAGCATGTTGACCACTACAATTGCAGCAGAGCAGGAAGTCTGCTTTGCAATCAATGGCGGCGTGGGGACCGGCACACTTGACGCACCGCTTCGGCAAGTTACAGGCTAGACTGCTATGGAAAAATCCATTGCACGAATAGCACTGGATAGCGAAGCCTCTGCGTCCGATGTACGGCTCCAGCTTCACTTCCGTGCCCAAGAGCATATTTATTTCATAAAGGTCTTCCGGGTTAGTCCCGGGTGCTATCTGCAGGTAATAGAGGGAGGGGCTGTTTGCTCCCTCTCCTAGTCAGCCTAAAGTTGTTAAGAATTGTAAAGCCCATTGCTTTAGTAATAAGTTTAACATCCGTCACCACGGGAAGCCCTCTGATGACAACCGTGACTAGTAAGTCCTCTTTCAGGGAGTAAGTTTTGCACTGCACGCCTGTTTTCTTCAGGTAATTTGTGCAGTTCCTGAATTCGTCGTCACTTTTAACGTGCACTTTGAAAAATTGTCGGTCTAGGACCGGAACAATTTTCGGTGCAAACCTTTTCAGGTTAAATAAGATCGAGGGCCAGTCAGGCTGAGAAGCGCTGATCAACATCGGAGGCGAGGAAGTTGGCAAGTTTGCCGAGGGGCCGTCCTTACCGTGTCCGGTCATAGGTTCTTTCCTATTGGCCGGCTCAGAATCTGTAGAGTTTGCAGTAGTTCTTGATGACTTAGATATTTTATGTACAAATCCTTCCTCATCAGTAAAAGTTCTCGGGGTATAGTTGCCATTAGTGGCTCTACGTTTTGCAGCATTGCTTAATTCATTATAATTATCATTATTTTTAGAAGAATTTCCAGCATTTAAGTTTAAGTTACTAATTTGTTTAGTTGCCTCGTGGGCGGCCTGGTCAAGTTTAGTTTTGTCATTAAAGTTTAAATTTTCAGAAATCTGGGTTTTAGAACCCTCAGAGTTACTAGTAGAAGCATAATTATGATCAGTACTATAATTAGCAGTAGATAAATCAGTGGCTTTAGAAGCTGTATCCTCAACAACAGTGGGGAGGGGGTATAGTTAAACTGTACTTTCCACCGCAGCTCAGTTCTTCAGCCATCTCGGCTTCTAGTCTCTCCAGTCTGGTCTTGAATCTTGCAAAGTCCACTTTATCAGTCGTAGTCTTTTTCGCCTGTTGCCGGCAGATCAAGTCCAGTTCAAGGTCCGTAACCACCTGTTTCAATTTCAGTAATTCCTCCGAAGTATGCTTTTTAGAAAGGTTAGACTCGGTACTGTTACACTGTGTAACATCCATAACATCATCATTCTCAACATCGTTCACACAACTCTGAATAACCACGTGCCCAGGCGCTACCTGGGCTTCACTATTCGTCGCGGGAGCACTCATCAAGAACGTCCTACACTCTCGTGAGCGATTGACAGCTACTTCGTGAACTGCAGTTAGCCGCGTCTTTCATGCGCAGCAGGGCTGCGTAATCACCTACTTTATGAACTGTCCCGTTAGCCATGACTTTAGCGCGTAGCAGAGGTACACGATCGACAGCTACTTCAGGAACTACACCGTTAGCTGTGGTTTGCAAGCGTAATGGAGGTGCGCGATCGACAGCTACTTCAGTAACTGTCCCGTTAGCCGTGACTTTTTCTTATAGCGCAGGGGTGCAATCAACGCCTACTCCATGAACTATTCCATAAGACGTGATTTTTGCTTGTAGCGGAGGTGTGCGATCAACACCTACTTCATGAACTATCCCATTAACCGTGACTTTCGTACGTAGCGGAGGTCAGCGATTGACAGCTACTTCATGAACTGCACGGTTAGCCGCGACTTTCGTGCGTAGCAGGGCCGCGTAATCAACACATACTTTATGAACTATCCCTTGAGCTGTGGTTTGCAAGCGTAATGGAGGTGCGCAATCGACAGCTACTTCAGTAACTGTCCCGTTAGCCGTGACTTTTTCTCATAGCGCAGGGGTGCAATCAACGCCTACTCCATAAACTATTCCATAAAACGTGATTTTTGCTTGTAGCGGAGGTGTGTGATCAACACCTACTTCATGAACTGTCCCATTAACCGTGACTTTCGTGCGTAGCTAACGAAGGTGAGCTATAGAGCATAGACACGTGACGTCACACTGACCATTTTACCCTTACGTTTCCAAACAAAATACTCGGTTTATCAGTATGGAAATTTTCATTATTTCTGTATTAAAAAAGGTTATTTTAGAAACTTTCAATCGTTTAACGTCTCATTTAAGTAGGATCTATCTAACTTTATCTTCTTTGACGGATATTTTTAATTGATCGGAAAATTCACTTTAATTAAAATATATAGAGTTTAAGAAAAATTGTAATGTATCTTTCCCTCCTCGCTCAAATATACATTGCAGAATTGGCTAGTCAATGTATACATCTTTAGAACGCTAGTGAGTTACTACGGTAAAAATGAGTAGTAGCGTACATTAACTTAAAATCACTTTAACATTATGTATTTAAAGATTTCATTTACTCTTCAAGTATTCTAAATAACTTATTTTCATCACAAACATAAATTTCGATGTTTAATGGATTTAGTTTCAATTTTTATTGGCCATCTACGTCCGTTTACCATGACACGCTATGAGAAAAATGATGCTCTTACGCTTCTGCATATTCTACTACGCAGTTTGTTTATTTACGGTGGTGCCCATGCTCTATTGAGAGCTACTTCATGAACTGCACTGTTAGCCGCGACCTTCGTGCGTAGCGGGCTGCGTAATCAACACCTACTTCATGAACTGTCCCGTTAACCGTGACTTTAGTACGTAGCGGAGGTCAGCGATTGACAGCTACTTCATGAACTGCACTGTTAGCCGCAACTTTCGTGCGTAGCAGGGCCGCGTAATCAACACATACTTTATGAACTATCCCTTTAGCCGTGACTTTAGCGCGTAGCAGAGGTACAAGATCGATAGCTACTTCAGGAACTACACCGTTAGCTGTGGTTTACACGCTTAACGGAAGTGCGCGATCGACAGCTATTTCATTAACTGTCCCGTTAGCCATGATTTTTGCTCGTAGCACAGGCGTGCGATCCAACACCTACTTCATGAACTGTCCCGTTAACCGTGACTTTTGCGCGTAGCAGAAGTGAGTGGTTGACAGGTAAGGCTGCATAATCTGATTGACTAAGTAGGCTGAATAATCAACATCTACTTTATGAACTTCGCCGTTAGCCGGGACTTGCGTGCGAATGATAGCTACTGTAAAAAATCTATTAAAAGTTCAACAAACAGCAACAAGGCTGGTTACCGGAAGCGGTTAGTAAATAACATGAGGCAAATGCGTTCTTCAATATTTCATCAAAGCCAGTAAAGATCGAAGTTACTGAAAAGGACTAATCTACGTAACTTTTCTCGCCCACTTCAATCATCCTGTGTTTTGACAGACTTAACACTTACATGTTCCTGCAAATGACGACGTAGTCCAGAAAGTTAATTTTTTAAATATTAGTTTTAGAGCAAAAATGCCTACCGAGATCAAATCCTCAGCACTTTGTTGATAAAATAATAAATGAAAACAACATTGAAAGTTTTTATCTATTGGAAGAGGGAATATATTTGGAGGAATGAAGTAGATGCTCATTAAATCACGGTTTTATCTTATTATTTGAGGGGGGGGGGGGGGGATGTGATAACACGCGTTCGAAAATTTTGCGGGTGATGGCCGGAGGGTTCTTATATTGGATGCACAACGTACCGCTCCAGATGGTTTTTGCACAAACCTATTCCGAATATAAATTATAGTCGAAATTTGCGGTCTGCCACGTGCTTCCGAGCCTTTGGGAAGTCTCAATTATTTGTGCAATGGGGCTTACTTTGTGGTAAAATTTAGTGACTCAAATAAAATTGGAACTCGCTAGTAGCTTGCGGGATCCCCGGCTCTATAGCAATAAGAAGATAGTTATGTCGTTAGCGATAATGACAATGTTGATGTTGCTTATATTTTTAACAGTGTAGTGTTTTGATAAATTTATTCTTCATAGACAGGTACATCAAATGGATAAAATAGTTTCTTTTCCTTTTTAAACTTGGCAGCACTTGATCAAACTCAATACATAACATATTCTCCTTAACTTGACAGTTTCTCTTTATTATAAGTAGATGTTAGGAACATCATCATTTTGTGCACCTCCAAAAATTTGAATAAGTAGCTACCAGCTGTAATATTTTTTGTAACAGATACTTTCATAAATAACTATTTCTTTTGTTATGTTGCATCAATATTATTAGTTGACACATTTTCTAATTCTTTATCTGTCAGGGATTTTTGCTAATTTATTCACCAAAATTTTTTTTGACTTTCCATTTGTGAAATATTTGATTTCATTTATAAAAATTCTAAAGATCATTTGTTTGACACAGTACATAACAATTTTTCATTTTGATATTGTCAGAATTCATAATTGCCAATTCCAGTTTGCTTGCAATATGTGACAATGATTGGCAGCATAGCCCGTCTGTAAAGTCAGATAGATCACTGAAGAATACATCAACTTTATATAATTTACAATTTTCTTTATTTTTTGCCATTTTTTCAAGATTAGAAGTAGTTTCTTGTACTATAATAACTACAGAACCATCTTCTATTTTGTACTTTACAACTGAGAACTCCATATTGTAGCAATCCGGATACACCTATAATAATCTGATGCAATTGCAAAATTCCTTTTTAGAATGTTATCAGAAAGTGTTTTAGAAATTGCTTCTGCTATTATGCAGAACTCTGCTGTGGTTGACTTACGGACAAAATGAATGCGATCATTTTCTCTAAAATCACCTTTTGCAATGGGAGGGGAGGACAACAAAGATTTTTTTCACAAAAAACATTGCTTGTATATACAATCTTTTGATTCCAATCACTGATTTGCATAATTTCCATTTTTTAAGGGTTTTTTTTTCCATTTTTGAATTTTGTTATTGTGTTATAAACATGTTTTTGAGCATCAAATGAAGGTGCTATATATATAAAATACACTTAAATAAGAACATTTTCTACAGTTTTTAAGAAACTTATGTAAATTTTTCATAGCTTTAGAACTTTTTTTTGTTTCTTTTTCTTCTGTAGGTGTTCTACTTTTAATCCCATTTGGCTTTTTTCTCTTCTTTAAATATCTTTTTGAATTATGGATTTCAAACATAAAGCTTCAAATCCAATTTCTCTCATAATTCTATATTATTTGGCACTTTGCTCATCACAAATTCTTTCTTTTGCTCCACCCCCCTTTTCGTAAAACTTTTATATTGTGCTGACATACAATAAGTTAGAGAATTATATTTGAAAAGTTGTCTGGAAACTTTATCAATCACAGTTGTGTTACTGGATAACTGCTGAAGAACATCTTTTTAACAAATTGCTTAGTTTTGGAATGTGGAGTCAAATCCTTATTTTCTGTTTGTCTTAACATTTGCTCTATAAGCTTGTTTCCTTATTTTTCTACTCTTTGTTCCAATTTTTTATTTTCTATCATAAGATTCAGGTTGTCTCTATATAGTTTCGTTCTATCGTGATATATATATATTTTTTTTTTTTACTTTAGTAGTGAATTTTAATGGGCATCTTAATTTTCTTTTCTCTTATCTATTGTGCCTTATTAGTGCACCATTTTCTTCTAGATAGTCTAATTTTTCTTGCAAACATGTCACATTTGAGTCATTTTATAGTATATCAATCACAGGCTTACTTTCTTCATCCTTGTCTAGATTTCTTTCTCTGTAACGATGCTGCTGATGGGACCATTACCTGAAATCAAAAAAGTATACACAATTGTGAATAATCTCAACATTACAGGAAAAACAACTTGGTATTGAAGAAAAAGCATAAAGTCAAAATTTTTAGCCTTCCTTATTATATATATGCATTTATACTTAATATTCGACATCATACATGTTTTTCAAGTCCCGAAAAAGGAAATGCAAAATAGATTATAATTTTTTAATGTGAATTTTTTAATGTAATACTTCACAGGGATATCAACCACTGCTTATTTATAAATTTTACCTAAATTATTCATAGTTTGCACATTTGAAAGTTAAAACTACGATTAATATTTTATGGTATGGTTTCGATATCAGTGCCACAGAAAAGAAAATTTATGAACGTTTTAACAGTTTTTGTGGACCCAAGCTGTTTAAATTTTTTCACATTTAAGAAATAAATTTTAAATGCCAGAGTTTTTACTGTATATTCTTTTTATTTCTGTTGTACTTTTACAAATTTAAAAAATTCAAACTTCATCTTGTACTTGCTTTTTGTATTTAAAAAGTATTATGAGTTCCTCCTCCTTGCACAAAATAGAGTAAAAGTCATGTAAAATCCTTAGGGAAAATAGTTTTTTCTCAAGTATCAATAACATAAAGAGAAAATCATTTACAAAAAATTTCGAGAAAACTACAAAATTGTAAGGAAAACTTTTGAAGTCTATGTTTGCAATTTGCAACTACATAAATGAATATAAAAAAAAATATGACACCGAGACAATATGCAGGATGGTTAAAATAAAAAGAAATCAACAGATAATGTGAGGGGTATTCGTCGATTTGCCAAGAAAAACAGCATTGCAATGCATAAAAGAACCATTTATTATTAAAGATCCATGAAGGACCTTACCACTCAAAAGAGTTTACACTGAATTATTGATCAAAATAAAAGCAAGACAGAATGTAAAAGAACTTTGAAGTTCACACAATTTTAGAGTTAAAGAAAGTTTCACAGGGTTATCAAATATAAATTTAATTGTTACAAATTATTCCGCAATATTGCCGGTTTCCATCAGCAAAGAATAAACTTTGAAAACCAAACATTTATTTTTTTACTCCATATATAGAGAATGCCATAAAAATCAGGAACTGCATTTCATAAATTACGAATTTTCAAAAACAGATAATCCTCAGAATATGTGCCAAAAATTACTACAGTCACATTAAAATATATTAGGGTTGCACCGAATATTCGGTTGGTATTCGGTATACTGCCTTTCGGCAGTCAGACCGAATTTTTTTTTATACAATGAATGAAACTTATAGTATCATAGTATAAAATTAATTCAAATTGTTACTTTATCGCATTTCAAATAATTTTAATGTAAAAGAAAACACTCCGATATTAAATTTTGTTGTTTTTTCAATTTTTCTTAAATCTTATCACACCTTAACCTTACTAACTCATAATATTACATGTTCAAAAATATAACTTAATTTTTTATAAAATATGCAGCTAAAAAAAATCAATTAACATTTCACCAATAGTAAAAAAAAGCGAAAGTGATTAATATATATATAAAAAAAACACTTCGATGAACATTCAATTTTGCAGTATTTTAATTTCTTAAGTTTTACACCATTTGAAATATTGTTTAAAAACAAACTAATTATTCTTTGTAATCAAAGTTTAATAGAAGTAAGTTATGGTACAGGAACATTAGGCGTTCTGCATTTTCAGGTTGCAGCCTATTACGTTTTGGTTCATAAACATTCCCTGCTTCTGAAATTAAACATTCACTATCAACGCTGCTAGTTGGTGCAGACAAGTACTTTCTTGCTATCTTTGCCAAGTATGGGGCTGGAATGCTGATTTTCTTGCCACCACATCAATGGATTGTTGTTCCTTGGTATCAAGGGTAACGATAGGTAAACATTCAATTCATTAAAATTATTTGTCTGTTTAAATGAACTGTAATGTTTATTTGAAGTTGTTTCTGTGGATTTAACAATTTCACTAAAGCACTGCCAAAAGGAATGAGGAATTTTCACGTTTTTTTTTTTTTTTTTGTATCGTGTAGTAGAGAAAAAATCATGAATGATAGTGTATATATTTTTTTAATTTTTGAACTTAATATAAAAATGTTTAAACTCGCACTTAAGCAATCCGGCACGAAAACGCTGTTTCTGTAATGGCCGCTCTTGTGACGTCACTATGCATGTAAACAAAGAGCGCAATACACTGTTTACTGTGGATTCCGAGAGGTGCTCACTTGATTCTCCAACAAAATATTTTATTTATCATATTTTTATAATGAGTGAGATTCTAAAACCGACCTACAAGTACTGTTTAGTACCTTGCTGCACAAATACAACGGTTAATTCAGTTGATAAGCTGTTTTTTAATGTTCCAAAAGATCCAATTAAACGAAAAGCATGGACTAAACTAAAGCAATAAAAAGGGACAAGCAGAAAAATCCAAAATTATCGAATAAAACATCTCTTTGGTGTTGTGAAGATCATTTTTCGGTAAGTAAACATTTGCTTCTGTTAAAATATTATTTACTTGGATTTATGGCCGTAACCAAGGGTTTTTTTTTTTCGGAGGTCCAAGTCCCCCCCAAAATGAAAACGTTAACATTGAAAAGGTAAAAAGATCCATCAAGATATAAAATGTGGGTTTACTACAATATAATATAAACTACTATAAAAAGTCAATTATCAGCTTAAAAGCAGAATAGGACATTGTACTGTGCGACTATTTCCACGTGCAATCAAAATTAAAGTTTTAAATGTAAAAGAATTATTCATGCATTTGAATTAGTTTTAGATTTATTTGTCAATATTAATGAAGATCATACATACCTCTTAGTTTTAACTCCTCGCATTTCTGCTCCAATAAAATTGGGATTCGTTCCCAAAAACGAAAACATACATATAGCGTCAATTTTAGGAAGATTATCGGATTGTCCTTTGACAAATCCCGGAAAAATCGACATCTTAAACAAAAATGAAATGGATGGGTTATACAATTAAAATATACGGTAAAATTACAAAAGATTATAAAATTTACAGCTCAAAAAATGATTTCTAAACTATGAATGCGAAGAAGCGAATTGATCTAGCGTTGTTTTTAAAACGTAAACACTGATACTTCATGCACAGTAACGTCAGAGCCAATCACGTAGCGTTTCAAGATCACATGACATCGCATCATTTTTCGCTTATTTAAACTTTAATTTTTAATTTATTCAAAATCATTTTGACATTTAATGTGACATTTGAAAATCGTAAGCCTAAAATTACCAGGAAACTATAAAATTGAGCATTTTCCCCACGTGTGCAAATTCCTCTTGTGCACTTTTTGTGAAAAAGAATTATCCTTCTCTTTTACAAAGCTTGCATCTAGCCTTCATCCTCATCTAAAATCTCAAAGAAATCCCAAACACAGGGATCATAGCAGATTTTCTAAACATTTTAGGTAGGAATTTAAGGAATTTTTTTTTCAAAATTTTAGGTGCTAATTTTTATTATTTCTATTATTAGTACTGTTTAATTACCGTTCTTTTCATTAATTAAAGGAGAATTGATACAAAAAACTGTGACGGGGTCGAAAATTTGAAATAGAGTTTTCGACGGGAGAGCACGTTTCAAGCATCCCTGATCACGAATCAAACATTTTAAAAGTGATGTCTCTGTGTGTGTGTCAGTGAATCTGTGGAGACAATAACTGGCGAACGAATGGACCGATTCGAACCAAATTTGGTACAAAAAAAATTACAATCCGTAAACACTAGGGGCGCGGTAGCCCTGTGGTTAGCGCGCTGGAGTTGCACTCGGTAGGCCCGGGTTCGATTCCAGCCACTGCCCAAACTGCCGCCGTGTTCACGCGGAGTACGATCACGTTAAACATGTGGGTCCGTAAGTCCTTCCGAGAGGTTGGTGGTAGGGGAAGGAGGGTACGGTCCCTGTGGGTGCCTCCCCCACTGGGTTCCGGTCTAAATTGGGTGGCACTTCCCGGCCGTCCAAACAGATACCTTACACCTTTCTGGTAGGTCGGACGGTCTGGGTCGAAGAAGAAGAAGAAGAAGAATCCGTAAACACTAATACCTTGGAATTATACTGGATGATAACTTTAAATGGAGCCCGCACATATTTTACCTCAGAGAGAAATGTTATAAGATCGCCTCAACCTTCGGTAAACTGTCCGGCAGCAATTGGGGTGTAAACAAAACTTTTCTTAAAACCTGGTACCTCTCGGTAATAGAAAAAGTACTTTGTTATGGGGCGGGCATCTGGGGCAATAATTTAACTGGGGCACAAATTAAAAAACTTTTATCTCTTCAAAGAATCTTCCTTTTAAAGATTTCTGCAGGTTACAGAACCTTTTCTAACATCTCTCTCTTCTCCGTCACCGGAATTCCCCCTATTCACTTCGTCATAAAATCCCTCCACTCTAAATATTCCTTCTGGAAACGCAGACTAAACTCCTTCCCCCCCTCTTTTATTCCGGACCCTTCCCTTTTCGACTTTAACTCCCCTTTCTCAAAAACTCATCCCTCAAACCGTATTGCCCTTTTTACCTCCCATGATCCTCTTTCATTTTCCCCTTTCAATATTTATACGGATGGCTCCTCCATAAACGGAAACACCGGCTTCGCAGTCTGTATCTATAAACTTGATATCCTGGAACAGGTATTTACCTTTAACCTTAAGCTTGACAGCGAGAACACGGTCTTTCAAGCCGAACTAGCTGCAATCGACTTCGCAATATCCTGGGCAAAGGAAAATAACTCAAAAGTAAACATCTTTTCGGATAGCCAATCCTCAATCCAAACTTTTAAGTCAATTAAAAATAAGTCCAATTTTATTAATAACATCAAAATTAAGGCAAATGCCTCCAAACATCTAATTAATCTAATTTGGGTAAAAGCTCACGCTAACATTCTGGGCAACGAGGACGCAGACTTTCATGCAAAATTAGCCTCTTCCTCAGGTTCCCCCCTTTCTATCCCCTTTCCTTACTCTCTCCTTAAAAAGTACTGTTCTAAATTCATCATCAATTCGTGGCAATCTTTTCTAAATGATTACATCTCCCCCCGTACACATGATCCCTCTAGAGTTTCAATCTATCTCCCCACTGTAAACACTAATTTCCAAATTACCAACCCTTTTCTTACCTACTTTGTAACTGGTCATGGACCCTTTCTGGATTACCTACACTTCTTCAAACTTAAATCCTCTTCTAACTGCCCCTGTAACTCCTTCGGCGATGCCGACCATTATATATATATCTTCTCTTGCCCTCTTACCAAACCTTTCCACCTCTCTAAACCTTCCCCTCGGAACGCTGCGACCTGGTTCTCCAGGGTGTGTCAAAATCACACCTCCATTCATAAAATCAAAGACTGTGTCCTCGCTGCAAAAGAAATCTCAAACAAAATAAACTAATTAATTCCTGGGTTCCCCCCCCCTGATCCGTGAACCCTCTCACTGTTCCCAGCCATCTTACCTTAAAAATAAACTTATTGGACATATCTTGCATATCTATACACCTGTATATTTTTTGTGTTCTGTACATCTGTACTTTTTTTTTTTTTTTTTTGTTTATATATACTATCTTTGTGTTGTTCTGCGTGCACTGTGTGCCAATTATCCATGGCATCATGCTGGCCATGAGCATGTAATTTTCTGTAAATACTTTTAATCTCATTAATAAACGCTAGCGGATTGTTGGGAGTTGACCGGGGGAGTCAGCTTCGGCTCACTCCCTCTCCCGGCCACACATTAAGCTACCATAAACCTTCGGGTTGGTCGTGTGGTCAGGGTCTTCAATCAATCAATCCGTAAACACTGGAAGCCTATTGTTTTTATACGCAATCGAATGTTCAGAACCCCCTAAATTTTCGAGTAAAATTTTGAAAAAATCGCCAAAAAATCAAAATCGCTAATAAAGTTACGCAAATAGACATTTCTTATGTAATTTTTCATTAGAAAACAATTGACATAAATTTTAGAACGCTAACATGAACCGTTC
Organism: Amaurobius ferox; assembly: GCA_951213105.1. Taxonomy (NCBI): domain Eukaryota; kingdom Metazoa; phylum Arthropoda; class Arachnida; order Araneae; family Amaurobiidae; genus Amaurobius; species Amaurobius ferox. The sequence continues at coordinate 127,712,523 of OX578152.1, forward strand.
TCGAGATATTGCACATTTTTCAAAAACCTTATCAAAAAGTTATATAAAATAAAAAAAAATATTTCCTATTGAGAAACATGTTCACTTTTCATAAGTAATACCATGCGATAAATTGGGTGACATCATTCTCGTGGATCTAGCTCGTTCCATTCATGAAAAAAGATACTTTGAGTAATACTTTTGTATTTGAACGCCAATAGTCATTTATCTGCTGTAAGAATAACTTATCTTCTCCGTCTATAACGCAAGATTTTGGCGACGAATTTGGCGGAATGTCTCCAACTTGGCGACATTTATAATTGTTGCCAAATTAACAAAAATGTCGTCAAATTGATAAACATGACGACTAATTGAAGAAAATTCAATATCTTGGAAAGAATATAAGTATCTACTATAAGAATAACATCTTTTTTAACTGTAAAAGTAGTAAATTCATTGCATTATATAAGGAAAGTCATGTGTTGTCCACATCAGATTTTTCCTATTTCATTTTAATGCTCTGTAGACTTGAAAATTCAAATTATCACTCAGTATCCAGTGCCCACTTTATCACAGGCATTTTTTGTGTAAATATATACATACATACACACTATATATATGTATGTTAGAAAAATGTTAGTTTAGTTTTCAAACAACTTTATATAAACAGAAAACAAAAATCTTAATATAATTAACAAAAAAAGAATCCAAAAAGCTCAAAATCACATTTAAAATTTTTAAATAATTGTAAAATAAAATACGGCCATAAGAGCAAAAATTTAGCTGGTAAGTGTCGGCGGCTATTGCTGTGTTAGCTGAGCGACTTGACTAGAAAAAATTTGAAAGTCATTTGCAGATTTAGCAGTGTTGGTCATATCCCTATCCGAAGTGCTGGTAGAAAATTTTTGTAGCAGATGATACGCAGTAGTGATGTGTTTTCTCAAGAAAGCAAGCTCGTTAAACACAAACACAATTTATTTGTTGTGAGATCCATTGCATCAGATGAAGTTACAAAATAAAACACTGTAACATTCGTTGCAAAGCAAAACTATATACAATGAGCTAGCAAGCTCATGAAAAGGTTTTAAACAGTCTATGACTAGGCACACACTCTCAGTTATTATAACATCGGTAAGTAGAAAAAACAGCTACTGTACCACTCATGTCGTGCACGTTAATGAAGCCACCATCATCAGGTCACACGTCATGGCTTTAGAAGTTAGACTACTCTCTACCGATCAAGGTCTGCCTTCCATACAAGGTCTTTCACCGTCGATCACCGTCTGATCGATCTGACTATACGTCGAGTCTTAAGTCTGCATAACTACAAGATCTTAAACTCTGAAAAGTCTCCCACGTCTACTACATGGTCAGTCAAGGTCTGTAAAGTCTCTGAATAACTGAGAATGTGTCCTATCATATATACACTGTGATGGGTACGCTCCGGAACACAACCGTTGACGGCAGCGCCCTCACTATATGCAAATCAGAATGCGCGCGCGGCGAGATGGCGATTTGCATGAATGGCATGTTCTGTTCCCGTCACGAGTCGTTCACGAGAACGGTAGAACCATTCTAAAAATGTAAACACGTTCTCGCGATAACGAGAATCGCGACGAAAACAGAACCAAGTTTCCAACAATCGGCCCCCTCATGCAAAACCCCAAATCTCGGCGCACGTGCTATCAATCAATGAAATTATTCTAAAAAACATAACAGCAAAAATGTCAAGTTCTTTAGTATCCAGCAAAAACATAAAGTATATATATTACTTTTCATGTTAAGCAAAAAAAAATTTATCATTGAAAGAAAAATTTAGATATCATTGAAACACTAAGTTCCAAAAAATTTAATTTAAGTCAAAATTTAAGTTTCAAGAAATTTAAGTATGATAATTTAAATTTAACATTTAAGATTAAAAATTTTACTATAAATATCAAATTCAATTTGTGTAGAAAATTTTATGTATAATTATTAAATTTAACATTTAAGATTAAAAAATTTCACTATAAATATCAAATTCAATTATGTAGAAAATTTTATGTATAATTATTAAATTTAACATTTAAGATTAAAAAATTTTACTATAAATATCAAATTCAATTATGTAGAAAATTTTATGTATAATTATTAAATTTAACATTTAAGATAAAAAAAAATTTACTATAAATATTAAATTCAATTTGTAGAAAATTTCATGTATAACTATTAAATTTAACATTTAAGATTAAAAAATTTCACTATAAATATCAAATTCAATTATGTAGAAAATTTTATGTATAATTATTAAATTTAACATTTAAGATTAAAAATTTCACTATAAATATCAAATTCAATTATGTAGAAAACTTTATGTATAATTATTAAATTTAACATTTAAGATTAAAAAAAATTTCACTATAAATATCAAATTCAATTTGTGTAGAAAATTTCATGTATAACTATTAAATTTAACATTTAAGATTAAAAATTTACTATAAATATTAAATTCAATTATGGCTGTTCATTATCTCTGTCCAAGACCAGTATACATAATTAATACTAATAGCAATGACACAGATAATGAAAGATTTTTTTTTTTCCTTTCTGTGTTGTATTCAAATTTAAATAAGTGGTTTGTCATCAATGAATCATAGCCAAGTGTATGATAACAAGGAGTAAACACACAAAATAATACACATAAGCATAACTGTCTTATGCGGGAATTGAAAACATGGATATATATATACATTCAGTGTAATGTGAAAAATTTTAGAAAGTTCATTGTAAACAATACACATATATATACTCTAGATACAATTATCTGCATCACAGAGGGAGGAGTAAAATATACGATATCCTAACCATATTTTGTAAAAGAAAGAAAAAAAATTTAGAAGTTACAAATTTAATCATTTTTGTTTTTGGAAATTTGATTACAAAAATTTAATGCTAAAAATTCCTCAAACATTTGGCAAATCTTATTAATGTACTGCCTATGATGTATAAAAATTTTGTTATTGATTTCAGCAAATTCCACACATAACAGTTTTTGGACCTTCCCTAGAGTTTTGATATCAAATTCTTCCTTTAGTAAAGAAACTGCATGATCAATATCACCTTGATGTTTTGAAAATAAAACTATGTCATCCACATATACCAACATTAATACTTTGTTCTGGTAAAAATATGCACAATTGCACCATTTGAGTTTGAAGAAATTTAATTTTCTCAAAGTGGTGTCAAGCTCATTATACCACTCTCTGCCGCTCTGATGTAAGCCATATATTGCTTTTTTCAGCAAACAGACATGATTTTGTTGGTTCGGATCGACATATCCAGGTGGTTGTTTCATAAACACTTTGGCATTCAATTTAGCATAAAGGTATGCTGACTTGATGTCTAATTGAAAATGCTTCCAGTTAAGCAAACATACAAAAATTGCAAAAAAAGCTCTTATTAAGCAAAAATTTATAACGGGGCTAAATACTTCGTCATACGAATCCCCCTTCTCTTGTGAATATCCCTGAGCCACTAATCGAGCTTTGAATCTCTTTACTATTCCATTTTCATCCCTTTTGATGGTGTATACCCATCTGGATCCGATTATCTTTTGTGAGGTGGGTGTAGGCACCAAGTCCCAAACACCTCTCTCTTGCATTATTGCTATTTCATTATTCATGGCTTCTTGCCATTCTTGCGAGTGCGGAGATTCAATTGCCGATTTATAGTTTTTGGGAACTATTATCTCTATGTTGCTTGCCTCTGGCCTGGATTTGATATCCCTCTTTTCTCTGAAGTTAAACAAATTTTGGTCATAATGTATGTTAGCCTTAGCACAGAATTTTTTAACATCATTATGACTTCTCAGCCTATGTTTATCACCCCTCACTGAGTAGTAAACATCAGTTCGAGTTCCATCAGGCCTGGGTACAGCTTTCCTTTCCCAATCTATGTTTGAACAGGGGGTCAGATCGGAATCAGCAGGAGAGTCCTCTTCCTCACTAGTATGACTAGTGTCATGGCTCTCACCTGCTTCTTCCTCTGACTCACTATCCAAACATCCCGATCCTGAATCTGATGTTCGAGTAAAACCCGATTTCTTTTGGGTGAAGTTTCTAGGTCGAATGGGGTCCAGGACGCCTTCCGCTGCTTCCATCTCCTCAAAACGGACATTGCTTATTTCTAATATTTTTCCTTCTTTCACAAGAAGAATTCTATAGCCCCTGGTATTTTCCGCATATCCTACCATAACTCCCAGTTGAGCTCTTAGGTCTAGCTTCTTCCTAAGCTGTTTTGCTATACCAGCATAAGCCTTACATCCAAAAACTCTGAGATGGGATACAGCAGGCTTCTTCCCATAGTACAATTCGTGTGGAGTTTTAACTTTAAATTTATGGCAAATCCTGTTCTTTGTATAAGTAAAACATAGGATTGCCTCTGCCCACATTTTGTCACCAACTTTGCTTTGATTAAGCATTGCCTTGACACAATCTAACGCTGTCAGGTTGAATCTTTCAGATACCCCGTTTTGTTCGGGTGTATAAGTGTTAGATCGTTCATGCTTAATCCCTAACTTTTTCAAAAAAGCTTTAAATTGACCGTGACAAAATTCCATGCCGTTATCAGTACGGATGCACAAAATCTTTTTGCCTAATTGTCTCTCCTGACAAGCTTGAAAATCCTGAAAAACTTTGAACACATCTGATTTTTGTTTTAAAATAAAAACAAACACCTTGCGGCTAAAATCGTCTGTAATAGTCAAGAAGTATTTGTTTCCCCCCAATGAAGCTACAGGCATTGGACCACAAACGTCCATGTGCAGTAATTGCAAAGGTTCTGTAGATCTAATCCTGCCTATTGGTTTGTACGAAACTCTCTTAGATTTTGCAAGTTTGCAATGAATGCAATTTACTTTTGCATATTTTAATTTTGGGAGTCCGTTTGCCGCGGAAACTTTACTTGTTTGGTGCAAGTAGTCTGAGTTAATATGGCCATATCTTCTATGCCATAATTCAGTTTTGTTCAGAATTTCAACTGTTGAACCACTAATTTTATTTGACTTTGATTTTAAATCAGATTTGTTTTTCCTTTTATTCAAGTTAGGCCTAATTTTGTTTTGACTTTGACTATTTGTTGCAGGGGTTTTTCTAACCTGTTTAGAATTTTTGTCCCTATCCTGATCTCCTTTACGGCCCTCAACACTACTATTTAAACTTTTAGTTGAGTACTGTGGTTTTAAGAAATACAATCCTTCTTTACGTTTAGCGTAAAAGAAATTTTCTCCCTCAGGAGTCTTAAACCATAGAACACCTTTGGCTGCACTAAAAGAATAGCCCTGCTCTTCTAATACAGATGCGGCCAACAAGTTACGCCGTAATTTTGGTGAATACATAACATTTTGTAGCACAATATTATTTGTATGATCTTTAAATTTAACATACATGTTCACCGTTCCAATAGCCTCAACTGGGCTTTCCATATCACCCACTGCTAGCGACATAGATGTATCCTTACATTTATCAAATTTTGAAAACATTTTAACATCATTACAAAAGTGTCGCGTAGCAGCGGTGTCAATCACCCAGCTGAGCCTATTGTCAGGATTATCAACAATATTAGCTTCTACATTTATATTTGAAAATACTTCAATAATACTAGAGCTAGTCATCTTTTTCAATTTTGGGCATTGTGCCTTTACATGACCATTTTTATTACACATAAAACATGGTCCTATGACCTTAATAGACTTTTTAACTTTGGTGACATTTTTACATTTAGCGTTAACATTTGAAAAATATACAGATGAATTGGAACTTACATTATTATTGTCATGATCCTTCCTCAACTGTCTAATCCTGCCCTCTTCTAGAGACAGTTCTTTCTGAATCTTATCCAGTTTAAAATCCTTATCGCTCCAGCGATAAATGATTTGGATGATACTCTGGTACTGGGCTGGGAGATACCGGATGGCTTGGAATGCCACGTACACATCCTCCACGGGGTGATTCACGTTCTTGAGCTTGGTGACAGCTTTCCTTATCCTCGTACAGAATATGTCGATGGGCTCCTCGATTTCCGGGCGTAGACTGAAAAACTCGTCCAACAGATGAACTAGATTGGCGCGCGTTGGGGCCTCAAAATGCGCCTCCAACTTCTCCCACGCATCCGCCGGGCTGTCGCCGATGTCGAGCAGTTCTCTGTACTCCGCCGAGATATTTCGAAACAGGATGGAAAGTGCGCGGTCGCTACTGCGCATGTACTCCTCTCGCTCGCGGCGTGACGTAGATTCGTCGACTGGTAATGCAGTACGGTTGATGTGGCCGTAACATCCTTCTCCTTTCAGGATAAATGAAATTTCATTACGCCAGGTGACGTAATTGTCCCTGTTTAACGCTTCTATGCCGTTGCTCACCTCCATAGTCTTTAACTGTGACTAGAGTGCGTTGTTTACCTTTCTGCTTGATGCAAATGGCGCCGGTCGCGGCCCCCGTCGATGGAATTCACAACTCTTCACTGCTGCTTTATCACGGATAAAAGTTATGGCCTTGACATACTACGGCCCATAACCAAATGTCGGCGGCTATTGCTGTGTTAGCTGAGCGACTTGACTAGAAAAAATTTGAAAGTCATTTGCAGATTTAGCAGTGTTGGTCATATCCCTATCCGAAGTGCTGGTAGAAAATTTTTGTAGCAGATGATACGCAGTAGTGATGTGTTTTCTCAAGAAAGCAAGCTCGTTAAACACAAACACAATTTATTTGTTGTGAGATCCATTGCATCAGATGAAGTTACAAAATAAAACACTGTAACATTCGTTGCAAAGCAAAACTATATACAATGAGCTAGCAAGCTCATGAAAAGGTTTTAAACAGTCTATGACTAGGCACACACTCTCAGTTATTATAACATCGGTAAGTAGAAAAAACAGCTACTGTACCACTCATGTCGTGCACGTTAATGAAGCCACCATCATCAGGTCACACGTCATGGCTTTAGAAGTTAGACTACTCTCTACCGATCAAGGTCTGCCTTCCATACAAGGTCTTTCACCGTCGATCACCGTCTGATCGATCTGACTATACGTCGAGTCTTAAGTCTGCATAACTACAAGATCTTAAACTCTGAAAAGTCTCCCACGTCTACTACATGGTCAGTCAAGGTCTGTAAAGTCTCTGAATAACTGAGAATGTGTCCTATCATATATACACTGTGATGGGTACGCTCCGGAACACAACCGTTGACGGCAGCGCCCTCACTATATGCAAATCAGAATGCGCGCGCGGCGAGATGGCGATTTGCATGAATGGCATGTTCTGTTCCCGTCACGAGTCGTTCACGAGAACGGTAGAACCATTCTAAAAATGTAAACACGTTCTCGCGATAACGAGAATCGCGACGAAAACAGAACCAAGTTTCCAACAGTAAGTTAGTAGTTATTTCATGTAACGTACAAGGATTGTATGCACCCGCGCAGGCCAGGCTTAAAGCAAATAATGCTATTAATTTATTTTGGGAAATTTTTTTATCTGTTAGCCTTGAACCCTCGTCGTGGGCTGGAACGCGATTGACAGCTATTTCAAATCTATGCAGATTGCATGTGTCCGCGCAGCATGTATATCGTTATTGCATATATCGTACGTGGATTGCATGCACCCGCTAATAAAAGATGATTCATTTTATACGCAGCAGCTGTATCATTACCCATGTGCTCGCATTGCGGTCGAAAACGCGATTGACAGCTACTTAATGAGTTAGCCGTAACTTCCGCGCGTAGCTGAGGTGTGTGATCGACAGTAACTTCATAAACTGCATCATTAGCTGTGCATTGCGCATGTTACTACATCGTTAACCATAACTTGCGCGCGTAGCTGAGGTGTGCGATTGACAGCTACTTCATGAACTGCACAGTTAGTCATAACTTGCGCGCGTAACGGAAATGTCGGCGGCTATTGCTGTGTTAGCTGAGCGACTTGACTAGAAAAAATTTGAAAGTCATTTGCAGATTTAGCAGTGTTGGTCATATCCCTATCCGAAGTGCTGGTAGAAAATTTTGTAGCAGATGATACGCAGTAGTGATGTGTTTTCTCAAGAAAGCAAGCTCGTTAAACACAAACACAATTTATTTGTTGTGAGATCCATTGCATCAGATGAAGTTACAAAATAAAAACACTGTAACATTCGTTGCAAAGCAAAATTATATACAATGAGCTAGCAAGCTCATGAAAAAGATTGTAAACAGTTTTTATGACTAGGCACACACTCTCAGTTACTATAACATCGGTAAGTAGAAAAAACAGCTACTGTACCACACATGCCGTGTACGTTAATGAAGCCACCATCATCAGGTCACACGTCATGGCTTTAGAAGTTAGACTACTCTCTACCGATCAAGGTCTGCCTTCCATACAAGGTCTTTCACCGTCGATCACCGTCTGATCGATCTGACTATACGTCGAGTCTTAAGTCTGCATAACTACAAGATCTTAAACTCTGAAAAGTCTCCCACGTCTACTACATGGTCAGTCAAGGTCTGTAAAGTCTCACTGACTAAACTCCGAGATCACTAAGGTCTGAATAACTGAGAATGTGTCCTATCATATATACACCGTGATGGGTACGCTCCGGAACACAACCGTTGACGGCAGCGCCCTCACTATATGCAAAACAGATGCGCGCGCGGCGAGATGGCGATTTGCATGAATGGCATGTTCTGTTCCCGTCACGAGTCGTTCACGAGAACGGTAGAACCATTCTAAAAATGTAAACACGTTCTCGCGATAACGAGAATCGCGACGAAAACAGAACCAAGTTTCCAACAATCGGCCCCCTCATGCAAAACCCCAAATCTCGGCGCACGTGCTATCAATCAATGAAATTATTCTAAAAAACATAACAGCAAAAATGTCAAGTTCTTTAGTATCCAGCAAAAACATAAAGTATATATATTATTTTTCATGTTAAGCAAAAAAAAATTTATCATTGAAAGAAAAATTTAGATATCATTGAAACACTAAGTTCCAAAAAATTTAATTTAAGTCAAAATTTAAGTTTTCAAGAAATTTAAGTATAATAATTTAAATTTAACATTTAAGATTAAAAATTTCACTATAAATATCAAATTTAATTTGTGTAGAAAATTTTATGTATAATTATTAAATTTAACATTTAAGATTAAAAATTTTACTATAAATATCAAATTCAATTATGTAGAAAATTTCATGTATAATTATTAAATTTAACATTTAAGATTAAAAATTTTACTATAAATATCAAATTCAATTATGTAGAAAATTTCATGTATAATTATTAAATTTAACATTTAAGATTAAAAATTTTTACTATAAATATCAAATTCAATTTGTGTAGAAAATTTGATGTATAATTATTAAATTTAATATTTAAGATTAAAAATTTCACTATAAATATCAAATTCAATTTGTGTAGAAAATTTCATGTATAATTATTAAATTTAACATTTAAGATTAAAAATTTTACTATAAATATCAAATTCAATTATGTAGAAAATTTCATGTATAATTATTAAATTTAACATTTAAGATTAAAAATTTTACTATAAATATCAAATTCAATTTGTGTAGAAAATTTGATGTATAATTATTAAATTTAATATTTAAGATTAAAAATTTTACTATAAATATCAAATTCAATTTGTGTAGAAAATTTCATGTATAATTATTAAATTTAACATTTAAGATTAAAAAATTTCACTATTAATATCAAATTCAATTTGTGTAGAAAATTTCATGTATAACTATTAAATTTAACATTTAAGATTAAAAATTTACTATAAATATTAAATTCAATTATGGCTGTTCATTATCTCTGTCCAAGACCAGTATACATAATTAATACTAATAGCAATGACACAGATAATGAAAGATTTTTTTTTTCCTTTCTGTGTTGTATTCAAATTTAAATAAGTGGTTTGTCATCAATGAATCATAGCCAAGTGTATGATAACAAGGAGTAAACACACAAAATAATACACATAAGCATAACTGTCTTATGCGGGAATTGAAAAACATGGATATATATATACATTCAGTGTAATGTGAAAAATTTTAGAAAGTTCATTGTAAACAATACACATATATATACTCTAGATACAATTATCTGCATCACAGAGGGAGGAGTAATTTATACGATATCCTAACCATATTTTGTAAAAGAAAGAAAAAAAATTTAGAAGTTACAAATTTAATCATTTTTGTTTTTGGAAATTTGATTACAAAAATTTAATGCTAAAAATTCCTCAAACATTTGGCAAATCTTATTAATGTACTGCCTATGATGTATAAAAATTTTGTTATTGATTTCAGCAAATTCCACACCTAACAGTTTTTGGACCTTCCCTAGAGATTTGATATCAAATTCTCCCTTTAGCAAAGAAACTACATGATCAATATCACCTATTATTTCTATGTTGCTTGCCTCTGGCCTGGATTTGATATCCCTCTTTTCTCTGAAGTTAAACAAATTTTGGTCATAATGTATGTTAGCCTTAGCACAGAATTTTTTAACATCATTATGACTTCTCAGCCTATGTTTATCACCCCTCACTGAGTAGTAAACATCAGTTCGAGTTCCATCAGGCCTGGGTACAGCTTTCCTTTCCCAATCTATGTTTGAACAGGGGGTCAGATCGGAATCAGCAGGAGAGTCCTCTTCCTCACTAGTATGACTAGTGTCATGGCTCTCACCTGCTTCTTCCTCTGACTCACTATCCAAACATCCCGATCCTGAATCTGATGTTCGAGTAAAACCCGATTTCTTTTGGGTGAAGTTTCTAGGTCGAATGGGGTCCAGGACGCCTTCCGCTGCTTCCATCTCCTCAAAACGGACATTGCTTATTTCTAATATTTTTCCTTCTTTCACAAGAAGAATTCTATAGCCCCTGGTATTTTCTGCATATCCTACCATAACTCCCAGTTGAGCTCTTAGGTCTAGCTTCTTCCTAAGCTGTTTTGCTATACCAGCATAAGCCTTACATCCAAAAACTCTGAGATGGGATACAGCAGGCTTCTTCCCATAGTACAATTCGTGTGGAGTTTTAACTTTAAATTTATGGCAAATCCTGTTCTTTGTATAAGTAAAACATAGGATTGCCTCTGCCCACATTTTGTCACCAACTTTGCTTTGATTAAGCATTGCCTTGACACAATCTAACGCTGTCAGGTTGAATCTTTCAGATACCCCGTTTTGTTCGGGTGTATAAGTGTTAGATCGTTCATGCTTAATCCCTAACTTTTTCAAAAAAGCTTTAAATTGACCGTGACAAAATTCCATGCCGTTATCAGTACGGATGCACAAAATCTTTTTGCCTAATTGTCTCTCCTGACAAGCTTGAAAATCCTGAAAAACTTTGAACACATCTGATTTTTGTTTTAAAATAAAAACAAACACCTTGCGGCTAAAATCGTCTGTAATAGTCAAGAAGTATTTGTTTCCCCCCAATGAAGCTACAGGCATTGGACCACAAACGTCCATGTGCAGTAATTGCAAAGGTTCTGTAGATCTAATCCTGCCTATTGGTTTGTACGAAACTCTTTTAGATTTTGCAAGTTTGCAATGAATGCAATTTACTTTTGCATATTTTAATTTTGGGAGTCCGTTTGCCGCGGAAACTTTACTTGTTTGGTGCAAGTAGTCTGAGTTAATATGGCCATATCTTCTATGCCATAATTCAGTTTTGTTCAGAATTTCAACTGTTGAACCACTAATTTTATTTGACTTTGATTTTAAATCAGATTTGTTTTTCCTTTTATTCAAGTTAGGCTTAATTTTGTTTTGACTTTGACTGTTTGTTGCAGGGGTTTTTCTAACCTGTTTAGAATTTTTGTCCCTATCCTGATCTCCTTTACGGCCCTTAACACAACTATTTAAACTTTTAGTTGAGTACTGTGGTTTTAAGAAATACAATCCTTCTTTACGTTTAGCGTAAAAGAAATTTTCTCCCTCAGGAGTCTTAAACCATAGAACACCTTTGGCTGCACTAAAAGAATAGCCCTGCTCTTCTAATACAGATGCGGCCAACAAGTTACGCCGTAATTTAGGTGAATACATAACATTTTGTAGCACAATATTATTTGTATGATCTTTAAATTTAACATACATGTTCACCGTTCCAATAGCCTCAACTGGGCTTTCCATATCACCCACTGCTAGCGACATAGATGTATCCTTACATTTATCAAATTTTGAAAACATTTTAACATCATTACAAAAGTGTCGCGTAGCAGCGGTGTCAATCACCCAGCTGAGCCTATTGTCAGGATTATCAACAATATTAGCTTCTACATTTATATTTGAAAATACTTCAATAATACTAGAGCTAGTCATCTTTTTCAATTTTGGGCATTGTGCCTTTACATGACCATTTTTATTACACATAAAACATGGTCCTATGACCTTAATAGACTTTTTAACTTTGGTGACATTTTTGCATTTAGCGCTAACATTTGAAAAATATACAGATGAATTGGAACTTACATTATTATTGTCATGATCCTTCCTCAACTGTCTAATCCTGCCCTCCTCCAAAGACAGTTCTTTCTGAATTTTATCCAATTTAAAATCAGTATCGCTCCAGCGATAAATGATTTGAATGATACTCTGGTACTGGGCTGGGAGATACCGGATGGCTTGGAATGCCACGTACACATCCTCCACGGGGTGATTCACGTTCTTGAGCTTGGTGACAGCTTTCCTTATCCTCGTACAGAATATGTCGATGGGCTCCTCGATTTCCGGGCGTAGACTGAAAAACTCGTCCAACAGATGAACTAGATTGGCGCGCGTTGGGGCCTCAAAATGCGCCTCCAACTTCTCCCACGCATCCGCCGGGCTGTCGTCGATGTCGAGCAGTTCTCTGTACTCCGCCGAGATATTTCGAAACAGGATGGAAAGTGCGCGGTCGCTACTGCGCATGTACTCCTCTCGCTCGCGGCGTGACGTAGATTCGTCGACTGGTAATGCAGTACGGTTGATGTGGCCGTAACATCCTTCTCCTTTCAGGATAAATGAAATTTCATTACGCCAGGTGACGTAATTGTCCCTGTTTAACGCTTCTATGCCGTTGCTCACCTCCATAGTCTTTAACTGTGACTAGAGTGCGTTGTTTACCTTTCTGCTTGATGCAAATGGCGCCGGTCGCGGCCCCCGTCGATGGAATTCACAACTCTTCACTGCTGCTTTATCACGGATAAAAGTTATGGCCTTGACATACTACGGCCCATAACCAAAATGTCGGCGGCTATTGCTGTGTTAGCTGAGCGACTTGACTAGAAAAAATTTGAAAGTCATTTGCAGATTTAGCAGTGTTGGTCATATCCCTATCCGAAGTGCTGGTAGAAAATTTTGTAGCAGATGATACGCAGTAGTGATGTGTTTTCTCAAGAAAGCAAGCTCGTTAAACACAAACACAATTTATTTGTTGTGAGATCCATTGCATCAGATGAAGTTACAAAATAAAAACACTGTAACATTCGTTGCAAAGCAAAATTATATACAATGAGCTAGCAAGCTCATGAAAAAGATTGTAAACAGTTTTTATGACTAGGCACACACTCTCAGTTACTATAACATCGGTAAGTAGAAAAAACAGCTACTGTACCACACATGCCGTGTACGTTAATGAAGCCACCATCATCAGGTCACACGTCATGGCTTTAGAAGTTAGACTACTCTCTACCGATCAAGGTCTGCCTTCCATACAAGGTCTTTCACCGTCGATCACCGTCTGATCGATCTGACTATACGTCGAGTCTTAAGTCTGCATAACTACAAGATCTTAAACTCTGAAAAGTCTCCCACGTCTACTACATGGTCAGTCAAGGTCTGTAAAGTCTCACTGACTAAACTCCGAGATCACTAAGGTCTGAATAACTGAGAATGTGTCCTATCATATATACACCGTGATGGGTACGCTCCGGAACACAACCGTTGACGGCAGCGCCCTCACTATATGCAAAACAGATGCGCGCGCGGCGAGATGGCGATTTGCATGAATGGCATGTTCTGTTCCCGTCACGAGTCGTTCACGAGAACGGTAGAACCATTCTAAAAATGTAAACACGTTCTCGCGATAACGAGAATCGCGACGAAAACAGAACCAAGTTTCCATGCGATCAACAGCCACTTGATGAACTATATCGTTAGCCGTAACTTGAGCGCGTAGCTGAGATAGATAGCTACTTCATCAACTGTACCGTTAGCCGTGACTTGGCCGCGTAGCTGAGGTGTGCAATTGACAACTGCTATATCAACTGCACCGTTAGTCATGACTTGCGCGAGTAACGAAGGCGTGCGATCGACATCTATTCCATGAAATGCACCGCTAGCCATGTAGCTGAAGTATGCGATAGACAGCTACTTAATGAACTGAACCATTAGTTATGACTTGAGCGCATAACGGAGACGTGCGATCGACAGCTACTTCATTAAATGTACCGTTAGCCGTGACTTGCCCGCGTAGCTGAGGTGTGCGAATGACAGCTACTTCATCAACTGCACCGTTAGCCATGACTTGCGTGAGTAACGAAGGCGTGCGATCGACATCTACTCCATGAAATGCACCGCTAGCCGTGATTTATGCGTGTAGCTGATGTGTGCGATAGACAGCTACTTCATGAACTGAACCATTAGTCATGACTTGAGCGCGTAACAGAAACGTGCGATCGACAGCTACTTCATGAACTACATCGTTAGCCGTAACTTGCGCGCGTAGCTGAGGTACAAGATCAACACTTCATAAACTGCACACTTAGCCGTGACGCACGTAACGTAGGTGTGCGATCGACAGTTACTTTATAAACTGCCCCGTTATTTATGGCTTGCGTCGCAGAAGTGCACGATCGACAGCTACTGCAAGAAAGGTATTGCAAGTTTAAAAACTTTTTTAAAAACAATAGGGCTGGTCGCCGAAGGCAGTAATTAAATAATATGAGGGAAATAAGTTATCCTATATTTCATCAAAGCTACTGCAACGCGTTAATCTAGACACAACTATTTCCCTTCAATCATCCTCTGTTTTGATAGAATCAACAAAAGCACATACACAAGTTCCAGCGGCTCAAAAGAACTCTAGTCCAGAAAACTATATTTCTAAGTATTGCTTTTTGAGCAAAAATTCTTACAGGGTTCAAATCTTTGGTACTTTTCATCCCAGATGCATACTAAACATGGAATAATTTGACAAAATTTTAAGTTTAAAAAGAAATGAAAACTGTTTAAAAGTTTTATCTGTTGGAAGCGGGAATGTGTTTATTTAACATTCTTCACATTTCTGCTCTTTCATTGTTTTTAATTTATTTTTTTATGGGGAGCATGGCGATCCAATTGCGGGACCTCCCTACTATGCCGTATTTTATTTTATCCATTGCTTTTCTTCATAAACTGCTATGTGGTCCAGGCCCCTACGCAATGCATCCTTTTGAAGAGATATCCTTTAATATCATCAATGCCTAGAGAGTTTGCTAACAGCAGACAAAAATTCCTTCTCTACTCTCCTGTTTTGACATGACGTTGATCAAATATTACGTAATAAGGGGCGTAAGAGAATCATAATCAAATTAACAATATTTGTATTATTGGATTTAGAACTAAAATTCTTCAAAATTTTTGCCCACAATTGATTCCCAACAAAGAATAGTTGAGTAAAATTTTAACTTTGCAAAGAAAGAGAAACTTCGTGATTTATCTAGTAAATATGAGGAAGCACACTATTCAACAATCGAACCCGTCTTTTTCTATTTTATTTCTTTGAGAGGTTAAAGGCTTCTAGGTTTGTTAGCTTGCGCTGGAGATTCTTAAGATATCCTGTTGGAAATAATCAATACATCGCGATTCACGTTCCTGTGAACGGGCGTTTATGCAAATTTAATATGAACGACTCTTCCCGTTCACCGGCGTGAACCGTGACGTTTTTCAACATGAGGTTTCATGCAAATCAGTTCTCAATGCGTACGCATCTGATTTGCATATCCGGGGGCGTTTCCGGAACTGTCCATTCTCGGATATATAGGGCAGAGGTTTCTTGAAGCAAATGAGAAGGTCGAAAGAGGTCGATCGAGATCAGACGTCTGAAGAAGTCAGACGAGATAGACACTGATGGTCTGATGCAGGCAGACAGAAATGTTTTTTTGACAGAAGCACTGCGGAATATCGTTTGACGACGGTGAATAGTCGAAACGGATGCAGATGTGGTCAGTTTGGACCAGCATGTATTGAACGTTAAATTTACTTACAAACGTTCGGAAGCCGCTTTAAAGATTTTCCTGATGTTCTATCCTTTGGTTTCCCTTTGCCAAGTGATGGTGGCTGAAATACACGCAAGTGATAGAGGTAGTATAGTAACATACTACCAAATGCTTCAAGAAATCTCTGTCTAGTCATTTACAACTAAAAAATTTTTTGTACATAGTATATTTTTGATGTTTTACGGCATGGAAAATTACCAGGTACGTGTAATATGCCGAGTTGTGTTTTTCACCAAATAAAGTGAACGAAGTTTTTCTTTAAAACTGGACTTGTGTACTTTCATGACCCAGCCAACACTTATTGACTCTGACAGTGCGTGCTTTGCTATCTTCAAATTTTAAATTTTCCAAGAATCCTGTGGAGATTCCCACTCCCACAAACAAAAGAATCTCCCCCAATCTCCGGTCGTAAATGATCACGTGGGTCGCCATTCGTCTTGCAATATCGTATTTCACTAAAACCACCCGCGCACGGAGAGGATTTAACCATTGAGAATCGGCGATTTTGTCGTCTTTGACTTTGTAAAAGATGAGTGTTATTTTGAACAACATTTTAATTTCTGAAGTCTTTTTTAACATCGATTGCCGTATGAATGGAATGTATTCGGGCGATAGTAGAGTAAATTTGACGCCGCAGCAAAACATTACAAAATTTTAGGTTAATTTTAGGAATTCAAGGGAAGCTTCAAACTTTTAGGATGAATGCGATCCCTGCAAACAGGACTTCTCTTTTTAGTATTAAAACTCATTCTTCTATAATAATGCAAAGTGCAAAGTAAAATAACTATCTATAAAGAGCACTTATATTACAGGAACACATCCAAGTAGAAGTAACTGGCAGTCAAGAAATTATCAGCTACTTTCAGCTTTCTAACTATTTCCAAATTCTATCAGAAACCCATTTACTTAGGATAATAGAGAAGATACTGAGGGTGCCATAGGTGTTCCTTTGTATCCATTAAAATGTGTCAAATAAGATAACCAAAGAATTTGTCTGTGTGTGGTCCTATTGTAGTCAACCCTTCTAATTTCTTTTATGATTTTTGATGAAAAGATTACTTTGTTGAGTCTTTTGTCACAGGGTGGGTACACCTGTCTGTAACTGTTTAGTTATCTATCAGTATCTACTCTGTTGTAGTTTTGTGTGACAACTTAAAAAGGAATGGCTAGACATTCTGGCAAAGTATCCTTTGCACTTTAAAAAGAAAAATGAATTGGAAATGTTTGAATTTGACTGCCCAGTTTCAATTTTGATAAAATTATTTATCAGTTAAATTACAGAAGAGACTAAGATAGCAAAAATTCATTTGAATAAATTGTAATACTAATTTGTGATGATATTTTAAGCAACTTGGGTTTGTATTTGTATGTAAGGTAAATGCAAGATTCTCTATAACATAACATGAAGCCATGATTATCACATATCAGAAATTAACTATCAATTATCAATTTATGCAGATAAACATAAACCAAATTAAGTACTATATTAATTTGCTTTTGGAATGGTTTATTTTTTGTTTTATTTATTTTAAATTAATAATTAACATAAATGCAAATACATTTAGGATGTTAAATGTAAATGCATTTAAAAGACACAAAATAGAAACATTTTCTATTTTAAATTGGCATAAAATAGAAATATTACTTTTAAAAAAATTTAACCGAATATTCAGTATTATGCAAAAGATTGTATTCGGTGCAACCCTAAAAAATATTAAAGCAAAAATAAAACACGTACTTACCTTGTAAATGATGTAGTTTTCAATTTTCTTGCTGTCTAAAAAGCTTGAACAAAATCAGAATTAATGGTAGAGAGAGATCCTTTGCAATTGCAATTCATCAGTACTGAACTGCACTGATTCCCCAGAGCATGGTCCAAAACAGGAAGAAACTTGTTGAACCTGTTATCATAGGATGACCCTTTTTCACCATAAATGACAGCTAACAGCCACCATACCATTTTTTGCATTTTGGTAAGCATAACCATGGAAACTTTGCAGCATATGGAGGAAAATTCACCGAATTTTCGAGACACGATCAGATTTCTTATTTCACAACCTTTTTGGGATTCATTTTTGCTATAGTTTCGGTACTTTCGTGACCTGTTCACCAAGGATTCAGCTTCAGATTTTTTTAATACACAGGATCTATTATCCGGAATGCTTGGGATTTCAGGCATTCTGGATAAGAGGTTTTTCCGTAATTCAGAACACTTTTTCTAAAACTTACTGGAATAGTCTCAAATGTCGTTATAGAAAATTATAATTCATTTTTAAAAACATAAATGTTTTAAAAGAAGCTCTTTTACAATCTATATGGGTTAACTAAAATACAAATTACATGTAATTATAGTATCAAATTTAGTGATTAAGAAAAATCTTGAAAGAAAACAATATCTGAGAAAAGTTGATTATTCAGGGTAGTTATTAGAAGTCTTTTTTTTTTTTTAACATTTCAACTAAAGTGGGCCCTCGCCATATTCATCTAATATTTTGCCAGAAGCACCTTTGTTCATATGTTTCAAAATATTTTAAAGTACTTTTAATAAAATTAAGATGAGAAGGATGTTCATTTTTAATTGAAATGAGATATTCAACTATGGGTGCAAATATATCAAATTCTAAATGCCTAAATAAATAAAAAAAATTTAATTTCGTTATCCTAAACATATCTCATTTTCAACAACAATATGTTTAAAAGATAATATCCCTGCATAAAAAGCACAAAAAATATAAAAATATTAGTGGATGGAAGCAGATTGAAAAAATGGAAAATATTTAAAAATAAAACGAAATATACCGGCAATCGTGTTTAAATAAAAAAATTTCGCGATATTGCTAAACTGTCTTCTATAAATTGCTAATTAATAAATGTAACATGGAACTTTTTGCTAGGGTCAATTTTCAGTCCAAAATAGCCATTTTCATCCAAAT
The DNA here is from genome assembly GCA_951213105.1 of Amaurobius ferox. NCBI lineage: Eukaryota > Metazoa > Arthropoda > Arachnida > Araneae > Amaurobiidae > Amaurobius > Amaurobius ferox. The sequence goes on from OX578152.1 coordinate 127,731,694, forward strand.
AGGATTTAATTGAAAATGATTTTGATCTTGGAATTCCATCAACGTTTTTTAAAATATTGAAGATGTGTATATTTCCACGGAGATGAAAAAAAAAAATGGATTTTCCCGAGAAAATGACAAGTTTATTGCTTAGGTTAAGTATTTAAAGAGATCAATCAGAAGGCCCTGAATGACATTTTATAGCTGCTATACTTTTCTCTGCATTTCGGCAAAAGTTAACTCTCATTAATTTCGGGAATTCCTTACTTAAACGTACTTTCTATCCTCTCGTAAATGTGCTGATGACTCTCTTATTTTTTCATCTTTTCCAATAAATGTTTATTAAATTGTGCAAAATAGTGTGAATTCTGCGCGGCACATCGCGTTTGAAGAGCGTAGGATTTCTTTAGCGATATCAGAATATTTCTGGCGAAAAAGTTGGAATACTTTTACCGAAAATCAAAGTCCCGGAACAAAGAGCAGAAAAGAAAATGTAACGAATTCGGAAAAATCGAAACCTTTGTGCCTAGTGTGCTCTGCCCTATACACTCAGAAAAAAATGAAACGCTATTAAAAATGCACCTTGCCGCAACTAACTCCTGTATTATACTATACAGGAGTTAGTTACGGACAAGTCGCGGCTCCTATATACTATACAGGAGACTTATCCGAAACTAGTGAAGAATGGAATGACACGTCTCGCCCGTGCCGGATCGTCACCTCTGAGAGCTTTTATCGGGGGTGAGCCGCTTAGGAAATTTTTGGGAAAAACGGTGCTACTTCAGATGTTTTCCGGAAAAGAGGAATTGTGGAACTTCTCGGAAAAAACATGATCCACAGAATATTTTCATTCGCTATCGCGAGAATTCTTCGCATTCGATTTCGAAATTTAAGAAGAATCAGCGGCGGTGAGTGCGCTCGGCATTTTTTTCTGCGCGGGAATTTTGAATTTCGTTCGCGGTTTGCGCGTCCTATTTCAAACCCTCTAAAATAGTAGGCTTCAATGCATTTTTTTTTTATTGATAGTGCTAATTAAAGCAAAAAAGCATTTGGCGGGGTTTTAAACAAAAAATCGCTATTTGGCGCAATATTTAGCAAATAATCGCTTGTTGGCGCAGAATTTGGCATTATTTTGCCGTATTCCGGTTTTGGGAGAGTCCGGATATTGGAACGCCGGATAAGAGGTCGCATACTGTACTTCAAATACAGTCAAAGACAACACAAAAATAATAACAAATAAAGATTCGATAGGGTTACCGTGGGTGAGAAATAAGTACATAAAACATAACAAAATTCCAAAGTTATGAATTGATAAATAAGATAATTTATAAAAGATTTCATTTACACCAATATTAAAGAAAAATTATTTTTTTTTTTTCAAGAAATAAACAAGCATGCTAATGATGTTTGGACAATTATGTTTCTGCGAATGATGTTTGGACAAGAGATTTGAAAGTTCTGAATTCTTTTGAGTTTTTGAGAATACCTGGAATCAATCACAATATTATGCTGCCTAATTTAAATAAGGAAATTGATTTTTTTAGATTATATTTTTCGATGATGAACTAGTAGAATTCATAGTAAAAGCAGATTGCTGTGTTGAACAGGTGGATTTTAGTGCATTTTTTCGAGAGTTAGGCTTAATGCAAAAAAATTAGCCGTCCTTTGGGAACAGTTCGGAAGCGAAGTGCTCCATCCTTTGGGCCATGGCAATTCTGGAAAGCTGCCATCCCCAAACAGTTAAAAACAAAAATATGATAATTCAGTCAGATACTCTAAAGTAGAATAATTAGATGAAGATGGATAGGATAATTTTTTAAACAAGGTTCCTCAACAGTACCAGCCTTAAGAATAGTTGAAATAGCGACACTTTTTTTGGAAAAAAAACCAAAAGGGGAACAAATTTTCTTACAATAAAATGAGTTTTGTAAAGAGACTGGTTTTTTTAACTTTCAGCTGGATTTTTAAAACTAAATTATTTCATGATACAAAATAATAAAGAAAATATATCAAGGATAACGACCTCAAGTATGCTGGTTTATGAAATAAATGCTTATATACACAGACACAAAAGAGTGAATCTCGCTACAAAGTGAATACTTTTGTGACTATTAGTTAATGCAAAGAGATTGCGTAAGTAGAAAATAATTTCATAACCAAACAAAATATCATAGGATCATGTACAAATGCAGTTTTACGTGATTCTGCTGCAAAACAGTCTTATTTTATTAATAATACATTTGAAATATAGTTATGTATAAAACATTACAAAAATTGTAGTCGATGCAAACAGATTGCAAAAGTGGAAAATATTTTCTGAATTAAATATACCATGGATTGTGTATCAATGTAGTTTTTCGCGATGCTGCTGCAAAATAGCCCTTTATTTCATAAATAATACGTTTGGAAAATAGTTTTTCTCTATAAAATGCAAAACAATTACAAATATTGTAGTCGATGCAAAAGTTTGTTTGCAATTTGCACATGCAGGAAAGACACATCTATGGTTTTCTCTAATAAAATCTCTTTACTAAGATATTACTTGGTTTACCAATTGTTTGATTATCTTTACTATGGTTTTTTCTCTAATAGTCTCTTTACTAAAATATTTCGCTAATTGGGAACAAGTAATAACCATCAGTGTGACTAAATCGCGATTCACGTGTAGTTACGGAATCACAGTCCACAACCGCACGGCAATCGGCCCACAATTTGCAAAGAGGTGATTGACCGTGAGGCAATCGGCCCGATCTACAAGTGCCATGGGACTGAAAGGATTCTGGTGAAATTTTGGTCGCCATGGTTAACCCAGTTCAATACCAAAATAGTAAATAATCTAAAATTTCAAAATTAGGATAAAAAACATATCTTGAATTATCATGTCATTAAAATTTTATTTTGGAATAAATTTAAGGAAAATTTAAAAGTAAGAACTGAAGTGGATCCTTTGTGCTTATGATCTACTGTTGTCAGTATAATTAGATGAGCACTAATCAATATAAGAACTTTTGTTTTTTTTCCTGATATCAAATTACCTTGTTAAAGCTAATCTTAAGGAAAGAGAATATTTCTATAAATCTGAAACATTTTCAAAGTGCAAAAGACAGAAATAACAAACATGGAACTAGTAATTTAGTTTCAGGTGCTAAATTTCCTTTAGCTCAAATAATTTCAATTTTGAACACTATTTGAAAATAACTGGATTTGAAGTTTTTAAAGAGAAAATTGGAAATTCTAGAATTTGTATAATTTGCAAAATAAAGCTAAAATTCTCTTAAGTTCGGACATATAGCTGCAGAAGTATAGAAAATTAAAAAAAATAATTTAAATCAAACCGATAGATAGTTTAGATACACATAATAGCATGAATGTGTGATCCAAGATTCTGGTGAAAGATTATGTATAGTCGGGGTTAATATTCTGTGAATTCATCTACAGTGAATGTTCCCAAAGTTAGAATCACTTTCCCATTGCAGATAACAGCATAGAAGTTTTCTTGCTGCCTTTGCTGGTAAGTTCAAGCTGCAATTATTGCAGCACAACGTGGAATTAAAACAACTCCCTCACCTTACCCCCAATGCATCAGTTTGAACTTATCCTAGTGGAAAAAAGGATCCAAGTGTCGCAGCCCAAAAGATTACTTTTTCGCACACTGAGAATACACATAAGAAAACTGACCCTTCTACTTGCATTGCAGCCACAAAAAATTATTCAAAGATATTCTGATCTTTTTAAAGTGTAGACTCAATGTGGAAAACTTGTACAAATGTGATGTGAAATAAATTATAGGGGTATTGCAGCCCTTATACACAAGCCACTATTGGTTATATGTAATAAGAACATTATCCTTATCTGAGGGGTAACTTTCAATGATTAGCTCAAGTATCAGAAATGTACTGAAATCTAAAATTAGTTTACAAGGAAGTAAAAATTTGAGCTTAAAAATTATTATAAAATTTAATAGAAAGTATACCTGCTTTTCTTCATGTTGTAAATCAGAACATGTAGTTGTGCTTGATGCATTCAACATAAATCCAATTTCAGATTTAAAACATTGATTAGTCTGTTGAATTTGTAGATTAACCAGTTTTGATACATCAGGCTTTTCATCTGGTACTTCTGTTTTGATAGCTGTTGAAGAGATACATGGAATGTCTTGAATAGATGATGAGACGTCACTTGAAACCATAGTTGACGAGTCCTGTGGAATGCAAACTTGACTATTTTTAGAAGCATCTATATCATGACATTCTGGTGGTTGAACTTTATTCTGAGTGCTTGATTGAACAGTGTCATGCAAATTTTTTTCTTTGCTGTTTAAAAGAGACTCGCTATAAATATTGTTAAAAGATTGATCATTTTTCACAATCTTTTGAATTAAAGATCTAATACTTTTAAGTTTTTCTGCTTGATGAGCTTCAACTAATTTTAAGCCAACTTCAACATTTTCTTCAGTTCGTACAATTTCTTTATATACATTAAATTCTCTCTTATATATATCAAGCAACTGTAAGACAGCTGAATTATCATGAGCTATATTGTGTAATTCTTTCAACTCAACTGATGATGTTGAAGAATTTTGTAGTTCTTTTTTAATAAATGAACTTTTTGTACAAATGGTAGAAGATTCGTTTTTAATATCAGATTCCAATTGTTTAAAACAATTTGTATTTTGAACATTTGTGCTTTCAGATCTGTTAACCTGGGAAATATTTCTTTGCAAATTTTCAAGATGTGACAGCGAACTTGTCAACATTGTCATTGGATTCAATTCTTTTTTAACTGCTGCACAAAAATTTTCACTTTGAGAAACAGAGTTTATCACAGAAATTATTGGCTTCATATTACTATTTTGGCATTTATATACAACAGCATCAATAATAACATCGTCATCACATATTTCTTTTTTGATTTGTACTTCTGGATCAATTATCATAATGTCATCCTCACACAGTACAGCACTATTAACAAAATTACTTCTTGGAAAACTGGTCTCAGATTTACAATATCCAGGAGAGGAATTTAACAGTTCATCCTTACAAATGTTGGTTTTAAATACAGCTGAATGATTTTGAACTTTTTCTTTTTTTATATGTTTTTCATTGGTGTTCACAAATTGTGAATATTTTGTTTCTGGAGAACCTTTAACAGTATTCTCAACTTTTGCATTTTCATTCAAGTCTATATGTTTTAAACAATCACCGGCATTTATTAATGTATTGCATGTATAAACTTTTTTGTTTCTATTTGGTACAGATATTACTTCAATAACTTCTAAATCAGAGTCCTCTGAGTTTGTAGCAATATTTTGTAGATCAACTATTTTACTATTCTCTACTATTGGTGTTGCAGATGAGGTAAAAGATTTAATATCTTCAGTCTCAGTATCACTACTGGACAGATCAATTAAAACTAAATTTTCAGAAGATTTATATTCATTATAATTTGTATGATTGACTGTTTGATTAAGAATGTCAGATGATGTTGAATTGATATTTTGTTTTTCTAAATGACTTTCATTCATTGATGGTTCCACATTTACCACATCTACATTTTTTGAATCATTTGAATGTTTAATATAGGTAACAGAATCTTGTTTCACTATATCTTCATGTTCGACAGGTACATCAAGTTCTTGTAGGCACAAATTTCTACATTCAGAAGGCATATTTAAATCGTTCTTTTTTAGAACTGTACAGTCATTTTGCATAGTGCTTTCCCCTACCTGGTAGACTACAGCATTAACTGTTTCTTGGCTAGACACAGAAATTCTAGAATTTTCACTTAAATTTTTTCCAGATTCATTTGTGAATTCAAATGATTTCATGGTTTCAAGCTTATTTTCTTTTTTCAAGAGATTTTGGGCATAGTCAGAAAAGTCATTTTTACAATTTGAACGATATTGATCAGGCGGAAACATTGATTCAGTTTCTATTATTCTCTTTTGCTCTTCCTTTGATATATTTACATTTATTTCAGACTCATTTATTGATTCTGTGCTTATTTCAGGGTTATAATTTTGTTTTTTCAAGATATTTTCAGCATAATCAGAATCAGAAGAGCTATCCGTACAATTTAAATCATATTGTTCAAACTGAAACGTTTCTGTTTCCAGCACTCTCTTTGGCATACTTAAATTTGTCTCGGACTCATAATTTGTTAATTTATAGTTATTTTTTGATTTACTTGAGATGTTTCTGGCAGAATCAGATGAGTCAACTGTATAGTTCGTTTCACATTGCTCAGATTGAAATATTGATTCCGTTTGCATTTCCTTCTTTTTTGTTACACTTGAATTAGATTGGTCAGACTCTGATTCTACTTGTTTTGTTCTCTTTGGATTTTTCTTTAATACCTTTCTTTTTTTTGCTGATTTTTTCTTTGGTTTTTTAGTAGTTTTACAATGAGATTCACTTTTATTGTTCTGAATAAATCTTTCATACTCACTGTCTGATGTATCATCATCTTTAGTTGAAGATGTTTTTTCTATAGAATGAGAATCATGAGTTTCTTGATCAATATTCAGCTGAATTTCGGAATCTATCTTTTGATATGTATTCGCATGCATTTTCTTGTCAATGCTATGCAATTCATTACATGCACTACTTTTAAATCTTTCTTTAATACCACTATGTTGAACATTTGATTTTTTCTTTGCATTTCCTTTTATTTTATTCTGAATGTCACTATGCTCAACACTACAGTACTCAGAAACTTCCCTTTTCAAGAAAGTTTCAGAATTTTGAGCACAGATTGCAGTCTTTTTAGAGCAGGCGATTTTCTTTGGCAATTCCTTTTGTTTGGCTTTTTTTCTCTGTTCAGTGTTTCTATTTCCTTTTCTCTGAAACAATTCAGAAGAATACCTAATTTTCTTAACTGGCGATGCTGGAATGGAAGCTAGATGAGCCCTTTGTTTTGGTATGCTTCTGTTATGTTTTAGCTGTTTTAATACTTTTTGACTCTTTTCCATTAGTGGAAACTTACGTGTAGCAGATAGCTTTTTAAATTTTGAATCAGCATTTTTTAATTTTTGTGAAGAATCATTAGAATTTGGAACATTAAGATTGTGTTCTTTATTTTTTTGTGCTTTTAGATTCATTGTATCAGCATCTTGTCTGCAAAATTTATTGCAATCAACAGATTTCATACCACTATCCATTTCTTTCATAATTATATCTACATAATCAAAGCAACCCAATAACACACTTCCAGTGTCACTTTCCAAATTACTATCAGACAAATTTGCAATGTGAGTTATTCTCTTCTTTTTTGGATGAACACTTTTGGCCATGATGTAACAGAACTTGAAATGCCTAAAATAAAGTTAAAAATATATTGAGGACTTCATTTAATACTTTGTTGAATGTACTAAACAAGAAGCAATATTTGAAAAATATCAACAATCCAAAAAAGATACAAAATATCATGATATATATGAAAATAAATCTTGCATGTTCTGATCTACCTTGCAATTTCTGAGTTCTATCACTAGAGGGCACCAGCCCTTGTTTCTGTTGACCCAATTTTGTCTTGGTGAGTTTTATTTCCTAATTGAAACTTTTTGGATTTAATATGATTTTTAGCTGTTGCAGTCAAGCTTACGCCACATTACGTCTACTTTCTGTAACTGCTATTCATAAACTATCCGCAAGCTGTAAAGCCTATTTCTGGCTAACTTTCTTGGAATCCACAGAAGTTGGATATATCTCACTTTAGGATATGATATATTAAGATTTTTTTTTAAACCAAAAATTTGATTGTGATTATTTTAAAATTTTGTACCCTCCCAAGGATAATTACATGACTTGTGAACTATAAGGCACACTGCATGATAGGCATCATAGAATATTTTGCAGAGGGGGGGGGGGGTGCTTAACATGCTATATTGCTAGTAGATATCCTCCTCGAGAATTTATAGATTTTTTAAGACAAGCAAATGTTTTACAGTGAAGTATTCAAATCAGTGCTTGGGTTGAAGCAAGCATACAGAATTAACAGTAAAAGTACTTTTACCTCATAGTAGAATGTTGCAAACTTGGTCATCCCTTCTTCAGCTTTGAACTTGTGAAACTGACTTGAGTATGGGTAGCAAAAGCCAGAAAAACAGTTTGAAGGTAAAAGAATAATTCATAAACTTTTCACACTGTGTAAATTCTGTTTTAATTGCCTCTGTATGCCACTGATTAAATGGACATTCAATTAATATAATTATGGTTACCAAGCAGAGTTCAGTTTAAAAGAAAACTCAAGCAGGTCTTTAGGCACTAGATGATATTTTGATATCCAACCGATTTTTCGGAATACTCAAATTATTCTCATCACGTTCAGATCCTAATTTAACCCTCCGACGAAAGTGAATTTTTGACACACCTAGCGTCACATTAACTAGATTTTAAAAATGCCATAACAACTTTTTAAGGAAAATTGTATCACATCCAAATTTGATAATGAACTTTTTAAAAGCATAATAATTTTTCATAACTATATCAAGCATTATAGTAGTTTTCTCAGAAACAGAAAACATGACTAAATACTTAAATTATAGAAACTGTACCATCCTACCCTTGACTCAGCAGCTCTCTGATAGACTTTTAAACCTTCAGGTCCAAATTGTTTTCCTTAACCACTGGGCTATCCCTATCCGTTAAAATTTTATGTTATGTTAAAGTCAGATAGTGTATTTACATAAAGTAGCATTTTGAATATATGCCGAGATCTTGCAAAAAAAGGAGGAAGGGGGGGAGGGGGTACAGTGCTGGAATCAGTTTTCCAATACAGACTTTATGGGGGAAAACTAAATTTTTCCACCAATTAAGGGTCCCCCTACAGTACAACTAAGGCTGTTGAGTTAGAAGTTAACGGCAGTCAATAAAAATATACCTACCCAGACTCAAAAGAATTTATTTTAAACTAATTCTATTTTGGAATATGTCATTTAAGCCTATCTGAAATTAACTATGGGGACAGGGCCTGGTGTTAATTCAGGACCCCCATACATCACGGCATATCAAACACAAATATATAACACATTTGGGGGGGGGGGGGGGGCTCAAGATCATGGCTCCGAAGGCCTTTTGTATGTGTAGAAAACTTCCTTACGTTTTGCTTAAGAGTAATATATGTATACGTAAAACTATTAACATATTTCATAATTTAAAATAACAATTTATATTACCAGTTTTAAATTAATAAAATTAATCCTCTAACTTTTTTTATTACATACAAAATCTAGGGGACCCAGGGCCACATGTTAATCAGGCCATGTGGACAGAAATGAATGCTTCTGAATTCATAGTACTGGTCATCTAGTAAGGCATCATGCAATCTGATTAGCACACAATGTAAAACTTTTGCAAAATCATATCAAATTTGCTACTTTTCAGCTAATGCAGAAAATGTAATCAGAATTTTGATATTTTATGGTAATGATTGTTATACATGCAGCATTTCCCAAGTGCACTAGAAGATTTCAGCAATGAACTGTAAAGACCAAAGATTTTCCTGCAAAACTACTAGATAACGCATTTGTGATTATTAGATAGTGACCTATTTTTTTTCCAGGAAACTGTCATCTAATCACATGGTTGAAAATAATGTTAGCTATCAAAAGTGCAAATCTTGCCACGGCTTGTTTTTGTTCTGCCATATCCAAAATTTTAAAAATAAAAGCTGAATTCCAAAAATCCAATCACTATAAAAAACTTTAGAATTTTTTTTTTAAATGGTCATCACGCTTGGGATGATGATTTTCAGAATGATCCACATGTTTGCAGACTATCCCTCCAGCAATTTCTTTCAAAATACTTCAAAAAATGGAGACAGCAAAGTATAAGCTTAAAATGTATTCCAGAATATTAAAATACTTTTCCTATAATTCGTTTATCATTATCAGCACTTCTATACATTGAGATTTATTTTTCAATATTAGATTAACCTTTATTCTAAGTTAAAGTTAGATAGGGGAGCACATTTGGATGATTTTTGTTTTATACAAAAAATCTAACCTTTTTTTTTTTCAATTTTTTTTTTACTAACCATAATCTTACACCTAATCTCTTCAAATAACTGTACTTAAATATTAGGAGATGTGACATTTTTTTTTTTTTAATATTTAAAAACATACAAAAACTGTCCACATGTGCCCCTACATGGGGTACATTTGGACAAATAAATATAACATTATAAACAGTTTAAAATAACACAGACAAATGACCTGAATTCACATAAATTGGAAATGTTCACCAGGAACAATATTTTTGTTGCTATAAATAAGAACAGTAAAGTATTTTAATTATATTTTATAGTCTTAAAAAAGGGACTTTTAAAGAAAATACATAATTCTAGTGATGTTCTATGATTTTCACGGTTTGAGTCAGTTTTTCACCTTATCAAAAAGAAATTTGCTTTAAATTATGGTGAACATTTTAATAATTGAAACAAATAAAGGAAAATAATCAAATACACATTAAGTTTTATGGGAAAAAACTTTATTCCTATTCCACTTTATAAGACTCTAAATTGACCATAAATGTTAAGTTTGCTGCTGCACGTTCAGTTCCTCCTATTATAATTGGAGGTGGAAGTTTAGCTACTATGTCCCTTTTCTCAATGGTTGACTCGTCTGTCTTATCTAGAAAATTGAAAACATTTTGATTTCCAACTTATCTAGAAAATTGAAAACATTTTGATTTCCAACTTTCTTTCGTAAGTATCTGACTTCATACTCATAAGAATCTAAAGTTTTTTCAATTCGTCCAATGTAGTAAAACCGCTTTTGACTTTGTATTGAATCTTATTAGAACAAAGTCATTTACATCAAGGGAATTATCATCTAATAGCAGCTTCAACTCCTCGAGATCATCATCTGATTTAGATTTCACTCCATCTGATTCAGAATGTGATTGGATCTTTGATTGACCATGTAGCCGATCCACCATACCAATCTTAATTTCTTTTTTTTGATTCCTCTAAATCAAACTTTCTTTTTCTTTTAAATGCTTCTTTTCATTCTTCGTTAACCCTAACTTTCTCTATTTTTGCTAAAGTGATTTGTTCAATTCTTTCCTTTTCAGGAGTATCTGTGTAAATTCTAGACTTTCCTTTTTGTGTAGATTGCTTTTTTCTTGGTGGGGCTTTAGGAAAAGGTCTTATAACTTCTGGAGTTAAAATTTGAGTTGAAGGTCCAGGTTCAATTAAGTTCTCATGGTCAAAAGTAGATGAAGTTTAAGGCTTAGGCTCATTAAAAGGAGAATCTGAATGTTCAATTTCTACATCTTCAGATATTTCGACAGGGTTTGGTCGATCGGTGACAAATGCTGGAAGAAAGTCTTCATCACTGAAAACTAGTCTGTCAATAGGCCATATCCCAGTATTCTTGAACGAACTGTTGATATTTCTTGGAGTGAAAGAATTAAGATATGCATTAGATGACAGTTCTGCTATTTCATATATGGTGATGGTCTTTCCTGGATTAGAAGCCATCCAATCATTAAAAGCTATTTTTACTTTACCTTTGAAAGAAGAATAAACACCAACACCTAGCGGCTGCACATGATGTGAACAGTAAGGGGAAAATGATAAAACAACAATTCCGTTTTCCTTTGCATAGGTGATAGCTTCTATTGATGCGTGGGTATCATGGTTGTCCAGCAGTAAGAGTATTGGGTTTTCCTTCGTACTTTGTGTATGCTTTTGAATATGTTTCAAAGCTTCTACAAATAGCTCTTGTGTCATCCAGCCTGATTTAGAAGACAAGCCTAAGCTTCCACTAGGTCCACCTTTCAAAAAGTTATCCTTATATCGTACACGGGGAAAGATGTACACAGGTGGAATTGTGTTACCTGCAGCAGTTATAATCCCACAAAAGGTAACCAACTCTCCTTGTTCTCCCGAAACTGCTTGACCAACCTGTTTTTTGCGACTTTCAGAAATTACTTTTGGACTGGGTAGGACTGTTGAGATTCCACTTTCATCAAAATTTAGAATTCTGCTTGGAATGAACTTGTACCGTGCCATAATATCTAAATAATTTTTAAAAAGTGCATTAACATTTTTTGCATTAAAGGCAGTAGCCCTGCCTAAACTTGTTCTCTCTGGTCTTCGAAGAGAAAGGTTTGGCTGTCGCTTCATATAGCTCTTCATCCAGTCAATACCAGCCATTTTATTATTTCTCCATGATTGAGGAAACTTTTTATTTAAAGCTTCTGCATAGTTAAATGCAAGTATTCTGGCTTGAACATAGGTCAGGCCATATTGTATGTGAGAAGATTTTACAAGGTACGAAGCTAACATTTCTTCTTCACTTGTAAAGATTTGTTGACTGCTGTACTTTGATCCAAACTTAAACATTGAAGATGTATCAGCAATTTCATTTCCTGTATCGGATACAGTAACATATTTCAGTTGTTCAAGCTTTTTGACTTTTTGAATCCTAATGTGTAATGTAGATTTTGAAATATTATACATTATTGCAACTTCCCTAATAGACATTGTTTTTTAAAACTTCATGTATAGCATTGGATATATCACATTCAGATACTTCTGCATGGTCTGTTTTCTTTTTATATGTTCTTACCATTCTGCCAAAGACAAAATAATTGTTCTTAATAAAAAGGCATTGGGATGGGTATAGTTTATACAAGCTCATTTTTAAAAGTTACAAGTACATGCCATTTTAAAGTTTGAACAATATGTTTTTTAGAGCAAATCAGTTAGGCCTAGATTAAATCCTGATAAGTTGTGAATAAAATTATAGAATTAGGCTTAACTACACTAGCAAAGATTAAAAGCTACAGTCTTTGTTATTTAAAAAATTATTTTAAGCACCTTATTGCTTTAATATTGTGTTATAACTTCTAAATATAAAACATTAGGGGCACATTTGGACAGTCCACATGTGCCCCATAGACACATGTTTAGAATTTTGTTAAGCCTAACTTAGCAGAAATTGTTTTTGACAAATATGATTAATAAATCATTATGTTCACCAAACAAGCTATTTAGTTTTATAATAATTTTCATGATGTAATATAAATATGCATAATTAGGATTGAAACAAATCCAGCTTAACTTATTTTTAAGCTTCAAAACTGCTTGTTTGACATAACTGGAAAAATTTCACTGCCAATTGCTTCAAATTTTCCTGGCAAATGGATCATAGTGTTGCCAACTAAATATAACTATTTCATAATTTTTACATTTTTTTAAGTTGGGGAAAATTGAGTTGTCCATGTGTGCCCCCCTCTCCCCTCCTACATTCTTTGAACAAGATTGCTAATCTTATTTACTAAATATTATATAAACCCTTTAGGTTTGTAAATTAAACTGTATATTCCACAGGTTCATATGCAAGTTCAGCTTGTTTCCAGTCACTTATACTTACCTCATTTGGAACATGGCATTCTGTTTAAATCTATTAGTGATAGTATTCTTTATATTTTCTGTTATTACATTATATCTTTCACAGGCTCTACGGTTAACAGCTGTACTGCGACTCCTAATAGATTTAAGCAGAACGCCTTAACTTCAAAATCCTACACATGCCATATGTCCTGTATATATCCAAAATCCTACAGTCCTATAGATATCAAAGTCCCATAGTCTATATTTTACAAATAAGAATATCAACAAACTATAGTGCTTATTAGATATCAGCTTCAGATTTGCTCATTTATGTCTTCTGAAAGGATCCATTCTGCATTAATGTACTCTTTGTGTAAAATGTCTTAACTTTTCTTCATAATCAAAAGTTTTAAAACTTTTTCTTTATGAATTTTGAAAACAAGATTGATTCATATCTAGGAACAGAACATCATGAATCACTTTCAAAATAAGCAACAAAGCACCTCATACAACTTGTGATTATATTGTAAGAATCTATGTTGAATAATATCTCAGGCAAGAAATTCAATTTCATCAGAATAAGTTTTCTTTCACACTGCAGATTTATAATGTTGACCTACTTATATCTCCAAATTTTAACACAGGTTCTTCTGTTATAGATGCTCACTTCAGAAAACTAACACCTACATTTGCACACAAAAAGAATATAAATTTTGCACCATTGGGCAGGGCATTCAGTAAAGCTAGATTAGAAGAATTTATTTTGAATAATATATCTGACAAGAAATTCAATTTTGTCATTCATCACAAAAAGTATAAGATACAGAACAAAATTTCTTTCACACTGGAGATTTCTAATGTTGACTTACTTTCAAAAATATATCTAAATTTTAAAACAGGTCCACTTGTTATGGATGTTCACTTCAGAAGATTAACATGAAACACGTCTGCACACAAAAAGAACATCACAATTTTGTACCATGAGGACATGCAGCAAAGCTAAAAATAAAAAGTAAAAAAGGTTTAACTGAAACAGAAGTAAACTTTTTGACGTTTTTATTTCACACAAAGATAAATAAAACAGAATATGATGCATTACAATTTTCACGTTCAATTCAGAATACGTACAATTTTCACGTTCAATTCAGTTAAAATTAGTTAATTCCATAAACGGTTCAAATAACCAGTTTCAAGAATAAGGTTATTAATGCAAACTTTTGAAGTGGTATTATTAATCACGTGCAACTATATTAGAAGAATCTATTTTGAATAATATCTCTAATACGAAATTTAATTTCTACATTAATTTAAAAAAAAACGAAACGTAAAATTTTTTAGTTGAGATGTATACGGATAGTTACAATACATAAAATTTGAAAAAATTTCGCAAGAACATCACAAGTTGAGAAAATTAAAAAACTGAAGACATTATAACTGTAGTCTTTGAAAAGTAGATGTTAATAAGAAAGGTTATTGTATCTATAATATGGAAAGATTACTTCATTTGTTACGACGACGCAGCACAAATCCATACAGAAAAATGTTTAGAGCATGAAAATAAAATGGTACGTCAAAGATATATCAAGTTCGAAGCTCGTGTTTGAGCTGGAATTCTAATCCAGTAAAACAGGTTTGTTTGCTTGCCATGCTAGCAAAGAATATACATATGATGCTAGACTGTGCACAGAATAAATCCAAATCCAACTCTCATAAAATGCACAGAATAGAATACTATATTTTTTTGCACGATCACGGTTAGAGAGAGAGATCATAGATTTTTGCCTTTTACAAGATCAAACATGAATCCAAACAGCGCATGCTCAGAGATTGGCGGCATTGAAATGCGAGAGGGAAATGTTCAATCATAAACTACTATACACAGATATTTCAGTCCCTACCTCAGCGCCGCTCACCGCTAACCAAAATTAAATCAAGGTTGGCACGACTGACGATGTTCTGTGACTTTGTTCTATCATCGCATGTTTACACGTGGAAAACATACTTTCGCTGCTATTTTGGATTTTATAATCAATTATTTTATTTTTTATGGATTACCAAAAGAAAAGGGATTACGTTTACAAGGTATGTAATTTATCTTTGTAATTTTATAAAACGATGATTTCTTATCCATTCCATATTTCATCCTATGCACGTGTTCAGCATAAGAAATTGGTGCAGTATTATCACTACCGACCAGACTAATTCTAAGAAGCAGTGGCATTATTAGTTAAAATAGACCTTTTCTACATTTATATAAAATGTATAAAAATTGATATTTGGATAGATTTTTCTAGAGCTAATTAAGTTGAATATGATATTGAATTTTACATGATTTTAACTAATTGACGTAATGTGGAAAATATCCTACCCAGCCCCCCCCCCCCCCAACTTTTGTAATTACCGATTGAGTTCGACACCTTTGATCAAGGCTAACTAGAAAGACAGGCTCCGGCGCGAAAAAATCAGCTGTTCGCGGACTTTAGCTTAGCCCGATATATTCTACAAAAACTTGGTACAATTATAACCAGGCTAGCACTAAAAGTCACCACGTGCAATAGTCTCAGGAGCTAGCACGAACACCAGCTCGACCAGTCTCCGAATGATGACCAGAGAGCGACGGTAAAAACCATCCAACAAAACTGTAATGTATGATGAAAACAGACTGTGCACCTTGAAATCAATCCTATTATAGATACTCTTATTACTGAAATAAAAAGTTCCACAAAATGCTACTTGACAAACTGAAATTCATTGAAAAAATTAACTTCAGTGTGGCTCAACTCGATATTCTCATACCAGATTCCATTGTTAAGTAGCTTGTTTTTTGTTTGCAAATTTTACAAGAAAAAAATTTCAAAAATCTATATTGTTGGTTCAAATGATCATAATTAAAGCATGTTACCTTTCATTTTAAAATCTTGAAAATATCTTTCGACTGATACTAAGTTTGACAGTGTATCCCACCGGGAGAGAACACAAAAATTGTATCACAACTATTTTTCAATATGGTTGAAACTATTAGGTTTCATGATCATTGAGCCATAAACAACCTCTTTTATGCATAATTATGTTAAATTTTGTCCTATGCTACCACAAAAATATAAAATTTTACAGTTTTCACTTGATTTAAAAAGTTCTATCTAGTTCTAAATTTTTTAATAATAAACTGGATTAAAGTATCATGAAAATCCATTAATATTTCTGGAAGCTATCGTGTACACAAGAAATTGACAGCGAACAGAGGGACATCATTCTAAACATAGTCAAAACATGTTCAAGAGGCACTTGCACTAAAACACATATTGTCAAAATTTTTCATTAAAACAATACTTTCTTTATTCTATATTTTGCAGAATGAAATACAATTGAAATAAAAATTAAATACTCTTATAGGGGAGGAGGTGCTTGAGGGGAATAAGGTGCTGCTCTGCAAAGTACATGGAATGAAAATTCACTGAACTCATTGCAGGGTTAGACTCAAATCTGTTACTTTCAAAACACGCATGACTGTATATGAGGAAAGTGTACTGTGTAAGTTAAAATTCAAACCGTAACTTCTGTTACTGAAATGTAAAGATACACAGAATAGTGTTGGACAAAATCATGATTTCGTTGCAGCATAACACATCAATAAGTTCTGTTACTTTTATTCTAAAACATGCAATCGAAACTTCACATATCAGAGGAAAAACTCAATACAATACTTTATATAGTACAAGTGATTTCTAATGCCATGTAAAACAAGTAAATAATCCATTATACATGCAATATATGACAATACTACATTTTTACATGTAATATATGACAATACTACATTTTTACATGTAATATATGACAATACTACATTTTTACATGCAATTTGTTATACTGAACAAAAGCAGTTACTACCCTAGCTGATTTCCGAGATGCAAATATCTTTTAAGATTCCTAGCTAAAAAAACACTTAGACAGTTCGCCGAGATATTATAAACAGCATTACTCATCTAGTGCTCATTTAGTTTTTGTGACATACAAACTCCTGTAAAATAAAAATACAATCATGCACACATATATGAAGCGTAGATAAAATAAAAATAAAGGAAACAAATTTTAAAAGTCAATACATAACCAACAATAATGCGTTTTAGGCTTATGAAAAACCGGCAAGAAAGAGATGATATTTAAAGAAAAAATTGTTAAATGTTGTCAGATTAATGTTTAAAGCATAAGGTCAACATAATATGTAATTAAATAAAAAAACTTACTTCAATTCTGTACGAGAAAGCTATCCATATATATAAAAGAAGCTATAAAAGAATCCATAGCATAGCATTCAATGCAGGAATCTACCGAACCGTGTCAGATCACGTGACTTTCACACCACAATTTATGATTTAGCTCTCAAGCTTGGTTTTCTAGCCAACCCTGCTTTGGCGTTCGTGATTCACCGTTTTCGCCAAAGATCACCTGGCGGCCATCCTGGGTTCTGTACGCATCACCGATTCTGAATGTGCTTCGCGGACGGCTGAGCCCTGAACGACATTGAAATTGTATTAGGCGCTAAGGATATGAGAACTTTTTACCCATTTTTGAAGTAAGTTTTTATATATAATCATATCTTATACTGCCTCTTTACATAAATTATTTATCTAGGAACATTTCTAAAGTATTTTAGACCAATTTTTAGCCTTTTTTTATGCAATAGTGTCTTATTCTTGTAGGTATCTCGTAAGCCTAATCCTTTTTATGTTATGCATTGAATGAAATATTAATGTATTTTTACATGAAATATTTATCTAGAAACAGGAGTATATATTTTGTTTTCTTGCTTATTTCAGGCTTGTAGCAGGGATTTTATATGTGTAAATTTATGTTCATGTTCATCTATTATTACTACCAGATTTATTAAATGATGCATCCATTGACATATGTGCTGTATTTACTTGCATGATTTGATTGAAAATTTATATATCTGTAAACTAGTAAATTTAATATTAATATTAAATAATATACATTCAGAGACACGGCTTTATCTAAAGTGTAAATACACAAAATTTCCCTTAGTTTTATACCAAAACATGTAAAATGCACTTGTGTTATTTTGTTTCCTATTCCAAAGTTTTATGTATTAATTCAAATGAAAACGTCATATACGGACACCCGTAGGACTAATTTTATGAGCGATAAACTCAAGGATGAGGCGTTCAATATCGATTGGATTGAGACCTGCATGTCTAAGATTGAACGTCTATGGGACGGCAAGTGTCATCCTTTCACTCCACTATGGGCGCCCATGTAACATTTTCCAGGAGGGAACTCAAGGATGAAACGTTCAATATCGCTAACTTGTAACCTACATTTGTAACCTTGAAAATTCAATTCAGCTTAAGTGATCCCTTGCAGTCCTCTACGGGCTCCCATCGCATGGGATCCCAGCTTATATACTATTGCCCTCAGAACAGAACCTAACGGAGTCAAAGTTTCGATTTCCTCAGGGGTAGTAAACGGTCTTTCCAGACCTTCCAAAAATCTCTGTGACATAAAAGGCTGAAACATTGGAGACTTGTTAAAAATAGTAAGTGACTCATTTACTCATTTTACAGAAGTTCAATTTCCAAAAATCATACTACTTAATATTCGAAATGAAAAGTATGAGAAATAGACGGTGTTGAATTTTGATTTTTTCCACAATTATTTATTATTTGTGTGGGCGCTTTATATAAATGTACATATATTTTACTCTGATATCCTTCAAATATTATTGTATTTAGATATATTTACATTTGAGATGATTACAATGAACATGCTAAAAATTAATGAGAAAGAAATGCATGATTTTGCTTCATAAACTATTATTTTGCTAACCTGAAATGTGTAAAAATACATTTATATTTCTATAGAAAATAACTATCTACAGGGGTTTAAAGTATACTAGTTATTTCTTCAGAAACAATTTACATACATAATTGTTGTCATTGTACGTTCGGAATAGAGCTTTTTCACCTGACGTCACATCGCCAAGCTACCACCTAGCAACCGTTGCTGGTAGTCATATATTGCATGCCAGCCAGTAATTTGTCGATAGCAGGGCGCCTGGAGCAGAGCTCCATATCCCTAGTCCGGTAACATATATGTGGATCACAGTCTTCCACTGAACCTAGTCCTTCAATAGGGGCCAATAATGATGTAGAAACAAGATAGTAGTAAACAAAGAATGCTGTAAACAGTGATCTTATTGTAGAGTTTTGAAGATAAGGAGGGTGGGGAAACAGGCGAATATCCCCTACTGGGATGCAGAAGAGATTCAGTCAGGAAATATATTGCATGCTTTGCGTTTGAGTCAATTGTAGATATACTGGCGTGTATAGTGTTACACAGTAGCGGCTCGTCAATAAGTGCTGCAGAGCTGCAGCACTCCCTGTAATTTATTTCAAAAAATATATTTTTTTATTTATTCATCGCATTTGTATAATTTTACAGTATAGAGTTTACACTTGGCACTGAATGAATGCAGATCAAAGTTTTAAACAAATTTTTGCGGCCGCAAAGTAAGTGGGAAGATTAATTTTCGTACGAATGTTCTCAAAGCGTGTGGGAAAAGTATCTTTGGAGCTGCAAATCTCGCAGCTCAATTTCTCCTCTAAAATGTTTAGTGCGCATGCTCAGAGTGATACGTAGGGAGAAGAAGTTGCCTTTCGTAATCATCGCAGCGTGCTGCAGACGATGCAGATCCATCTAGTAGAGCCTTACTTGAATGGAAAGTGTTCGAGTTCTTATTTTTGAGTCAGAAACTGTTCGTTTATATCGCGTATTTGTTTCTTTTGGAATAAATGACTGTTTAATTAATGTCTGTGTGTTTGGAAGATAATTAAACGATGAGTGTGTGGTCTTTGCAGAAAGGTCATTTTTCAGGATTATCTTTGACCGAAAAAAATTGCTTTAAAAGTAATGGTCGCTCTCTGCTGAATTTCAAGTCATTCAGACATCATTAAGCAGTAAGAGTTCATACCAAAAAAAAATTTAAACGGGAAATTCATGCTAAATATGGTTGTGAAATTATGTGGTTGTGAAAAGAGAAATACAGTTTTTGTTAGCAAAATTGTTGGCGTCCGGATAATTTTCTCATTTTTGCAAAGAATTTCCTTCAAAGGAATCAGATGAAAGTACTGTTACGTAAATTATTACTTTCCTTATATACAATTATGTATAAAGAAAGTATTGTGACGGGGACGGAAATTCGAATTCGAGTTTTTGACGGGAGAGCACGTTTCAAGCATCCCTGATCACGAATCGAATGAAATTTTGAAAAAATTGTCAAAAACTCAAAACCGCTTATAAAATTACGCAAATAGAAATTTCTTATGCAATTTTTCATTAGAAAACGATTGACATAAATTTTAGAACGCTAACATAAACCGTTCTCGAGATATTGCACATTTTTAAAAAAAAATTTCAAAAAGTCATATAAAATAAAAAAAAATATTTCCTATTAAGAAACATGTTCACTTTTCATATGTAATACCATGCGATAAATTGGATGACATTATTCTTATGGATCTAGCTCGTTCCATTCATGAAAAAAGATACTTTGAGTAATACTTTTGTATTTGAATGCCAATAGTCATTTATCTGCTGTAAGAATAACTTATTTCTCCGTCCATAACGCTTGGCGAAATTTTGGCGACGAATTTGGTGGAATGCGCCAACTTGGCGACTTTCTTAAATGTTGCTACATTAATGAAAAACTCGCCAAATGGATATAAATGAATGAATCAATGAAAATGACGATTCATTGACGAAAATTCAATATCTTGGAAAGAATATAAATATCTACTATAAAAATAATATATCTTTTTTTACTGTAAAAGTAGTAAATTTATTACATTATATAAGGAAAGTCATGTGCTGCCCACATCAGATTTTTTTTATATTGCTGTGTTAAAAATCTAGTTTAGTTTAAGATACAATTTATTTGCAGCCCTACCACAACCCCAACTCACGAGCCGCTACTGGTGTTACAAAATTTTATATTTGTCATTATGCCTACCGCTTGTGGTGTTTTCAAATGCGGAAATCGTTCTGATCGAGACAGCAAATCTTTTTTCAGACTCCCTGCTGTATTAATTAGAGGAAATGAGTCAAAATGACGTCTTAGTGAAGAGCGCCGGGATACGTTTTGATGTGAATTTCTTTTTTAAAAAGTCGTTTTATTAAAACTATATCCAGCCGATATCATATATAATCATAATTTCTTTAAGATAAAGTAATTGAATTTGATAATGGCGATTTGTGCCGTAATTAATTGTATCATTTTTTTCATTCCCTCGGATAATTGAAAATAAAGGGAATAAAATCAAGGACTTGTCTGTGGCCTTTAGGAATCAACAGAGAAGATTGGAATACTGAAAATTTGAAGCACAGGAAAGTTTGCAGTGAACCCCACCCACCCACTTTTCAATACTTTTTAATGTTATGCGTATTTTTTATTTAAAATAACCCTGGCATAAGCAAATGTTAAACAGTTGCCCCCCCCCCACACACACACACTTTTCAAGACTTTTTAATGTTATGCGTATTTTTCATTTAAAATCACCCTGGCATAAGCAAATGTTAAACATTTGCCCCCCCCCCCACTTTTTGGAGTCAGGATAAGCCACTGGTGAGCATTTTATTCATGGTGAGTAAATTATATGGCACAGTATGCTTTTCAATTTAAGTTTAATAAATCTTTAAAAAAAGCGTAAACTTTTCTAGTTATATAATTTGATTATACAATTTATTATAAATGTTATATTTTTACAATAAATGTATAAAATATGAAAAAATACAATATCAATCTAAAAATCATCATCAAAATAAATAAAAACTAGCATGTACTCTTACCTTTCCAATTACGAGGCATAATCCTGAGATCTTGACTGTGTATACATTTTTCACGCAGCCACAAGCAAACTGACAAATTATCACCAATAGAGAGAATAGATGGAGAACTAATCAAAAGTACTGACTCTATGAGCAACTATATGACTGACTATATGAGCAACTATATGAGCAACTATATGACTGACTATATGAGCAACTATATGTTAAGCTTGATATCAGTAAGTGCAGTCGTACAAATGCATAAATTAGAATGTAATGTAAAATTAAGGTATATTTTTTAATTTATACAATTTGGTGTTCATGGCTGCAGACCCCCCTCCCCCAATCTACCACTGAGAGTAATAGAAAATTAAATGATCGCTAAATATTTATGCTTTTTATAAAATGTTGGTAAACTTTTCCCGTGTTCGTTTAGTGACAACCTTTAAAGACATGCTCATCCTGTAGAATAAATGATACTTTTTATATTTATATCCAGTGTGATAATTAAGTAGTCGTACATAAAAACTGAGTATCTTCATATATGCATGCAAAATTGCATATTTACAGAAGCTACACTAAATTTGGTATTAAAAGCCCTTTTGACATACTTATTTTATAGAGCGAAATAATACCAAATGTGAAAAACGAGTTACTTCTCAAACAATTAAAAATAATTTTTGAACTCCTATGTGGCTAAAGTTGATTAAATTACAAGGCTTTGATTGAATTTATATGTTTCAGAATTTCAAGAAGGTTAAAGCTGATTTAATAAATTGCATTTCTAATAACTTATTATTGAAGATCCAGAAGTTTTTACATTTTGTTCGTGTTTCATTAAATATTTTTATGTAACTCAAATTAATTGTTATTGAAATTTGAAGTTGATAACGTGGTAGGACAGAATTTGTCAGTTCCCATAGAACAGAGGTCCTGAGCATGTTGTTCACAAGCACCATAATGCTTATGGACCTGTATTTAGGGCTCGTTAGAGAAGTGTAAAATATCATTAAAAGGAGCACTAAGTATATAACCTCACCAAGACGAACAGTAAAATCAAAATTTTCTTGCTATATAAATATTTAATGACCTTCAATATTTATAAAATTGTCTTATTATTTAGTCAAGGACTGGTAGCAGTCTCTCAGGTTCAAACTTCAAGTTTCTACTAGTAACTATGAATTTGTTGAAATTTAATATTAATTAAAGCAATTAATTATTAGAGAAATCTGCTGCATTTCTGGTGCTTTTCACTTTTTATCCATTATACCTCCTTTGTAATAAGAAATTAAATTATTTGAGTAAAAAAACTAGTTTCAAGGATAAGCTTAGTAAATTTGATAATATGTGCAACTTTGATAATATTAAGTACGACATGCAATGTTAAAATAATTCTTTGATTGTATCCAATTATAATTAAAATTCATATTTTAAGAATGAAATGATACTTTGTATAGCACGAGTTTGCAAATTTGTCACTTCAGAAGGCGTGAATAATATACAGAAGAGGTACGGCATGCTTTCAAATCAGGGGCTGAAATGTACCAGAACAAACCAAAATGGTGCTTCAGTTCATGAAATGTATTGAAATTCCATTGTAGTTATGTTATATGATTTGAAAACTTGGACTGCTTGCCACGCTAAGCAGTCATTTAGCAATAAAGCAACTTCTTTTTCACAGCTCGATCTTTCTTTACTCTTCACAAATCACAAGAATGTATCTAATACCTACATGAGCCTATTGTGTTTCGCACAGAATCATACTTTAATACAACTTACAATGCATTACATACAATCATATATCTAAAATAGCCGCTGGTTCATAAAAAATGCATGAAAACTGCCTTGTGCACTTTTTCTGTGAGTATTTTTTATATTTGATATTATAATTTTTTGTGATTATGTTTTTAACATTTTCCTGTGTGTGTGACATAATGTTATACTATAGTAAACTTTTTTGTATGCTCTGTATGTTTTTATATTGTTTAAAAATAAATGAAATTTTTATCCATTTGTTGTCAATTTGTTTTTTATTTACTTTCCCTATGTGCATAGTATAATATATGAGGAAAGTTTTATGACGGAGTCAAAAATTAGAGGTTTTGCTGGAAGAGCATGTTTTAAGCATTCGTGAAATCGAATCAATAGTTTTTATAGAGATTCAATTTTGTGTGTGTGTGTGTGTGTGTGAATGGAGATATCTCACAAACAAATGGAGCATGTTGGATAAAATTTGGTATAAAGTTTACATTTTTTAATACCAAAAATTACATTTTTGTATAAAAATTACAATGGGTGAACACTAGAAGCCTATTGATTTTAAATGCAATCAAATGCTTGGAAGACAGCCAAATTTTCGAATGAAATTTTTAAAAATCAGAATTTTCAATAATGTTACACAAATAGTCATTTCGTATGTAATTTTTCATTAAAAAACTAGTGACACAAATTTAAGAATGCTAGCATGAATCATTCTTGAGATGTTATGCTTTTTAAAATAAATTTATTAAAAAATCTGATAAAATTAAAAAAAGTATTAACTGTTGTGAAATATGTTCACTTTTCATATATATATTATATGTTAAATTTGTTAACATTATTCTCTTGGATCTAGACCAGGGAATTCTTCTTGCAAGATTGCTAACTATGATCTCTACAATGATGACAGGCCTCTAGTTAGCAATCGTCCCAGTGGCGGCACTGCTATCTACATTCGCTGCGGCATCCCGCACTCGCGGGTGCCCTCCGCCCCCTCCTCGCCAGTGAAGCTACGGTTGTGCAGATCTCTCTGCCCAACAATCCTGTCTTGACCATTGCGTCTGCGTACTTTCCTCCTCAGTCTCAAGCTGGTCCTGTCCTGGCCGACCTGCAATCACTGTTCAGGATCTCGCCTCATGCGATTGTTGCTGGTGATTTCAACGCCAAGCACTCCGCCTGGGGCTGTCCTCGCTCTGACGGTCGCGGCCAGAAGCTTAAACGCTGGGCCGACGAACGTAGCATGGAAATTGTGTCTCCGGGCGAACCTACTCATCTTAACAACGTCATTGACTTTGCGATCACCAGCAACGTCCCATACACCTATTGCATGGAGGCTTTCAACGAGCTGCCGTCCGATCATCTACACTCTGGAAATGTACAGCTACTGTCTCAGGAACACTGCCAAGTTGAGTACGAATTGGGGCAAGTTCAAAGGCATACTTGCCAAGGAGCTCCCCCTCCCCGTTGCAAGTTCCGCGGACCAGGTGAATGAGGAGGTGAGTAAATTCGAGAATATGCGTCAAATAGCTTACTCCTCATCCTCCCGGCCCAAAGAAACTAAGGTGGACTACTACAAGCTTCCCATGGACATTAGGGAGATGATCAAGGACAGGAATCGACTTCGGAAGGAGTGACAGGCCAGCAGAGACCCCAGCCTCAAGAGGGAGCTGAACTTCATCAGAGCTCAGGTAAGATCTCGCATCAAGGCCTTTTCCAGTGCACGATGGAACACTTATCTTGAGTCCCTAACGACTGAAGACAACACCATTTGGAGGGCAACCTCACGTTTCCGTAGGCAGAAAACACACATTCCGACCCTTGTAGGTCCCAGCTCGAGGGCCATTTCTCACACACAGAAGGCTGAACTGCTTGCAGACAGTCTTAGAAGTCAGTTTGCACCACACCACGACGTAATCGATCCTAGGACGGTTGCGATTGTGGACTCCAAGGTTGAACAGTTCATCACAACACCGACTCCTAGCACACAGACTGATGTCACGATAGACGAATTGATGACCCGTATTCAAAAACTGAAGAAGAATAAGTCTCCTGGGAAGGATCTCATCTCTCCTAACATGCTTAAAAATCTTCCTTCTCTTCTTTACATTCATCTTGTCTCCTTCTCAAACTTAACTACTTTCCGCGGGCTTGGAAGGTGGCAATTGTCGCCTCCCTCCCCAAGCCCGATCTTGACCTTTCTCTTCCTGTCAACTATAGACCTATCTCTCTCCTTTCCTGTCTTTCTAAGTTTTCGAGTCTGTGATTACGCGGCATCTGGACGAGCACTGCAACCTGAAGAACATTCTGATTCCTGAACAATATGGGTTCAGGAAGAAGCATTCCACACTCGGGTTGTTGAACTCGTTCATGAGGCTCGCAGCAGACAAGAAAGCACTTCTATTGTCTTTCTCGACCTTCAGAAGGCGTTTGATAAGGTATGGATTAACGGACTGTTATTCAAGCTTATCAAACGCTCCTTCCCTCCTAATCTGATTAAAATTCTCCACTCGTACCTAACGGAGCGTAGCTTCGTGGTGCGAGTCTCTAACCCTCTCTCCTCTCCCAGGAATATTCTCAGCGGGGTCCCGCAAGGTTCCCTTGTCGGACCCAAACTGTTCAACCGTTACATTAACGATATTCCACGTTCCCCGGTGTCTCCCTTGGCCTTTACGCCGATGACACGGCCCTGATCACACATCACAAACAGACACAAGTCGTGCACGACACTCTGCAAGGCTTTCTGAACGAGCTGACGCAATGGTTATTCAAGTGGAGGATCAAGGTCAACGTGAGCAAGTGTGCCGCCGTCACCTTCCCCCCCCCCGGCATACCCCTTCCACTAACTTAATATTTAACAACGAGCCAATTCCCTGGCAATCTAGGTCTAAAGTGAAGATTTCCCTTTCCCTTCTTCGTCCCCTTTTGGCTAGGAATAGCCGCCTGTCTGCTAAAAATAAGTTACTGCTGTACAAGTCTTATATACGTCCAATTATGACATACAGAGCCCCTATCTGGGGCACCGCAGCGAGGTTAGTCTGAAGTTTAAGGTCCTCAGGAAGCTTCAAGTACTTCAAAATAATATACTTCGTTCTATTGCTAATCTTCCGACCTACGTCAAGTTAGAAGTTCTGCATAAAGACCTCCAAATTCGGCCCTTTTTGGTTCATGTCAAGAAATTATCTATCAAATTTCACAGAGGTCTGAGAAGCGTAAATAACCCTACGCTCGACAGTATCCCACGTTACCACCCCCGCAATACGAAGGCGCGCAAGCGCCCGAGGTCATTGCCGGGGCGTCCCGTGCGTGATATTTACCTCCGCCCTAAAAAGCGGAGCCGTCTAGCATAGTTTTATCTGCTCTCTTTTCCGGTCAGACTTTTAACCATTTCTGTAACCCTCCCTAGCTTTTGGGAACTCGTGTAGTGTTGGCAAGTTCTTCCACCTTTTCTCTACTTGGCTTCGTTCATGTTCAAGGTCCCTGCGCCCCTCTTTCCCCTTCTTTCTCTCTGCTGGGAAACCACTTGGGCCCCAGCTCACTCCTTTTCTGAAGACTTGAGGGAAGGGCGGGACTGCGGTCCCCCCCCCGAGCACACTTTTAGTCTATCTATTTTTCTGCACTGTCACTCTTATGCTATCTTTCCTTTTAGTCTGAAGTTCTTCTTCCTTTTAGTCTGAAGAAGGAGGAAATTTCCTCTCCTGAGTACTTCACTGATCTCTCCGACCTTGAACCTTGAACATTCTATTCTCGAAAGAAGGTACTTCGTGTAATTGTTTTGTATTTTGACACCAAATAATTTGCTAGCAGTCATTTATATATATAAGAAATGATCTTCTCTCTGGTTATCTATAATGCTTGGTGATACTTTTGGCAAAGTTGGCTACTCATTTAATGAAATATCGCCAACTTGGCTATATTTTACCCCCAGATTGATTAAAATACATATCATTAAAATTACAAAAATGTTGCCAACTCGATAAATTAACTATTAAAATATTTTAATATGTGGACTATTGTGGATGCTATCAATATTGATAATTGCCAATTTAGAGTTGTATGAAATATAAGTAAATTGGGTACTTCGAAATAGTTTTAGATGTTGTCATCAGAAAAAGTGCCTAGTGTACAATTTAGCTAAAAACATTGTGACATAGATCCTATACATTATATTTTCACTGTGAAAGAAGTAAATTCATTTCATTATAGAGGGAAAGTCAAGAGCTACAGACTTCAGTTTTTTTGTTTGAAATACAATACGAGTGATTTGGCATTCCGGTTTATAAAATTTTCTATTTCGAGTTCTGTTTCAAATTAATTTAAGACATTTGATTTCATTATGGATGAAAGAAAGGATTACATATATGAACATTAGGTTTACTTTCTCAGGAGTTGTAAAGGTAATAGGTTAAGAAAACTTCATTAGAAAGGAAACTTTGCAAATGATTTATCCTAGCATATCAGAATTAATTGCTTTGGATTAATTGGGAAATTTTCATTCAAAGCAACCATTTGCTAAATATAGTTATGCATATTTATTCTCTTACTAGAGTAGACATCATCAAACAAGTCTTGTTTAGGAAAAAAAAATATTTTTTTTTTCAAGCAGCACTATATATCTCTAACAAATTTAGTAGATCGAATAACATTTAGTGCTATTATTTCAATCAATGAACATCAGAGACCTATTAATTTTGGGAGTGAATAGACCACGGAGAAGTCCCTCCAGTTTTTGAACATTTATTTTAGAAAATCGAATAAGCAATATAAAAACATAATAACATATAAAGATGTTACAAAAATAGGTATTTAATATGTAATTTTTGTTTACATGTGAATGCCATCTCATTTTTAAGACGTTAGCATGTTATCAAGATTTTACCTTAATTGAAAAAAAATAAACTAAACTCACTATTATTAAATGAATAAATATTTTGTACATACATGATACATAATTTTAACCAGAAATCAATGGACACAATTCTTCATTATTTAGAAATTATCAAGAGCTGTTCTCGAGATACAATGAAACCTATATATATATTTTACAATTAGCTCTATATCTCTGAAACAAAAAGTAAATAGAATAAAAATTTGTGACTTTTTGAAGTAATAAATGTCAGTTCCTAAGCAATTATCGGAGTACCATCGGCATCAAACTACAGAAACATTTTCAATATTCCCAACATTCTAGATCAAAAAACTACTATAAAAATATAATTATATTGCACTTTTTATGTGTATCATTTTATGTGTATTTTTTAGTTTAAAAGTGAATGCAACATAATTTCCAAAACGATATTTTCAGATATTGCATGTTTTTGGCCTAAAATATTATTTATGTTTATTAGTTATGTAATCAGTAACAACAATAAGCCTACTGATTTTCAGTGAGATCTATAATTAATGACATAATATGTACTATTGTTTTCCCACCCATTCAAAATTTGGGAAGAATAACACAGATTTCTAAAAAAAAAATAATCGTTACTATATTGTTTTGAAGCTTCTACAGCAATATAAGCAAAGGCATATTTTGAAATTCAATTTTTGGAGGGGTTCAGTTCTATCAATCTCAAGGGATATAAGTTAGATGGGGCTCTGGCCTGGCCCGTGAGTTTAGGCCCAGTGTTTTTTTCAGGAATACATCTGAGAGAGGCATTTTATATTAACCTAGTTTCTATTTATGTGACAACATTTAGATTTATTTATATAAGGCAAATAGAAAACTAGCCTTTCTCTTAAGTTTCATTCGCCCCTCCCCTCGACCAGAAACTCCCTTAAATATGTTCTTGAATATAAGCATAATTTAAAATGTATAAAAACCTATTAACTAAAGTATTTTTGCATGTAACAGATTGGGGCATTATTGTGAAAATTTAGTCAAGTATTCAAATTTTTCATCTGTAAAAGTTTGTTTTACTGCTGTTAAAAGTTATCATTATATTTTGAAAGAGGAAAAAATGTAGCTTCTCTGAATATTGTACAGTGTCCCAAAAAGTTTGAAACGCACTTTAATTCTTTATCTGGAGATAAGTGGGCAATGTAAATTGCAAAAACGTTGAAAGTAAGGTAGGAAGTATGAAGGAAGTATGAAATAGTCCTCCCATTAATTTTCAAAAAGTTACACTTTTTAAATTTTTATACGACCCCCTTAGACAAATTTGGAAACAGATATTCTTAAACTTCTTTTAGAACCATCAATTTAAATATTTTAATAGAATGAATAACAATGTCATTTAGATTACTTTAGAAATTTGCACGTGATTGTGAATTTTAAGTTTCTTTATAATGTATATTCCATATGAAGAACAAGTATACTGCAAGTACACAGTAAAATTGGAAGTACAATCGCCAAATCTAGCAGTCGATCTTACGTCATAGCTGCGATGGTTGGCTCCTAGAACGCTAGTGTCTATGCGAAATCCTATGTTGCCATAGGTTCCTATGGGAGGGAACCTTCTGAACACAGAATACCATATTCAGAAGGTTCACTCCCATAGGAACCTATGGCAACATTGTTAACATAGGATTTCGCATAGACACTAACGTTCGAGGAGCCAACCATCGCAGCTAGAGCTCCTCTACGTATATAGAGATATTCTCCTCTATGTATATAGAGGAGCCTATGACGTAAAAAAAGCTCGACTGCTAGATTTGGCAACTATCGCTCAATTGGCGATTTTATGTTAATGCAGCCAAAAGAAAAAAAAAATTACGGAACTGTACTTTCATAATTTTTTTAAACTATAAACATGATAAGCATTTAAAAATCCTTTTTC
Source organism: Amaurobius ferox (assembly GCA_951213105.1). Taxonomy (NCBI): domain Eukaryota; kingdom Metazoa; phylum Arthropoda; class Arachnida; order Araneae; family Amaurobiidae; genus Amaurobius; species Amaurobius ferox. Next base: position 127,762,389 of record OX578152.1, read on the forward strand.
TATAATATGTGTAAATTTAAATAAATAAACATAGATATATATTTAATTCATGTAATCATAAATTGAATAAAAAATTGACGCATTACATCACTGTAAATCATTATACACCAAAAATTACAAGCTAACATACCCAAAAGAATGAAATATTACATAATATTTTCAGCCTAAAAAGTATACTAGCGTGTTGTTAAATTGCTGAGATCTTAATTTATTCTGGGATGCTGTTAATATAATTTCTTTTAAATGCACTTATATTCTTATAATAAATAACAAATTCACATAAATGAATTATCAAAGGTATCGAATTTCAATATCAATTTTTATACATTTTATATAAATGCGGAAAAGGTTTTTTAACTAATAATGCCACTGCTTCTTGATAATACTGCACCATTTTCTTATGATGAACATGCGCATAGAATGAAATATGAGATGCAAAGCAAATAATATCTTTATTTAAATAAAAATAAATTACATACCTTGTAAACGTAATCCCTCTTCCTTTAGTAATCCATAAAAGATAAAATAATTGATTATAAAATACGAAATAGAAGAGAAATGTTTTACGCATATAAACATGCGATCGATGTTATCAAAGTTATTCCAAGTGTTTCGTTTAGTGCCAAATAGGGTTATATTAGCAGAAAGTCTTAGCGAAAAGCGCCACAGACCATCGCCAAGCGTGCCAATCTTGATATTTTATTTAACTTTGGTTAGCGGTTGAGGGCGCTGGGGTAGCACTGAAACATCTGTACTTCTGAATATAGTATTCTGTGGCTCTTTGACTATCGAACTGTTTTGCTTTCTGTAACTTACTGGATCACATACTACAAAAGTGATTTTTTTAGTACATATATCATTTTAGAGATATATTTTTATTGATGTTTTATAACAGAATTTGGTATGAGTGTCTTACCAGGTATTTGTGCTCTTCTTGAAGAGATTGACAAAAAAATAATGGTTGAATTGCGTGATGGCAGGATATTAATCGGCTATTTGAGAAGTATTGATCAGTTTGCAAATTTAGTTCTTCATCGAACAATTGAAAGAATCCACGTTGATCGCAGATATGGAGAAATACCCTTAGGTGTTTTTATTGTTCGAGGAGATAACGTAGTTTTACTTGGCGAAGTTGATGAAAGTAGAGATAGAAACAAGAATCTCGTACAAGTTTCAAAAGATGAAATTTTAGAAGCTCAAATTTTAGAACAAAAAGCCAAACAAGAGAAAGAAAAGTTAAGAACCAAGGCATTGAAAGAAAGAGGTTTTAGTTATCAATTAGATATTACCCATGAAGACTTTTAAATAATTTTAATGTATAGGTTAGAGGTGTTTCTAAATGAGAAATAAAACGGCCATTATCTTACTTGGACTTGTGATCTTACTTTAGTGCACGAGGACATACTTTTTAAAATGCTTATATTGTATTTCAACACTAGTCTGTTATGTTAAAAGTGATTATGATAGTAATCTACAGGAAATGTTATTTTTTTATTGCATTAACTTTTAATTATCCATATTAAATTTTGTTTAGTAATAAAGTTTTTATATCTTAATGTAATTGCAAAAAACATTTTTAAAATGTGTAATAAATTCATTCTTTTAAATATATTAATCTCATGCAGTTCTTATTATTTTTACTGCCGTATTTTTAGCAAAGCAAAATATATAAGTAGTAAAATATTCCTAGAGAAATTTGGTTATATTTTTAGATTTTGGTTGTCTTATTAATGAAACAACAAAAAATATATCAGACTATATAAATATAAAAAATGTTATGCCTCATACTAATGTTGATGGCAATCAAAGATAAAGGTGCTACTTTTCTTTATAATTTTCAGGTTTTTTTCTGAATTTTTTATTACGTTCGCTAGCCCATTTCTTGAAATGGAGTTCTTATTTGCCAAATTTTATTTTGATATTTCATTTAAAAAATGTGATAAAGATTGCAGTTTAGGAAAAGACACATAGTAGTAAGATATGATTTTTCATTTGACATTAGTAAATTGCTTAGTCTTCTTTTTAATCTCCAAATTGTATTTTCTTTCGCAAAATGTGAGAATCACGATTGGCAGCACCCTGACTTTTACTGCCATTCAGAAAAGTTATACTGATCAATCATTATGCTTTTAACATTTCTGACAAATCAAATGCAGTGACAATTGAAAGTACTTGCTGACTGAAATAAGTACTAAACAGTATGTTGAAAGTACTGAAATTTATAAGGCAGTCATGGCTTAAAGATTTTGAGGGCTTGTTCGTTATTATACACTTTTTGATAATGTAATTATGATTAAAATCTTATTTGAGGGTCCTATGAGCTTTGCATAAGGATCACTATATTACCAGAAGAGTATCTTTAATTCCTTAAATGGTTTCCAATCTTAGTGTATACAATTTTGGTGTTTGTTTTTAGCTTGTGAAATTCACTCTTACAACTCAAAAGCCAAACTTCCAAATTTGTGAGTCATATTTTGCTATTTTGTAATTTTAATTTAAAAATGACTTGCTTATATATACCACACACATTTATACTGTAAAGAGTATAATATTTTACATTTTTGAACAATTTTATTTTAACTTCTATTAAAGTTATTGTAGAATTATTGTAACTATTGTCCTTTTTAAAGATTGCTATAAAATAGCCATAAAAAACTTGTGTGAAAGAGAAGAAAAACAAAAATAAATAACAGATGAATTTTATAAGAGTCATATTTGACTCTATTTTTAAATAATGAGTCAATTTAGTTAAAAAAGTACTGATTGATGCAACAAATGCAATCTCTGATATAGAAAGTTCTTTCTAATGTAACAAATGCAATCTCTGATATAGAAAGTTCTTTCTGGTGTTGCTGTTTATACCAGTAGTGTAGATAATATTTATAAGAGCTTTCTTATGTTTGAAGAGAAAATATCGTTACAGACAAGGTTAGACGTGATCATGGCCATAGTTAGGCTGTATCGAAAATACATTTATTTTGAAATACATAATTTGTATTTTAAATTAAAAAAACTAAAGTATTTTGAAAATACTCAAAATACTATCATATTTAAACCACAAATCAAAGATTCTCAAAAGAGAAAACGACTAATCTGTATTTTATCAAGTAATTGAATTCATTTCTAAGAGATATGTAAATATCCCTTTTCAACCTGGTGCAGGGTTGGGTTTTTCCCGTCCAAAACTAATATTTCCCATCCCAGCGGGAAAAACTGGGAAATACCTGAAAACATGAAGATTTGTAAACAAATTTTAATTTTAGGCTTATGGTGAATTTCTGAGTATTTTCTTCAGAAATATTAAAATGAACACTCTAATTACAATGCGATAAGAATTTTAAGTTTTGTGATCCTGATTTGCAAATGCAGTAAATAAACTTAGAATAATTATTACGCTTTTATTGTTTTAGACTTTAGAGGTTGTAGCATCTCATGTCCACAATTAAAAAAAAAATACTGAAGTTCTACCTACGAAATATAAATTTTTATAATATATAAAATTATAAATATAATTTTTATTAGTTTTTAATTTATTCTGTAGGATCTATATAGTACTCTCATTCTAACCTGCTACAGAGTTCATGTTTATACTCTCAGTTAGTTATACACAAAATATGTGTACAATACAAAGATCTTTATCTTTCATATTACCTCTTTGTTTGTAATATCTAAAATTTGCATACGTTGAGTGCTGGATGCAATGATGCATGGGCTTTAGAATTTAACTTAAAATTAGTACTTTCTTTAAAAAATACACCCTCCATATCAGATCAGCACATATTTTATTTCGGTTTCTGCAAAGTTTTCAGAACATTTTCAGCTTCATATTCCATCCCAAGAAAATTCTTCAACCAATGTTTTTGAATTTTTTGTTCTCTATTGTTTATCAGATTTGTATTTGTAGTCACTCACATTCTTAGTTCTTACTACAATCACTTGTACTTTTTTTTTCTAGGGTAGCTTAGCTTATGATTGGCTAACATCACATCTTAAATCCCCTTTAGTAGGCAGGCTTCTTTGTATGTAAAAAACTAAAAATAGATTTTTCCTTTTCAGCTTTCTGATGCACCTGATGCTGATTTAGTTGTTAGTTCCCATGGTTTTAAAGGAAAAACAATCCACTTCCTGTCTCAAAGCTCATGTGACTCCTCCCCCAACAATGAACAATCTGGTTTTGTATCTAAAAATAGATTTCTCCCCCTTCAGTACCTAAAAATAGAACTCCCTCCTGTTCCCCCTTCCCTGCATTGATTTGATTCCTAAAAGGAAACCCTAGGCAGAAAGGTTGGGATTGATTAGTATCTCAAACAATCAGATGAAAGCATAGCCATTTTGTTTTTCCAGTTTCCCTTAAAATTGTCTACACATGCTGAAATAGGCTTGTGTGAGTCATTCAGTTGGAAAGAAATTAAGTTATAAAACTAGTTAAAAATGCCAAAAACATTAACCAAAGGAAAAGGAGGCAGACCAGTTAATCCAGTCTGGGGCCATTTTAATCAAAGTGAAGATGCAAATGGAAAGTTGGTAGTTACATGTAATCAAGTAGTTAGTGCTAAAGCTGACAGAATGGGAAAACATTTTTCTCAAACTTGTCCAAAACTAAAGAAAAATATAAATAGCCAGACATGTACTTATTCCCAAGCAAGTGCTAGTTCCAGGGTCCTAATGTGTCAGCAACTAGTAATGAAGATGACCCACAACCTACAACAGCAAGTGATAAATCCAGTACAACTGTACAGCCTTCAATTAAAAAGCACCAGCTTTCTGTAAATAACTTTATAGTACACACATCAGCATCTCAAAAACAAGAACTTGATATCAAAGTAGCACACTTTTTTTATGCTTGTAATATACCATTTTTAACTGTAGAAAATAAGAATTTTATTGATATGGTAATAAATGCATTGAGACCTGGATATAAACTACCATCAAGAAAAAATCTTGCAGAAGATCTACTTGACAAAGTAACAGAAGAGCTTCAAGAATCTGCTGGAAAAAATTTAACTCTCATGCAAGATGGATGGAGCAATATTCACAACGATCCAATAATTGTCAATTCCATACATTGCAATGATAAAAGTGTATTTATTTCTTCAGTAGATAGTGGAATGAATAAAAAAACAAGTGAATACTGTAAAAACCTCGCTTGTGAAGCCAAAATTGCAGCAGAAACTAAATATGGATGCACTGTCAAAAGTTTTGTTTCTGATAATGAACAGAAGATGGTTACAATGTGCCAGAATCTTCAAAAAGAGGATGTCATACCAATTGTATATGGTTGTGCATCACATTATTTAAATCTTCTTGGCAAGGATATAACTACTGATTCTCTTATGGCATATGTTGTTAGAGTGCAAAAATTCTTTAGAAATAGTCACATCCCTGGAAGTTTACTAAAAGAGTACGCTGATTCAGTAAAACCGCAAATCCCAGGTGAAACAAGATGGAACTCACAGATGACCTGTATACAAACTTGTATTACCAACAAACCTTTCTATCTACAAATTGTGGACAAACATGAAGATGAAATACAAGATAGCATCAAACACATAATCAACAATCATGGCATCTACAAAGAAGTAAAAAATATGTACAACCAGTTAAAACCAGTAGCTGATGCTCTAAATAGGTTACAGAATGACAATGCTGATGTTTGTGATATTTTTATCGACTTGCTTAATAGTGAAGAACTAAAGCCACACTCAAAGAAAGTGAAGTCCAGATTTGATAATGCTATAACTCCTATTCATTTTTTGGCAAATATGATGAATCCTTTGTACAAGGGTAAAAAGTTGTCTCAAGCTCAAGAGGAATCTGCTCTTAAATATTTGCAAGATATAAATCCGCAATACTTGCAATACACAGCTTTCAATCAGAAGATGAGCCTTTCCCGAAGACCTTTTTTTCATCTGACTTTATCAACAGCGTATCACCTTCTCTGTGGTGGAAGAATCTAAAAAAAAGTGTCATTGATACTAACTTTCTTGAGCTAATGGAACACCTTCAGGGATGCCCTGCATCATCTGCATCTTTGGAGCGTATTTTTTCAAATTTTTCATTCATCCACAACAAAATTAGAAACAGATTAGGCTTACAAACAGCTTCCAAATTAGTGTTTGTTACATGATGCTAAAGTCCAAAGTAGAAACTGAAACTTCAGATTAGTAAATGGGCTCAGATGCATTGCTACCCCCAATCACTGACATGGTTTAAAAAAAAAGCAGTGATTTATTGTTAAATGTTTCCTAACATTTCTGACAAGACAACCCTACATCCATCTGCCATGATGTTTTTATTTTTGTAGGATTTGGGCTACTTGAGACGGTATCGTTTTCCTCCCCAATTCATTCAGTTTCTAGTTTCTATTAAGTTTTCCCTCGTTTTGGTTCTAGTGAGTTCTAACCTTGGCAGTAAGTTAACAAAAAACATTTTGAACATCTAATTTAGCAAAAAAAGAAAAAAAAAATGCTATTTATCAATGGTAATATTATCAATGGTAAAATAATAAATATGATAAATAATATACAAAATAAAAGTACATGTTAAGTGTTCACATCTGCATAAATAATTATTAAAATATTGTCTATGGTAAATAATTATTAAAATATTAAGTCCATGATAAATAATTATTAAAATTGAAATAATTTTAATTAAGCCTATTGAATAACATTTATTAATTAACCGTTGTTTCAATAATCGGAGTTTTTCCCAGGTGGGAAAAACAGAAATCTTCCCAGGACGGTAAATACCGGTTTTTACCATGGTATTTACCGGGGGCGGGAAAAACTTTGCCAACCCTGACCTGGTGCCAATAAAGTTACTAATTAATTAGATGTTTGGCACCTGTGGTGGTCTCTGAAAAAGTATAGTTTGTTATAAACTTTATGTTCATATTGGAATTATATAAAACAGGGTTGGCATGATTTAAACCAATTGGTTTTTTCTCAAAAAAAAAAAACAATTGTTTTTTTAAGAATAATTTATAATTAGATTTTTCAAATTATTTGATGTTGTAAATAACTTCTACTTTTAACAACTGAACAACTCAACTCATTTCAGCAGCAGTTTGCATCAGTCAGTTCATAGTTACAGTTATATCATATTTGCTTTTGTTTTGTAGAAGTAGAATGGGATAAAAGTTAGCATTTGAGAACAAAAAATGTCTAACTCTGGTGGCAGAAGAAAATATTTAATTTGGTTATATTTTGATGAGGTAAAAAATGATAAAAGGAAAGGCGGCTAAATGTAAAAAATGTAAACAAGAAATGGAAGGTCAAGTGCTCAGAATGAAGAAACATGTGGGAACATGTAGCAATCTTGATCCTTATTCAATTAATCTGTTGGTAAGTAATTATTTTATTATTATTAATATTATTAATACTTCTATTATTAACTATAAAAGTAATTTTTTTGAAAAGTTAAATGTTTGTTAAATCAAAAATACTTGTGAAATTACAAGTAATGCATATTGAGAACAAGAACATTTTTCATGTACACACATTCTAAGAATGTTTGTTTCTCTTCATTCAATCAAATGATTATATGCTTATCAAAATTGTTATATTACTTGTAAATTCTATTTGGTTGTAAAGATAATAAATCAATACTAAATTAAATATACTAATACAAATTAATTTTATTATGTGTTTTTGAATTAAAAATAAGTTTTATTCAAAATACAAGAATACTATTACATCATATCAAGTTAATTTTAGCCTAAGTATTAAATAAATATTAAAAATAAATACATAAGTAAAATAGTGTTTAATTCACAAAATGAAGAAAAAAATAAAGTTTAATATTGAATTATGGGATTAAAAATGTTGATATATAATATGTGTTCTATGTCATTAAGCCCCTTCTTAATTTTATGTAGATGGTGACGATGACGTATCAGTTTCACTTTCAAGTGCTTCAAGTTCTTTGGATTCATCAATGACACAACCAGAACCAACTCCAAGTGAAATCAGCTCTCAAAAAAGGAAAAGAGAAGATAAAACTCTGGACTGCTTTGTGAGTAAATCAACACCAGCTCAAAAACAAATGTTTGATGAACAAATTGTCAGGTTTATTTATGCTACAAATACAGCATTCAACACTGTGGAACATCCAGAGTTCATTAAAATGGTTCAGAATTTTCGCCCAGAATATTTTCCACCATAAAAAAAAACAAATTGCTTGCAATTTATTAGAGAACACCTACACAAAGGAAAAAGAAAAATGTGCAGAAATATTAAAAGACGAAATTGTCACATTAGGATTAGATGGATGGTCAAACATTCACAATGAACCAGTGATTTACTTTACTTTAACAACAAAAGATGGGAACACATATTTAGCTGATACTATTGACACTTTGGGCACTGCTCATACAAGTGAAAATCTATATGACATTGCTGTTAAAACTATAAAAAAGTGCTAGTCAGAATTTCAGTGTTCAGTAGTGACAGACAATACCAGAAATGTTGAAAAAATGAGAAAAATGCTTGATAAGAGTGAGGATGAGGAATTCAGAGTTATTACTTAAGGATGTGCTGCTCATATTTTGAACTTACTGGCTGGTGATATAAGTTATCCAAACGTAAAAGAACAAATTTTGCATGTGATTAAGTATTTTAGGAATAACCATTTTGCAGGTGCATGCTTTAAAAAGTTGCAAATGCACCAAAGTTAATATTGCCATGTGAAGTTTGCTGGAATTCCTTTGCTGATGCCTTGGAGAGGTATCTAAAATCATGGTCAGTGCTAGTAAATATATGTGAAAGCAATAAAGACGAGATTGATAAAAATATTCAAAATTTAATTTCAAACATTTCATTATAAAGAAATGCAGAAGATTACTTGCAACAATTAAAACCAATTAGTGTAGCTCTGGACAGGGCGCAGAGTGAAAATTGTTCAATTGGAGAGAATGTTTTTATTTTTAAAAAATTAAAAAAGCAGCTGCATGATAAAAAATTCAACAAAGATGTACTGAAAAAATTAGATATAAAATGGCAATAACACCAGCCCATCTTCTTGCTTTTCTGTTACACCCAAAAGCTGTAGATAAAGATGATGAAGATGATCACGAATTATCAGCAGATGAAAAAAAAATTGGCATTGGAATATGCTAAGAAAAAGTTTCCTAAAAATAAGTTATTAACTCTGATATTGAAATTTTGTGCCAAAGGTTTTCCATTGCAAAGATATCTTTTTTAAAAGAAATTTATTGAAAATGTAACAGTTATAGAATGGTGGCGAATGCAAGAAAGTGATATAAAAAAAGTTTAATGCTGATATGTTGAAGGAAGTTGAAGTAATTCTTACTGCAAAAGCAACTACAGCGAATGTCGAGAGAATTTTTTCTTTTTTTGGAGTTGTACAATCAAAATTGCGTAACAGACAGGGTTTAGAAAAAGCCGCAAAACTTGTTTTTTTGTTCAAAATGTTAAATCCTAAATTTGTTTTTAATTTTTAAATGGAATAAAGAAATAAGAATCTAGTTTTCTTTATATTATTTTTTAAGAAAATAATTCACTAAATGAAATATTTACATTATTGGTATTTTAAACAACTTAGCACCATTACTGATGAATCTAAGAGCAATATTCCATGTATTATGTAGTAAACAATTACTATTGTATTATAATATTGTATTTGTATACATTGAATTTAAAAAATAATATCTCTAAATAAATTATTAAAATTTAATATGATTTGAATGTCCACATAAGTAGCAACAATTGTTTATTTACTTAGTTTAAATTATTTTCAGAAGGAATATTAATTGTTATTTGAACATTAATTATTCTAGTTAATGTCAAATTTTATTTATAAATATGTATACATATAATTGGAAAAGGTTTTTTAAAAAACCCCGGTTTAAACCAAAAAATCCTGGTTTAAACTTAAAAACCCGGTTTTTTCTCAAAAAAACCTGGTTTTTTGCCAACCCTGATATAAAATAATGTTATGTGGTAGATGTCCTGTCTATATATGTAAAGGAAAAAGGCAAGAAGATAGCTATGAAATCAATCTGAGCTCTGCTGTACATTGTATTTTTTAAAAATAAATTATAAAGAGGCAATGCAGTTATTTCAAAGACATGAGAAAAGATGGTAGATACATGTTTTCATATTGATAATGGAAAAGGTGGAATAATAATTATGCAAACCAAAATGTATGGTTATAAAATAGGACTTTCTAAAACTATAACAAATTTTAAAATGTATCTAAAGGCAAGATTTTAGTTTTATGCAGTAGTACCTGGATCTAACAAGTAATTTTGCTAGTCCCTTGGCATTTGTTTGAAGTTGTGCTGTATGTAATAAGTTTTATTGATAGCAAAAAATATACAGGGTGCCCACTTATATCCGTTATTCCCCCCTTAACTTCTAAACGGTGACAGCTTAGGCCATAAAGTTAGTGTCTGGGTATAGTAAAAAGGCTATGCGCTACTCGATGAGACAACATACAACGCCATATATCGGCAAATTTTGAAATTAGTGGTCCTATCTCATAAACTGTGAAAGATACGTGAAAAAAGTCAATTAGAAAGTTGCAGAGCACTCTCGATTTAGTACGAAAAGATACCTTGCGCAACTTAATACTCGAAACAGAATGCAAAAAATTAACATTTGTTTGATTGTGAAGCAAAGCGAGAAAAGACCACTTTACGGACTAAATACGAGCCTGTGTTGTGGCACAGGGCCCATTTCAGCGCGCACCCACGAGATTCTCGCGAAATCCACAAAAAATCTCGCGTAAAAATTTAGGCTGCGCGAGAATTTCTCTCTCTCCAGTTCCGGTCTAAAATTATTTTTTCCTTCAAATTGGATATCGAGAAATCCGATGACTAGAGATGCAGATTCGCGGTGGCTATGTCGCCATTTTTGGCGTCCGAAATTTCTCCAGAATCCTTTCAATCCCACGGCCAGTAGATCGGGCCGATTGCTTCGCAACGGCAAATCGTGATCAGTCGCCTCGTTGTTGCGAATCGCGGGCCGATTGCCGCGCGGTCGCGGACCGCGATTCCGTAGCCTCGTATAAATCGCAATTTGGGCACACTAAAAGTACTACGTGTTTCTAATTAGCGAGATATTTTATAGAAAACTAGTAGTGTCTCCCCCGCTTACGTGGGTCGCAAATTCGATCAAATAAAATTAAGATTCTTTCACGGATTTGAATTATGGTACATACCGCATTTTGTTGTGTTGTTCGAGAAATTTTCTTCTTTCCTCGGACGAAAATCCTTTTCCCCCAACACAGTATGTCTACAGGTTACAAAAGTCCCGAAAATGTCGTGAAATTGGCCATATATGCCCCAAAAATATCGCAAAATTTGAACAAAGCCACGAATTTTTTTATCAGAGACATTCCCTTCTTACATCTGAAAATCTGTTTCTCCGCGATTGCGTAAACGACGCTCGCATATGGCGATCCCCACAGTTTCTGAGGGGAGATGACCAATGAATATCTTTTTGCCATTTTTCAATATATTTGCATCGACTGATTTTTTTTATAATTATTTCGTTTAATATACAAAGAATGAAAACCAAACCATTTTTCTACCGTATTATTAATAAAATGAAGGGTTATTTTGCAGCAGCATCACGAAAATCTGCATTTGTACGCGATCCTCGGCATACCTCATTTAATTGAAAAATATTTCCCACTTTTCCAATCTGTTTGCATCGACTACAGTGTTTGTAATTGTTTCGCGTTTTATACAGAAAAATTATTTTGCACACATATTATTTATGAAATAAAGAGCTCTTTTGAAAACAAAAAGAAAAAAGTCGACACTTTTCAAACAAAATGGCTAAAATCACATGATTGGCTTGAGATTGAACAAAAGGATGATGCAACCCTATGTTCTGCAAGTTTTGTAAAAAATGCAAAAAAAAGAATCCAACTTCAAACATCAAGTCAAAATTATTACCTAATTCTATTTGTCTAGTGAAATAGTTTTCGTCGATATTCGGCCTCGGCGATCAAAAATCGTTAAAATTTTTAATTGCTATTGCTGCATGAAAATTGATCATAAAATGATTTTAAAAATCAAAATATAAAGTAAATACAGTCGGCCCTTCACTTTTGCAATTTACAAACAAAAAAATTGTAAATTCGCATGTGAGTCATTTTACTTAAAATAACCCATGTAGACAGGGGGAGGGGGTGGTATAAAATTACCAAAAATGTGCTTACTTAATACTTAAACGACTCCTAATTATTTTTTAAAAAGAATGTTAGTAAGACTGTTAAAAGAATGTTAGTTTTAAGAATTAAAAAATTTAAATGTCGAAGAATATGAGTTATAGTTAATGCTTTCTTTTTTATTACTTTCTAAATTAACATGGTAAAATAAAAAATGAAATTTTAAGTTTCTCTCCTTATGACAGAAAATCTCTCCCAAAATTTTCTGGAAGGAGAGAAATTCTCCCCCTCTTTTCCTGACTTAGTGGGCACGTGATTCGTTTCATGAGGACCATGGTTCTGTTCCCACCGGTTGCGTGTTTTACTGAATGTCTCTACAAACCATGAAAACTTTCTGCTGATCTTGCAAAATCATCTCTCCAAACACACAGCTCAACTCAACCATGTTTAGTATAAAAATCACATGGATCTCATTATGCAAATGAGGTTGGAACGTCATGCCTGTTCACCAGAGACTACTACTATAAAAAGGATGTTTCTGCTGGGTTGTACGTTAAAGTGGAGAGTTATGGCCAAATTTGGCAGTAACGAGTATTGCGAGATGTTGTTAATTTACGGTGAATGTGGGTGTATGCAAGGCTGTACCATGAATGTTTCCCTCAAGGCCCGCATCCTACATGGCAGACCATCTTAAAAGTTGTAAAACATTTAAGGGAGACGGGTTGCGTGACCAGCCGACCTCAAATTTGTACACCTCGTAATGTAGGACGCAAAGTGCAACCTGAAGATGTGCTAGCATACGCTCTTGCCCATCCTCAGAGCAGCACAAGAATGATCAGTGAAAATTGTGGCCTCTCAAAAAGCCGCGTCTGGAAAATCCCGAATGAATCAGGTGCTCATCCATACCGATCCACACCTGTGCAGGAATTGCTGCCAAGAGATGCTGAGAGACGTTACACGTGGTGCAACTTTGTGATGAATAACTTAGAGGTCCACCCAACATTCCTGGCAGACATAATATGGACGGATGAGGCATGTTTTTCGAGGAACGGAATGTTTAATAGATAGAATGTTCATACCTGGTCGCTGGAAAATCCAAGATATGCCGTCGAAGTTCAACATCAACAACGCTGGCCGATTAATGTTTGGTGCGAAATTTTTAATGACAGGCTCATTGGATCAGTATTTTATGAGGGCACGTTAACGGGACAACGGTACTTGCAGCTTCTGCAGGATGTAATAACCGACTTTCAGGGCCGGTTCAAGGATATTTTCCTGTGTGAGCTAAACTGTTTGGGGCCGCCCTTTTCACACACACACACACACACATATATATATATATATATATATATATAATATGAAAATCCAATGATAGAATAGAGTTATATATAAATTAAACTACAGCCAGGAAATTGGGCATGCAAATTTCGTTTTAAGAGTTATGCAAATGATCAAACTGTCAACGCCAATGACATCATAGGGCTCATGCAACACGCGTGAGAACGACGTATCGTGCAGCATTTAAAACAACCGAGGTTCTTACGTGCAATTGGAACTGGACTTTCTGCTTTAATACTGAAAATTGTGTACAAAGATGCCTTTGAGACGTACTCGACAGCACTACGAGCAATTGTCTGATTTTGAGAGAAATTGCATCATTGACCCAAGGGAAACTGGTTGGTCCAACAGACGTATCAGTCGCCATCTTGGTTGGAGCAATTTGGTAGTTGCTTGGTGATGAAAACTGTGGATCAGAGAAGACCTACGTAACCGTAGCAGAAGCTCAGAACGCCCCAGACAGACAACTGCTCGAGAGGATCGTGCAGTCAGGAGAGCTCAGATCGTGCATCGCTATTAGCCAATCGAAAGCATTTGGCATCCGCATGCATCCTGTATCAATGTATATCATTCGAAGACGACTGGGTGACGGTGGGATTAAGTGTCGATGTCCATTAACGCATCTATCACTTACTCCTCAACACAGGCAGAGCCGCCTGGATTGGTGTTTATCTCGGTTGGCCTAGACAGTGTCCAATTAGAGGGATGTTTAGAGATGAATCCCGCGCGCATCTCTCTCAGTACTGATGACTGCTGCATAATTGTGTGGAAGAGATCTGGACTTTTTTCATGATTATACGAGAAAGCTATTAAGAGAAAAGCATCTTAGATAGGCAAGAGCAGGAGGGGACTAATCCTCCTTACAGACAAGATCACCATCACCTTACGAAAATTATTTTATTTCAATGACCTATCAAATGTTATTCTCGTCTAAATTTATAGCTCTAATTAGCGGTTTAGAAAATGTAATGCTTTACATTTATTTCTATATACATATATAATACAGCAATAATTTATAATACGTAACTGAATTTTGGACTTTATTTGTAATTTCCCTGCACACAAATAATATATAGGAAAAATATTGATGGGGTCGAAAACTGGAACTTTCGACAGATTAATACACGTTTTGGGCATCCTTTAACTCGAATCAATTATTTTTAAAGGGATGTCTGTGCGTATGTGAATATAATGTTAGAATGAATGGAATGGAGTCGGGTGGTCTGGGTTTTCGACACGAGAAAGATACTGAGAGCAAAGCATCTTAAAACAGGATCACCATCACCTTACGAAAATAATTTTATTTCAATGGTCTATCAAATTTTAATCTCATCTAAATTTTGAGCTCTAATTGGCGGTTTAGAAAATGTAATGCTATACATTTTTGTTCTACATACATACATACATAATGCAGCATTAATTCATAATACATAACTGAGTTATTTTGAACTTTATTTGTAATTTCCCTGTATACAAATAATGTATAGGGAAAATATTATGATGGGTTCGAAAACTCTTAATTCGAATTTTCGACGGATTAATATACGTTTTGGATATCCTTTAACCTGAATCAATTACTTTTAAAGGAATGTCTGTACATATGTGAGTGTAATGTATGCATGGGTGTGTATAGGAGTCTAGAGAGACATTTCTAGAACGAATGGAATGAAGTGAATGAAATTTATAATTTGAAAGGAAAATGAACATTTGGAAAGTCACAAATTTTCAAACTTCTTTTAAATTATAAATAAAAAAAACTGACATCCAAAAACGTTAAATAAACAAACATGTTTTCATTAGAAATTAAATGGAACTTACTTTAGAATGATAGCATGAACCGTTCTCGTGTTATTGCACGTTTTTCGAATATATGGATAAAAAATGATGCATAAAATTAATAAAAGAGTATTTATATGATATATATATTATCTACATTTTCGTATATATAGCGCGCTTCATTCACGAGAAAAAACAAGTCAATTTTGTTTTGTTCAATAATGTTATAAATTTCTGTTTACGTTAATTAATACACTGCTAATATTATTGTGAAATAAATTCTAGGATGTGGATATAAGTGGTTTTTTTTTTTTTTTTTTTTACTTGAATAACATCTATGTTTAGGGTTTCTGTGGAGGGAAAACAAAGAGTTATGAAAAATGTAAACTCTTTGGGGGCTAATAATAATTTCATTATTTAGAACTTTTTTCTAGAAAACAAAAAAATATCTGTCCGAGCGAGTGTTCTTTTTTATTCTTTTGCTTTCATTTTAAACTATAAAATATAGATATAAATAATTTAGCATAAAAACATATATTTGTTATTACGAAAAGCTTTTATAGTTCTCGAGTAATCGCCTTGCCAAATTAAAGAAGACTGAAAAATTTTCAATTTTCAAATTTTGTTACATCTCAAAAATTAAAAGATTTAGCCTTGAACAATAAGCATGAATTTGAAGCTCTTTGAAAGCCCTATAAGCGTATATAATTGGATTTTGGATCGAACTTTTTTTTTGATAGGGGGAGGGGGGGGGGGGGGGGGGAGAAAAAACTTAAACATGGAAAAAACTCATTTTTAAGTTTCAAAGTTTAAGACTTTCACTCGAAATATCTTCGAAAGTATAAAAGATCGATATAATTAGTAAGCGACAAAAATATGTATGAGGAAATTTAGTTTCTAAATTTATATATATATTTAAAAAAACTTTTATAGTTTTCAAGTAATCGTCTTTTAAAAGTTTGAAAATTTGACGTTTTTCAAGTTTGTAATGCTTATATCTTAAAAACTAGAAGTGATAGCTATAAACAATAAACATGAATTTATTGCCCTTTAAAACTCCTACAATTGTATATAATTGAATTTTAGGTTACTTTTCTGGTTTTTGAAGTATAGTGGTTATAATTTTGATATTTTAACATATCAAAATTCCAATGGGTGGGAAAAGCTGTAATATTTGAAATGCCACGATTGCTGTAACTCAGTTTGGTTACTTATTCTTTTGTGAAATATTGGTACACAACCACGAGATATTTTGTTTTGTTTTAAAAATAATTAGGAAGTTAGATGAACATGAGGATTCTAAAGATGTTTAATGAATGGCGAGGTTTGAACAGAATAGGTGGAAATATACTTATTCAAGTACGTATTTATGTGTCGCAAGTTTATAGATTAGCTAGAATGTAAAATCTCGTCAGTAAGTTTATTTTTTATACCGCAAATCAAGTTAGTAAAATAATCGAATATATTAAAGTGGAGCCCATGGTCGGAGTTTTCAGATGAAATCGGGGCGAAAACTAAAAGCGCTAGCTATCTATAAATAGTTAGCTACTAATTTATATTGCTTTGCAAGCCTGTAAACGAAACAAATAAATCTGAAGAAATCGAATAAACTTATTGAACTTTACTGGAGTTTTATCTTACCAATATATTATTCACGTAAAACAATTTCAGCTCCATTGGATTGGAGCCATTATATTTTTCTGACTTTATCAGGAGTCAAAAGTAACTTACTGCACTACATGTAGTGCCGTGAAAGTTGCCCTCACCATTATTTTTTCTGATAAAATTTGAATTTGTAATTGCATAAATCTTATAAATTATTTGCATATCTTAGTAGCGAAACATTATAAACAAATCAAACAAATGATCTCATGAACAAATTAGAAAAGGGAAGAGATAAAGGAAAAGCATTTCAATCCCTAAAAAGCAAAGATATAATATAACAGGACAATTCAGAATTTTAAAGGTTATTATCAGCAATTTATTTAAATAGCTAATATTAAATATTAGATTAAAAACGCAAAAATATTTTTATTTATTGCGTTTCTGATTTCGCAGATAGAAACCTGGAATCCTATTTTGAAGCTGTTTGTTACTGTCCATTATAGCCCCTCTAAAATCTGATTCAAATACTGCAGGGGCATAGATACAGAATAATGGAATACTAGCCAAATTCCAAGAAAGTTTTACACCTTGACGAATTTAACAGTTGTTTTATTGTATCACTGGAACGAATTACCCAGTGTTGACTGGGACGTAAATAACCCCCCTCTACTTTAATACACTTACATATAACACTACTCAATTTTCTTCAAATCCTAAACGGATGACAAATTACCAGTACACTATCCGCAAAGCAAAAAGAAAATACATGTTTTCTGTAAGGCAAAAAATAAATGAATGAAAGATTAATAACCTGTAGGAGATGAACGTGGCATTAGAACGTTACAGTAGCTGTTAAATCGTATCGGTAGCTGTTAGATCATATCGATGACTGGAGGTTCTGTAACTGTTAAATCGTGAATATAGCTGCTAGGTCATATAGGTAGCTAGAGATTAACTGATTTTAGAATTTAAAAATTCGTTACAAAATCTAATTTATATTTTTAGAAAGGCCTTTGAGACGCATTAGTTCAGGTGCGACTGTGTTAAGTGCGGTAGATATCGCGTGGTACTGTGGGCAGACAAACAGACAGGTTCTTCTTTTTATTATAGATTCACTGGGGGTGAAGACGATAGAAATGTAATGTTTAAAATGTCCCTGAGTTTGGGACAAGTGAATAAAAATAAATAAAAAAATATTAGAAGATACAAAATCTAATCCAAAGACACGAAAAATACTTAGAATAGAAAAGTGGATAACAATTAGGAAGGAAAGAGGGAGGGGAGTAAAAATGAAAAATATTCTATTTTTCTGCCAAAAGATAAAGTGCATCACAAAACTAAGAGAGGGGGAAAGAATTTAGAGATACATGGGTCTAACACAGGGAAATACCCAAATGCTTCCAAATTAATTAAAAAAAAAGGGAAGGGGGGGGGGGGGGGTAGAAATTAAAAAACGTGAATTTCGAGTGGGGTAATAAAAAAATTTCTATTCATTGAAAAGGAGGAACGTCAATATTTCATTTTTTCTGGGTTTTGGAAAAAAAAAAAAAAAAAATGGACAAAAAAAATACCACATATCATACAATAAAACTTTATATAAGAATAATAATAACTCGAATGTTTTAAGTTGACTGGAACATGGGGATAGAAGTAATGAATTGTTTGAGTAGAAATAAAAAAAATTACAATATCAAAATGTATATTACAAATTTTAAGATTGTTTAATTAACACTTTACCTGAAAGTGTATTACATTATAATTATAACTAAAAGTGTAATTATGCAAAATTAAAATAATATTTACAGATTATTGAAAGTATATCTAGACAGAAATATGTATGCATGAGCAAAAGAATCTGTCAAATTCGCAGACTGGGTCTATAGAATAAATTTATTAATTTATAAAACAGCTCTAACTATTTAGAAACAACTTTTCCACTTTTATGCAATATTCATAAAGGAATATTTTGCTTCGCAAAAATTTTTTATACCATTTTTTTTTTCGTTTTGCAATGAAACTGGAAAAATTACAACATTAAGATCATATTATACCATTGCTTAATTATTTGAGTCTGAAAATTCTTCATAGAACAGCCATGGGGCCTATAGATATTATTTTGGATAAAAACATGAAAAAATTATTCTTTTATCAGTATTATTCTGGGGCTAATGCCAAAGACTAAATTCAGCATCAAATTTATTTTATTTATTAAAACACAATAAAAATCAACAAAAGACATAGTCAATTAAGAAATTTTACGAAAATATTTTAAATAATTAAAAAAAAAGTTACCCGAATGCTTAAAAGAAGCCATATTTGACGAAGATGAATTTGTGAATCTTGCACAGCAGCGTAACACAACACTCTAAATACTAAGAAGTAGCTTTTTACTTCTAGTCACTGTGTTATCTACAACTGCAATGGCCTCCAGCTAGGTTCAATGCCCAAATGAGCTGAAATGGTAGATGACCAAAATAATGACCATCTGGACTAATCTCCTCCCTCCCGTCCTTTTAGAAGTGCGATAATAGAGATCGCATCCATGTGATTACAATTTGAAGTTGGAAGCAGGAACAAATTCTGAGAATCGCCCTTTGGGTTTTTTCCAGTATTTCGGGGAAACAAGGTCGTCAACCTCAGGGATTGCAGGCTGCACCCAGCTGCAAGGTGTATAAAATCTAGTAATCTCCTAAGTGTTTAAGCTTAGTACTTTTAAGTAGAACTATACATTACTTCAAAATAGATATAATTATTGGAGAAAAACGATTTTTTCCTTTTAATGTTTTAATACTATCTAAAAGAGTACATTAATTCATTTATATTAAAGTGGCACAAAATTGGTTCAGTTTCAAAATTTTTTTTGAATACGACTACAAAAGTCATTCTTACTACACCTAATTTCACTTCCAAATGGCCGCCGTGGGCAATTGCCCACGCCTTAAACCAGGCCTGCCGACTTTGTTGAGAATCTACCATTGCACCAACTCCTAAATGTATGGTTCCAACATCACGGCGCACCTCCGCATAAGATTTCAAACGTTCAGCAGTACCTAATAGAGACATTCCAGAATCAAGTCATCGGGTGGTTCCGTCGAGTGGCCCCCGCACTCACCTGATTTGACCCCATTGGACTTCTTCTTATGGGGGCACATAAAAGGGCAGGTATGTGTGACCCCTCCGCCAAAATTGCAGGATCTTCGACGACGCATTACTGATGCTTGTGCGTCCGTAACACCTGCCATGGTGCACAATGTGCAGCAAGAAATCCAGTTTAGAGTGCAAATGTGTATAGTTGCTAACGGAGAGCATTTTGAGCAATATACTATTGTAAATAAATGATCCTGAAGACAGGGAAGTGTCTCAGTTTCTTTTTTCCACTCTTTATGACATGACAATTTTCTAAATCGTGACTAAACAAATGTTCATTTTTTGCATTCTGCTTTGAGTATTAATGTGTGCAAGGTATCTTTTCGCACTAAATCGAGAGTGCTCTACAACTTTCTAATTGACTTTTTTCACATATTTTTCACCGTTTACGAGATAGGACCGCTAATTCCAAAATTTGCCGATAGATGGCGTTGTAAGTTGTCTCATCGAATAGCGCATAGCCTTTTTACTATACCTAGACACCAACTTTATGGCCTAAACTGTCACCGTTTAGAAGTTAAGGGGGATGTAACAGATATAAGTGGGCACCCTGTATATAACTATTGATTTTTGGAAAAATGTTTTCTTGAAACATCAATTTGCTATAAATAGAGCTCCTCAGATATTGACTGATTTGTAGTTAGCATCATATTCTGGAGGAGGTTGGACATTCACTAATGATTTCCTCTTCCGTCTCTTTTTCCATTAAAAAATTTTCATTTTACTTGAAATGTCTTGTATCTCAAAATTGGCTTAGATGGAGCTTAGATAATAGCTGATATGGATTCCGCATAAAATTTTGGAGACAGTTGGGCGGTTCACTAAAATTTTTCACTTCTGGTATCTTTACCACACCTGTTTGTATGACTATGAAATATGTATGCTAAAGAGAATCAAAATGCATAATAGTTCCAGAGTTCATTCTAGGATCAAAAAAGGGCAGGGTGCTCAGAGTTGGAAAAAGGGCACTTTATTAAAAAATTGACTATGTACACATAGGGTTTATCCATGATGAGTTTTATGAATGAAATATGTCAAAATAAAATTGACTGGACTGGTTCGAGGCATTGCCTCTGTTATAACATAAAAATTATACAGTCCCCCGCCCCCCCTCCTATGCCATGGAGGTACTCCCCGCCTCAAGAAAGTTTCAATAATAATCACATTTAATGTTCCCCCCTCTGACAGCACAAATTAATTATCCAGTAGAATATTCTCTCCCCCCCCCCATTAGACAAAATGCCTCCGCGACCCCTGAAATCCTACATGATAAATTCCCCTCCTCTTTAATCACAAACTATCAGAGATTGAATTTTAATTTTTTTGACCAGGTACAAAAAATTTGCACTCCAAGGCTCAGTTTGGAGTGCAGATAACAACTTTAGAGTGCAAATTGCACTTTTGAATCTGAATATTTCGATTCCTGTGATATTAGAGGTGCAGCCAGGAAAAGTTTTCGGGAGGGGTTCGAGTTGGGGGGATTTAAAGAAATGTTTAATGCTAACATTTTAAAATTTGCATTATTATAGTGTTTTTCAAGGCAAATTTTTCTTCCTAGGAGGTGTTTTAACCCCCAAACCCCTCCCAGGGGGGCTTAAGTCCCCTCCCTCCCTGACGGATGAAATTTACATGCAAAATGTATAAAAATGACAAATACTTTATAAAAAGAAATATCTTTTGCATAGTCAGCTTCCCCACCACCTCCAGAAATATTCTGGGTGCACCAGCAAGGCAACATTCACATATTACGCCCACACTATAGATGGAGGAGGGGGGGGGGGGGGGGGGGAGAGAAGCTGTAATGCAGACTTCCCGCTTTTTTGTTTGTTTTTTCAAAATTGGTTGGATCATCACCCAAAGCGCTTAAGTAATTTGTGAATAACCCTTGGAAATGGACGGAAAGAAACAGATGCTACCTCATGGTATGAAACCACAGCATGCCAAGTCACATACGTAGGCAAGTACTAATCCTCATTCTGCTAAGTATTTACTTTCAAACATTCAGTAGCCACTGGGTGACTGTTGATTTTTACCTTTATGTGTGTGTGTGTGTGTGTGGGGGGGGGGGGGGGTATTTTTAACAGCACCAGAAGGTGGTTTCTAGACAGCCAGGGAAAATAGTGTAGTGAGTCATGCATACTCATAGCTGGAAAAGGAAGCAACAGAACAATTTCTACGGTGAGGAGAAAAAATGTGTTAGCTTTTGACATTTACTGCTCTCTTTTTCTAGTTGTCGCGCTTTTGTATGTTTTAATCTCTCTTTTGATGGCATTTTCAATTTCTTGCAAGAAAGTAAAGAAAAAGCAGAAAGTAAAGAAAAAAGTAAAGTAAAGAAAGTAAAGTTAAGTTTCTTGCAGAAAGTAAAGAAGCTAAGTGAACTAATTCGCTATCACACACTCTCCGGCCACCGGCCGTCCAAATAGATGCTCAAGTCCTTGTTGACGAGTCGAACGGTCTGGGTCTTCAACACTCTCCGGCCACTCAACCAGCTGCTCATTGAGTCGGATGGCTTGGGTCTTTCACACTCCCCGGTAATCCCTTCCCGGTCGTCCAAATAGTTGCTCAAGTCCTCTGGATGAGTCGGACGGCCTGGGTCTTCCACACTCCCCGGTAATCCAACCACTCACTTTGCTGCTCATATCCTCGGGTGAGTCGGGCGGCCTGGGCCTTCTGAGCTCCTCGGTAATTAAAACAGGTACGGGCACCGACGGCATAGCAATATTGAGGGGGACGGCGGCTGATACCCTATATATATATATGGAGCCCTACTACCAACATTGGGGGGGGGACGGGGGCATGACCAACCAGTCCTCCCCCCCTACTAACAGTGCCCGTGAGAACAGGTCTTTTCTTTTCCCCATATTCATGCTGTCATAGTACCACGTGGTAGCTTAAAATTCCCAATTTTAGTTAGTAGCTACTGGCCGGTAGGTCCATGAAGTTTAATGGAAAGTTGTTGACAGTTGCAAAATATGCGATGTTTCTTTTCAACTTGCTTAATGTTATGCAAAATTGTGTTTAAGTGTGTTATATAATGATTTAGGAATTTGCTGTTATTATTTATTTATTTATAGGTTTATTATACAGTAAACATAAGTCACCATATATCCGTTAGCAAGAAAACTGCCCTTAGCGGATCTACACTACATTCTATTATATGGATATTGAGGCAAAGGAGGAGGATTTTAAAAATTGAGGAAATTTAAGAGATTGGCAGGATACACAATTTTTTTATTATTATTTGATAATAACACAAGACAAATTCACAGAAATATTTAAATTTTTTAATGAGTAATATTGTTAACATGCATTTATTATTGCTAACTTCTTATTAACATTTAATAAATTTTCAAAACTTATTTTAAGTGTTTTTTCTAAAACTAATTATTTTCTATAAGTTAGTGTCCCTATCCCCATCATTTCCATTTCTTAAAGGTTTTTCAAATTCAAATTATTCATTTATTCCATTTTTGAATATTTTAAATATTTATATTCACTAATTTTTTTTAACCTTACCAATGATTTTTATTATGGGTCTTTTCAGGTGTTTTATAATATTTGTTTTCCAATAGATCATAAAAAAATTCATTTTTCATGAAGCATTCAAATATTTTTGGAGGCAATTCAATCAATCTATTTAAGCAATTTCAAGTTTTCTCATCTTGATCTTTTAATTTTTTACTTTTACAAGCTGTTGAAGCATTTACTATTATTTATTCCTCCCTATTATTTTTAAGAAGCCCGCCCACTAATTTTTCTTTAATTTAGAGGGTTTTACCAATGATTTTCAGCGATTTTTAATAAATTTATAATCTTGTTTTTATTTTTTGATCATTTACTCTGTAAATTTTCAATCATTGCCATCGTGATATTTCGGTCTTTTTTCCCATTTTATTATTGGACGCTATGAACACTTTTATTTTAAAATTTCCCATATATATTTATTTCATAACAAGTAAATCCTTTATCCTCATAAAGAAATTTGATTTTTTTTAATATTTCGATCTATTTGAATTTAAGAAATGTCGTTTCGTATCGCTAAAAACATGACACTTTATTACAATACTCGAATTTTCCGATCGAGAGGGGGAAGGGGGGGGGGAGCATGAACAGCCCTTGTCCGTGGGTAAGTTGAAAATGGAACCAATTTAACTTTGAATTTATGATAATTGTTAACAGCTAGCACTTCTAAAACCACAACTATGCAAACATTTTAGGAATCCATCCATTTTTAGTTGTATACATCATCGATGAGATTAATAACTTAAAACAGGGTATAATCTATAAAATGAAATTTAAAATTTCTCTGAGCAAAAAACTGTAGTGCATCAAGACTTTAAAAATTGTGAAATTCTCACGATCAAGCTTTATAATTGATACGAAGTATGTCCTGGTTAGTATTCTTCAAACTTGCTATTTTAGTCAATGCTACACACATTCATAATTTCCATATGGTCGTTTATGGACCGTGAATACGTAGATTAAAGTAGAACAATAATATATAACATTGCAATATTGGCAATTCAGCTCGGAAAAGAATTCCCCCTTCCCCAAAGCAAGGCTGAACTTGATTTCTCCGGAAACCCTGAGATATCAAGATGGCGGGGTTGCCTGTGAGTCGAGTTTAGCCTTGCCCAAGGTTGATGTCCTTTATTCATGCCGGACGCCCAGGAACGTTCAATCCCGAGCCGCAGCAAATTCTGGAATCTCTTTCATATAGATTCTTTTAATTTTTCATTATGAAAAACAAGCTATAAGGAATATTTAACCAATAAATAAATTCACATGCCGAAAATAGTGAGTGTGAATTGCACACAGCATTTTTTTTTTTAGCGAGTGATTTTAATTCCATTCGTGCATCCGCTTTAGGGAACCCTTTTAAATTTGAGGTAGGTGTAAGAATGATGAAAGACCTCAAGGGAAGCTTCTTGAAGTACCTAGCAAACCCGAAGGGTTTACTTTAATCTCCGAACAGAATAAAAAGGTTTGGGAAAACATAGGAAAGTGAAGTCAACATGATAGGGATCCTGAGGACTGCAGCTTTGTCTTCAAGTTTCTGTTCAAGAGATGCCAAGAAAACGATTGACGCAAAGATGAAATTTAGAGTAACCCTATCAATGTGTTGACATTCGATACAGATTGTGTACCCTGAGAGTCACGTCTTGTCTTTGTTTATAGCAATTTATTTGATTATATTTAATTATATTTCCTTTAGAATATGGATACCATTATACCGATCCTTTACAATTAATAAAAATAGATCGAAGAGAAGCGTGGCAAAATGCTGAAATCTCAAAGGAACAGACGATTGAGAGAAAAACAAGCGTAGGTAGTGCAAATTTTTTTTGTCTTTGAATATGCTTTATTTTCTTGTGAAACATAAACAAACCATCGTGGATTTAATTTGTGTTGCTGTTAGAATATACAGTATTAATTTTCCAGCATTTGTGCAGTGCAACTATTTGATGCATTAGTTCTACAAAAAAAATGTTGCCCTGAGTGTAAAAATGTTTTTTTTATATAAAAATGAATGTTTTTACTTCAACAGCACTTTCCAAAAAGCATACGATTGAGTATGCAGAGCTATTTCAAACATGCAAATTTTAGTTTATTCAATAAATACATTTTCATCAGTGTTTGCATAAGTTATTGTTGACATTAGGCGAATAACAATGTATCAGTTTTTCCGCTGTCGGGAGTAAAGTCCAAACAGCTAATTAGTAAATAATTAGCACTAAGGAATTAATGAGGCAAAATATAATTTCTAAATGGACTGGAATTACTGTCATATCAAATCAAAAATTACATAGTAAAGTTTTATAACTTAAACTTGATTTATTAATAAAAGTAAATTATTAAGGTAAATATTGCAAAAAGAATATGCATTATATATATGCATTATATGCCCTAATTTTTTAATGTTTAATTAAATTGTTGTTTTCTTTATCTTCTTATTTATATTCATTGAATTGAGTTGTACTGCATAAAATAATTATAATCAATACACTTCAAATTGCATTGTATTTGCAGTTAATAAATACAAATTTCTTTTTTAATTGTGATTAAATTAATTTTTTAATTAGAAACAACTTATCAACACTCCATGAAAATATCTTGAGAACAATTCAATATTAACCAAAAATTACATATAAAAAAAAGCATTTCACCGCTTTCTAAAAAACTCTGAACTTTTTTAATGCAATTCAGTAGATACTGTGATATATATGACCAGAGTGCAAAATAAAGAAATATTTTTTAGTAGCAAATTGCTAATCAAAATTTAATTTGTGTAGCAATTTTGACATTTTGATTAGCAGTTAGTTCACAACTATGCAAGCACAGTAACATTAAAAATCGCATACCTGATATAGCTTGAAATAATTTCTCAAAGTAACTGAATACTAGAAAGTCAATTCTCTATTAAAATGGATATAAGCTATCTATATTAAGATTTTTCTACATGTGAAGGCTAAATTTTAAATCCATTTAGAAGATCAATAATTTACTTTACAAATTTACCCACAATGTTGAATTGGACAATAGCGTTTTTCAGCCGATTCTGCACCGATAATGAATAAAAATATGATATAGTATGCTGAAAAGATATTCCAAACTTTTCCTTTTAATTTGCCACTGTTCAACTCAGGTATGTACCTTAGATAGTAATTTTTACTCTGTACCTTACTCTGTACCTTAGATAGTAATTTTTATTGAAACTATTTCTGTTTAAAAATTTAATGAATCTGTTTTCCCGAGTATCATTTTTTTTGCAATTTTTACATAAAATTTTAAGTTCTGGAATTTAGCACATTTTTAAATACAGTCTAATTTAAATTATATATCAAATTTAGTATTTTATGGAAATTATAATTTAGAGATATGTTTCTTATTTAGTGGAGTACGTGCACATTTTTATATCAACTTTATGTTGAATTTAGAATAAAATATGTTTTTTGTTATAAGAAATTTGTAAATGAAGTTTCATTATAATGAGACTTAGACATCGATAGTATGTTTATACCTGCACAGTTTTAATGTTTGTTTTGTTTGCAAAGTGTGCTATACTTTTGAGTATTATGCAGTAGTAAATTTGAATATGTTAAACTGTATCAAGCATGTTTAAGTTTTGAAAATTCTGTTTTCTGACAGACTATAGTTTGAAAAATGTTCAAATGAGTCCAAAATTCTTATTAACTGTAGTAGTAACATGAAATAATTGCTCAGCAAGTATATATTGATGAGCTGGAATTGATATGAGTGTATCGGCTGTTACAAAATATTTCAAGATCTGAGTAACTGGTTGCTAAATTATGAAAAGTGCTGGAAATTAAGTGCAAAATGAAAGTAAATTAAAAAAATTTGTAATTGTATAAGTTTCTATTATTTTCTATGATGGTATTAAATACTAATTCAACATGTAGTGATAGTTTTGTTCTCAATGTTTTCAAAAATTTGTTTGTAATATTTTAAATTCTCTTTATTAAAGGGACATTTTGAAAAGTCCCAGCATGAAGCTGATAATTGGAGAAATTTGAAGCCGTGATGTGCAAAGTCATCTTCCATTACTCCAATCTAAACATGTGAAATACCCAAAGACCGGATCCATTTTAGACCATCAAGAAGTGGATGGTACAATTAACACAGAGGTAAACTTTTCTTTGATTTAATACTTAATTCTGTGGATTTCACCATTGCTGTGAAATATAACTTTCCTTATATACACATAGGGATATCCGGCCACACATTAAGCTACCATAAGCCTTAAGGTTGGTCGTGTGGTCTGGGTCTTCCACACATAGGGATATAATATAAGGGAAACATTATGACAGAATTAAAAATTCAATTGTATGGTATCTTCATTAGAATACTTTCATAGTGTACTTTTGCGTATGTTTTTAAGCTGAAGATATCCTTCAAGAATTTTTTTCAAGTTATGAACATTTTCTATATTGAAAGTTCAAGTTTTATATGAAAATTTATAATTTTGTGCTAAACCGTATAATTTGAAAAGTATCTCAATCTCCCATCTGCTTGTGGTGGATTCTATTACACCTTACTATTATCATATCTACTGTTATATTTATACTCAGGTTATAAATACCTTCCAGTTTTATATGACAAGTTTTAATTTCATGCCAAATTGCAAATATTGAAAAATATGTTCTTCTCGCTCCTGTTTCTGGTGGACTCATACAATTACCGAATTAGGATTTTCTTCATGCTGTGAACATTTTCTGTATTGAAATTTCATGTTCTATATGAAAATTAATTTTGTGTCAAACTGTATAATTTAAAATGTTTCTTCATCTCCCTTCTGCTTATGGTGGATTCTATTACAATATACCATTATCTACTGTTATATTTTTACTCAAGTTATAAATATTTTCAATTTTTATATGAAAAGTTTTAATTCATGCTAAATTGCATATTTTGAAAATATGTTTTTCTTGCTCCTGCTTTTGATGGACTTATAATTTCCGAATTAGGATTTTTTTCAAGTTGAGACCATTTTCTATATTGAAAGTTCAAGTTTTATATGAAAATTTATAATTTTGTGCCAAACCGTATAATTTGAAAAGTATCTCAATCTCCCATCTGCTTGTGGTGGATTCTATTACACCTTACTATTATCATATCTACTGTTATATTTATACTCAGGTTATAAATACCTTCCAGTTTTATATGACAAGTTTTAATTTCATGCCAAATTGCAAATATTGAAAAATATGTTCTTCTCGCTCCTGTTTCTGGTGGACTCATACAATTACCGAATTAGGATTTTCTTCATGCTGTGAACATTTTCTGTATTGAAATTTCATGTTCTATATAAAAATTAATTTTGTGTCAAACTGTATAATTTAAAATGTTTCTTCATCTCCCTTCTGCTTATGGTGGATTCTATTACAATATACCATTATCTACTGTTATATTTTTACTCAAGTTATAAATATTTTCAATTTTTATATGAAAAGTTTTAATTCATGCTGAATTGCATATTTTGAAAAATATGTTTTTCTTGCTCCTGCTTTTGATGGACTCTTACAATTTCCGAATTAGGATTTTTTTCAAGTTGAAACCATTTTCTATATTGAAAGTTCAAGTTTTATATGAAAATTTATAATTTTGTGCCAAACCGTATAACTTGAAAAGTATCTCAATCTCCCATCTGCTTGTGGTGGATTCTATTACACTTTACTATTATCATATCTACTGTTATATTTATACTCAAGTTATAAATACTTTCCAGTTTTATATGATAAGTTTTGATTTCGGGCTGAATTGCATATTTTGAAAAACATTTTCTATATTAAAAGTTCAAGTTTAAAACGAAAATTTATAATTTTGTGCCAAACTGTTATAATTTGAAATTTTTCTTTATATTCCTTCTGCTTGTGGCGGATTCTACTACATTTTACCATTATCTACTGTTATATTTATACTCAAGTTATAAATACTTTGCAGTTTTATATGACAAGTTTTGATTTCGTGCTAAATTGCATACTTTGAACAATATGTGCTTCTCGCTCCTGCTCTTGATGGACTCATACAATTACTGAATTAGGATTTTTTTCAAGTTGTGACCATTTTCTATATTGAAATTTGAACTTCTATATGAAAATTAATTTTATGCTAATCTCTGTAATTTGAAAAGTATCTTCAACTCCCTTCTGCTTGAGGCAGGTTCTATTACAATTTACCACTATTTACTGTTATATTTTTACTCAAGTTATAAATATTTTCCAGTTTTTTTATATGACAAGTTTTGATTTTGTGCTGAGCTGCATATTTTGAAAAATATGTTCACTTTGTTACTGCTAATGGTGGATTCCTACAATTGCTGAATTAGAATTTTCTTCAAAATGTGACCATTTTCTGTATTGAAAGTTCAAGTTTTATACGAAAATTTATAATTTTGTTCCAAATTGTATAATTTAAAAATATCTCAATCTCTTCTGCTGGTGGTGGATTCTATTGCAATTTACCATTATCTACTGTTATATAAGATATAAATACTTTACAACTTTACATGACAAGTTTTAATTTTGTGCCAAATTGCATATTTTGAAAAATATGTTCTTTTCGCTCCTCCTTTTGATGGACTCTTACAATTATTGAATTAGGATTTTCCTTAAGTTGAGACCACTTTCTATATTGAAAGTTTAAGTTTTATATGAAAATAATTTTGTGCCAAACTGTATAATTTGAAAAGTATATCTATTTAAATTTCAAATTTTTAATCTTGTGTCAAGCTGTATAATTTGAGAAATATCTTTATCACCATTATAATTTATAGATTTAGAATAGCAAAATTTAAATTATTTTTCATGAAGTTATATAATTCATTATGCTGAAAACGTTTAAAACACAGAGTTGAATTTAAACGTTAAAATGCATACAGTGCAAATATGCAATATTTATTGCAAATAGCCAGGCACTTGATACACCATCATTCGCCTATAAATAGGCCAACATTGTGAACCATATTGCTGTCACAAATTACGCAAAAAATAAGCTGTTTTAGGATGGATGCAACACTAAATATAAATTTAATGGAACTTTAAAAATCACAATATTTACATTGGGAAAAAAGATGGATGCAATATTTTATTTTCAAGTGGGTCACGTGATTTCTTCATATAATATGGGTGCCATTATTATTTAAATTTTTATTTAAAAAACTACCAAACATATTTTGCTCAATTTTTTTTTATATATATTTTATGGGATAATTTGAATATTTTCTAAAATTTTCAAAGCAATTTGTGAATTTTAACTTTGCTTAAAAATGTTTGAAAAATTAGGTCCCAGAGGGTACAATGTATTTCACTTTTTCAACTGGGTTCAATCCAAAACTAATTGGGTGATATTATTCCTTTATATTCCCGTATGTCCCACAGACTGTCTGAACAGCATACTAAAATTTGATTTTGATAAAGTCATTTTTATGGCAGTTATCGTATGAATGAACAGACAGACAGAATTAATGAACAAAGTTATAAACACTTTTCAACTATGTTGTAAAGTGTTTCAAAGAATGTTTTTGAATCAAAATGCCGTTCTAGTTTTTAAAAGTACTAGTGTATGGGGCTGAAAATTTCATATCAAAATAATTATTAGTTTCAAAATTTGACATTTTTGAAGGTGTGAAATATATGCTGAAATTTCATTATTATTTTAATTGTATTTAATCATACCTTGATCTTTCAGGTTACTCTTTTCTGTTTGTTTGAGACTCATAACTCAGTCATGACTCAGATTATTTAAAATATGTATTAAATGATCTATATTTGCATCTATGACTATTCAAAATACTAAGAAATCTGTATAAATGTTAAGATTTGCTGTCTCAATAAAATGTTAAATTGCTTACCTGTGTTATTTATTTTTTTCAAAATTCAACAATCTGCTAAGAAGTAAATTGTGCTAATTTTTTCATTTGCATCCGCATGTTTCCCCTTGTAAAACATTAACTTTTACTGTTTACCTTCTTTCACTTTTTAATATAAAATAGTGTTTTGAAAGTGAAGATTATATATTTTTTTCAAAGCTAGTATACAAACTGTTCTTGTAAACTTTGTGAAAACTGTTTAAATCATAATATGTTAAAAATGAACAATTATGATTGAATGTGTAAATTTTGTAGAAAATAGTAGAGGTTAAGACAAATTATGTTATATAACCCAAAGAAATGAGACCACGCCACTGTTTTAGGTATTGAAGGTAATATATGCATTTTTTTCATCTTTCAAGCTAAAATCAATTGCTATCCAACCACATGTCGAATCATAGTTGCATAAAATGTAATTCTAAAATTTTTCCAACAGTAAGTTCAAATGTTGCTATTGTTAAGAATCTGTGAAGAATTAGGAATTGCACATGAGTAATTTAGTTAAACTTACAAACACTAACTCAGAAATATATAAACATGTTGGTATAAAAATTTATAATGATCTTAGACAAAAGAAGTTTCTATTTTAGAAACAATGTCCTCCATGAACGATGCTATCCCTTGACAGTATGGCTATATGATCTTCATAAATTAAATCTTTTCAATTTTCTTTTTTGTACCATGCCTTGATAATTTTTAATATCATCTTTATATCTACGGAATTTTGAATTTTCTCTTCAGCAAGCAAACATTTCTGTACATGAAATTTTATTGCCATTAATAATACTGGCATTCTGACCTCTTCTGCAACAAGTAATTTCTTTGTTCAACATCAACTTTCTTACTTTAATTTTTTTCATGCAAAAACATAAGAAGTAATTAGTATGAACCAGTTTCAAAGGCAGGAAATCCAGTTCTTGCTTTTGCTGGTGTGGCTGTACTGTCTTTCTATATTGAAGTAAGAAGCTGGTTTTTTTTAACAAAGTTTTTATTTTATATTTATTTTTGCAGCAGTTTAATTTTGAGTGATTTAATTTTAAAGTATTTTTAGCCTTTTGAAAAGATTTGTAATTCTGTAACAAATCCGAATACTCAAACCTTCTAAAATTATTTTGGGTGAAATTGGATACTTGAATAAGAGAAATGTCTGAAAGGACCACGAAAGACATCAATGACCTCCTGGTACCTAAATGTGTATGTGAAGTAGAAAATTTAGGAAAAACATTGCTTGTGTATCATAAGAGGCATAGAATAAGGTTGAGGTATGAAGGATTATAATTATTTAGAAAATGATTTCTCGGGTCCTGACTTCTGAATCTAAACCAAGAGCTTTATTGACTGAACTAGGGGCATGAAAGAGCACTTGTATACTCTTGCCATACATATGCAGTAGTTGAAGTGCCTTGAAACTCCGCAATTTTTAGAATAAATATTTATCGTTAAAAATTTTGGAAAAACATTTAGGGATAACATTTTATTTGGAATAAATATATGGGAAAGGACCAGAATCTCGTGGGGTAGGGGTTAAATTTTTCAACAGTCAACAGAAGATGCATGCCTTTTCTGCTGAAAATCTATGAAAGTTTTATTGAAAGAATAGTACATATAATAGTCAATAGTGTAAAAGTTAAGTTGAAATGCATATCTACTAGAAAAACAAATTCATATATATGGAGGCTATGCTTCCATTTTACATATGTATTGAAAATTATATATGTAATGTATATATGAACTAATTATGTTTATAATCTTTATTATACTCCTCGGAATATTGAGACCATTGCTCACTCTACCTACTTGGTTTCTGGTGAACACATAAAATGTATAATAGTACGTACTTTTTGTTTGAATGTACTTTATACAAGTAGCTCATTACAGACTGACTCCCAGCAGATTATTATCTTCATGAATACCTTTCACCGTAACAGTGACGTAACGGGATCTATATCGGGCTTTTCCGTCAGGACCCCTTCCTACTGTTTATATGATCTTTATTGCTGCCACAGACTAATATATTCTGTGATTGCTGCAGCTGTCCCTTTGAAAGACTGCCCCCCTTCCGTCATTGTAGTTCCTACTTGCCCGGGTGTTACGCCACTGAATCGTAAAATTTACTTTCTCATACTATTGAATATAGTATAAAGTATTGTTTTCTCAAAAATTGTCAATTTCGAAATTTTGATGCCAATATAGGTTTTAGTGCCTCCTGAATACAGTTTGACTGTTTTTAGAGGGATGTCTGTCTGTGGTCTATTTCTTGTGTACATGATATTTACCACAACTATGGATTTTTATGAAACTATATCCGGCTTTGTTATAAAATCAAACTAGAAAGAATTTTTTGAAATTCGACCAAAAACTATGAAATTTTATATTTTTGACGTTTGTGACCGCATAGTAATATGTCCAAGTGACAGCATAACAGCAACGAATGTGTAAGAGTAGTGTGGATACATTCAAGCCAAGTGTAGATACATTCTATAAAAACTAAAACTACATGCCCCCAGACTATGCCACCGGCATGATTAAAATATGAATTATTCGAAATCGATTTCAAATAGTATTATTTACGATAGCAAAGTAAAGATGATTCACAGAACATTGGTTGTAGCATAAGAAAATAATAGTTTCTAGGGGAAGACTGAGACAGTCCAGGCAGTGTTTCTTTCAGGCATACCTACGAGGGGGGGGGGGGGGGGGAGCTAAGACTTTTTATGTCAACCTAGTTTATATTTATGTGACGGCATTTAGATATATTTATATAGGGCAAATAGAAAATCCCCCCCCTAAAATATCATTCGCTCCACCGGCCAAAATGTCCTGAAAGAAACACTGCGGCCAGGTGATTCTGATGGTTTCTAATTTTTCATGTCTTTTCACTCAATAAAAGAAATATTTGGGGTCCGGGCTCTCCCTCTCGAGTGATGTCTGTCTACCACTATGGGCTTCAAGTCTCAAACAAGAAAAGGAACACATCTAGAGTGGCAAATAACTACAATATACATTGATTCGAAATTCAAATATTGTTAGATTACAGAAATTTTCTAATTTTGCGAAATTTACAAAGATATCTGTTTGATGACCTCTTGAATATGTTTCGGTCATTATTGGATAGCTAAGAAAACGGCCTTAGCTATTGCATAGCTAAGGCCGTTTTCAATAGCTATCAGTTCCGACCTGAAAACTGAACAGGAATTTGAATTTCTGTATTTAAAACTTGAAGTGGGAGTCCTGATGAATACACCACTACCAGAATGACCATGATCACTCTTGCTGCCATCTGTATACACCTGAAGAGCATCTCCAGGTATATGGCTGATAGTTTCAAAAGCCATTTGTCTCATAAATTTGGAGTTGTCAGCATCTTTTTGAACAGGATACAAAAGATATGTATGATAATGGACGGCCTTGAATTCTTTTACAGGGCTAAAGCAAGAGTGATGCTCTATTCGGCACTGAGAAGGCAAAGTAATTATGTTTTGCAAATTGTCTGGGAAAAGGGGCTGTTTCTTTTCAGTCTTTGATTATTATCCCAGTTCTTGAGATAGGAGGTGGTTCTATTTTGGTCTCCAATACCAATAAGCTTGCTATAATATTTCACAAGAGCAGAGTTCCTTCTCAGGCTCAGTGGCTGTAGGTCACACTCAAAAAGAACAATATTGTCGGGGCAGCTACGCCTCATGCCAGTAATGATTTTCGCTGCGCTGACCTGTACTTTTTCCAGCTTATCGAGATTGGAGTCTCAAGCACAAAAATAGATTGGAGACCCATACTCAAAGATTGGTCTAATAAGGGAGGTACATTTACTAGCAGTATACCCGTTCTTCGTACAGAGTACATAATACTATAAAGAAATTTAAATTCCTGATCATGTGCAAATTCCAATAGTATACTAAATCATATTGTTAATCTAAATATTCTATTAAAATATTTAATTTAATGCACCTAAAAAGAAATTTAAGAATATTTGTTCTCGCTATGCAAGCTTACCTTCACGGGCAGATCTGAAGAATAAAATATCCTGGTCCCATTTGTTAACGGGACCAGGATGTACAAAAAATATGAAATTGAACCAATATATACAAAATAAAAATGCTAAAATTGTATGGGACCCGTACTACTTACATTCACGAATATTAGAAAGTATATCTGTGTATTAGTAGAAGATTACACGTACTACAACATATGAGTTTTTAAAATCTTTGCCAAAATTAAACAGATGACATAATAAATTGAAAATATCAATAATCCTGTAATCTTTAAATCTAATGGCCATAATTCATTCCAATGTATGCCAATATACGTCAAAATATATGTCAATATACCTGTACTACTTATATTCTCATAAATTAGAAGATACCTGTGCGTTTGTAGAAGATTACCCGTACTACTTACAATATAAGTTTCAACAATTTTTTCCAAAATAAAACAACGACGTAATACATTGAAAATATCAATAATCCCCGAAAATATCAATAATAATAATGTTTAAAACTGAAGATCATAATTGACATAATCCAGTCAAAAGTGCAACATCTGTGAAATTTATTTTATATCGGAAAAGATTTAATAAAAATCATCTGCCGCGTGACATGAAATAAATTTTTTCCAATAAATTGACAGAAATAATACCATCTGCATAATGCTATATGAAGGTTTAATTGTTCGTTTTTAATTAATATCTAGACAAACCCTGGTCTTAGAAACTCGAAACATGGACTAAATTTTAAATGGCGGTATTTCAAGGCTACCCACAAAATTTCAACCATTCTCCCGTGATGATGAGACAGACAGATTTTCAATTTTATTTATATAGATTAGCTGTTTGCTTTGAAATAAGCGATTTCTTTACTATGTCAATATTCTTTCTAGTGCTCTTTCAGTCACCAGACGAGTTTCCAACGGAACATCCCCAACTGAAGGGGGGCTCTTTTCCCTTCGGGGTATACAGCTGCCTGACCACAAACGAAATTCCAAGAAACAAGCTCCAGTATGATTTTAAGCATCATTTCCGTTTGGCTGGTTTTTTTGTTGGGTGACGTTGAATGAGAAGCCAGAATTGGCATGCTATCCTCATTTGGCATAAAATGTTGTTTGCCACCTATAGGCATAATGTTCCGCCGAAAAAGACTGACACTCAGACTTAATATGCTTGCTGTTGACAAGCGTATCTCTGCTACGTGCGAAAATCACGGCTAAGAGTACTCCCATTTGTAGTTCGTGTAATAGCTATCGACTGTTTATTTGTCCACCGCCGCCCTTAGAGAGGATCGGACACCACTCAAGTGGTGGGATCCGGACTAACCAACAATTTTTGAGGGAGGAGAAGACATGAAAAATGCACAAAAGAAGAAAATGAAATATGAAGGGGAACCCAGGAATTTGTATGAGCGACCCTGATCTGACGACCATGCGTTATATACAATATAATGAAAACTCAGCTTCATGCAATAATGATAGGCGGACATATTTAATTTGCATAGCGGATTTACTCCCAATGCAGGTCATGCAATAGCTATTGGCTGTGTATCTGACCACAGCTGCCCATAAGGAGGGTCGGACACCACTCAAGTGATGGGGCCCCCAATAATTTTTTTGAGGGAGAAGAAGACATGAAGAATGCACAAAAGAGGAAAACGAAATATGAAGGGTAACCCAGAATTTTGTAAGAGCGGTTCTGACCCGACTACTACGCAGACGGATGCAATACGCGTTATATATAATATAATAACTCCGCTCCAAGCAATAACGATTCGACATATTTAATTCGCGTAGCGGATTTACAAAATTAAGCACCTTCTTTTAACGAGTGTGTGTAATCCGCATACAATAACGATATCTACCTTGTGTAGACACGAGCAAATCATGCGACATTGTGTTATAAACACGCGCACTATGCGAGCTTATGGATTAACAGATTAGCCTGTTGAACGACATCCACATAGCAGATTTGAAACTCAAAATAATCCCCCTCATATTAGCGGATTCGTCTTTAACACGCTCCGTGGATGCATGCAATAATAATAATAATCAAGCTCATTTAATAATGATGCGCCCGCTTTAGGGACGTATGCACTAGTTGTCATTTACGTACTCGCCCACTATGCGAGTTTACGGCTAAAGATACGGATGCTGCGCAGACACATGAACGTACATTGCCTGCACTATTAATAACTCTACTCCATGGAATAATAATTAACTTAGCAGCTAAAC
The DNA here is from genome assembly GCA_951213105.1 of Amaurobius ferox. Lineage (NCBI taxonomy): Eukaryota > Metazoa > Arthropoda > Arachnida > Araneae > Amaurobiidae > Amaurobius > Amaurobius ferox. The sequence goes on from OX578152.1 coordinate 127,799,995, forward strand.
ATTTGCTAATCCATAGTTCAAAACTTTATACGGTGATTTTATGGAGCTTTCTAGAATTTTATTTAGTTATTTAAATCAGTTTTTTTTTTTTTTTTTGTAATCAATATATAACAACAAACAATTAACAAATATTTTCAACGTTTAAATATATCTTATCCCTTAAAATCATCGAACCTCATTGACTAATGAGAAAATACTAAAAATCAAAATTTAATATTCTCCTTTTTAAATTTAATAAACTCTAAATTTATATAAATTCAATAATTGTAATTGCTAATAAGCCCAATTGCTCAAGACTATAATTGCATTTGATGTAAAAATAGCATTTATTTAATGATAAATTTGTTCTCAACAAAAGAAACATTTTCATACCTTAGTGGTGGTGGCTCCAGTCCTATGAAGCCAAAATGGTTTTGAATGAAAAACATTTTGTAAAATAAAACTTCAGTAAAGTTCAATAAAGCTATTCGATTTTTTCAGATTCATTTATATTGTTTACAGGATTTCAAAGTGCTACAAATGACTCGCTAACTGTTTATAGCTAGTTAGTACTTTAGTTTTCACAACGATTTTGTCTGGATGCTTCGACCATAGACTTCAGGTTAAAATATAAAATTATTTTACAAACTTGTTTTTCAGTATATAAATTAAACTTATCTGACCTGATATCAACCTGACCTATAATCTATACACTTGCCTGGCGGCACATAAATATGTACTTGAATATGTGTATTTTAATTTCTTTTGTTCAAACCTAACCAATCATTACACATTTTTAGAATATCAAAGTTCATTTAATGCCCTAATTTTTTAAACAAAACAAGATTATCTCATACTTATGCACAAATATTTCACCAAGGAGTAAGTAACAGATTCAGCTGAAACAATAGTAACATTTTAAGTAAATTAAAGCTTTCCCACACATTGGAAAACCCAGGTTAAAATGCTGAAATATCGAAATTATAACCACTATAGTTCACAAACAAAGAGCTCATCCAAAATTCAATTATATACACTTGTAGGGACTTTAAAGAGCTATATTCTTGCATAATTGTTTACCGGTTTAGTTTTTGAGATAGCATTACAAACTTGAAAAAGGGGAAACTTTCACTCTTCTTCAACTCGACAAAAGGATTACTCGAAAACTATAAGCACATTTTTAAAATATAAATATAGATTTAGCAACTAAGTTTCCTAATACATATTTTTATCCCTTACTATTTATATCTGTCTTTTATGGTTTCGAAGATATTTCGAGTGAAAATAAGCAAAATGAAAAAAACACTTGCTCGGACAGATACTTTTTTAAGTTTTTCAAAAAACAAGTTCAAAATGTTAAAAAATTGAAATTAATTTTATATATTCACAATCTTGACCCTAATTCCTACAAAACAAGAAAATATATTTACATTTTTGTCTATTAGACTTGGAGGTATACGCGACAAAAGTGTTTACATTTTTTTGCAATGCTCTGATTTTCATCATAAAAATCCCAAACATAAATGTTATTCAAACATAAAAAATATGTGCCCTTTTCTTCTAAGAAGTGCCCTTTTTCTGGTAACAGCACCCTGCCCTTTTTTAATCCTGGGGGAAACTCTGCTCTACAGGTGGGATTGTTTAGGGAGAAGGGTCGGCGAGTGGGAATTTTAAGCTTTACTACATGGTCACTTTTCCATCCACAAATGGATACCACCCCAGGAACCCCTGGGGAGTGGCAGCAGGCTCTTCTATGTGGAAGGTCAAATGATAAGAGGAATTTTGCTTTTGGAGAGATGCTTTTTTTTCTTGGAAATTGAAGGCATAACTTAATGTACCGAGTATTACGGGCATATTTTAAGGCTTTTTCGAAAAAAACAAACACAGGGGCAGATTTCTAAGTAGGGTGCAAGTGTTAATCATAGGGCTGGTGTCAGGGTGCAAAATTTTATTATGAGGCCAGGCAGGGCGGTACTTGCTCTAATGAAAGGGCGGGCAGGGTGCTCCGCTCCGCGAAAAACGCCTAGAATGAACTCTGATAGTTCCATTAAAAATGTGTACAAACCATCTACCTTTTTATTATATCTTTGTTATATAAAATGTGTTCTCCTATAGATTCATTTATTTTCTTTATATATTTTTACTGTATTACCTTGGAGATTTAAAATTTCAAAAATATTAGTCTTTTAAGTCATACTTTTTCAATATATTCTAATCCTTTTAAAATGCCACTGTTAAAATTGTTTATTTCCAATAAAATGTATAAACACAAATGTTGCTTTACATTAAAAATTATTCAGTTCTTTTTACAACACTGTTTAATTTTGCATGTTATACCCTAAAACCTATACATATTTTGCCCAGCTCTGATCAGTAATATTTGTTGGTCCTCTCTTCTTCTCTCGAAGGGGATCCAGCATATCCTCGAAACAGCTGTATGCTGCATTATTATTTTATTTATACTTAAATATGTTGCTCAAGTGTTGTTATTTAATATGGGTTTAACATCATTTTTAATAATGTCATGCTTAACTTTAATTTTTAAAGACTATTATAGATTAAGAATGTAGATGAACATAAATCATAATCTAATTCCAGTTTAAAAATGTAACACATGTGTATTTTAGCTACTTTTCTATTAATTTAAAAATGCATGTGTATAATAATAAAATAGGGAATTGTGTTTTATGAAACAATAAAAAATGCATTAATATATACAAACAGAAACATAATACTAAGTACTATATAATAAAATTATATGTACATTAAATAGAATTATTAAACACAGGGCCTGATTAAGCCAATGTGGGGCCCAGGGCCCCCATACACTCACAGCATACCAAATACATATAAAAAAACATCACTAAGCAAATTTGGAAGTTTAGGGCCACTGTCCCGAAAGTACTTTGTACATGTAGAACTTTTTATTTAGAAGTAAATCCTTAAAAGATGTATAATATTTAAAACTATTAACATATTTTCAAAATTTAAAATAAAAGCTAATATTATCAGTTTACATTATTCAAATAATTAAATAAATAATTATTTCTGATTAAAATGTTTTAACACATACAAAATTTAGGGGCCGCGGCCCCCAGAGGCCCGTGCATTAATCAGGTCCTGATTAAACTACTACAGCAACTATTTTCATCATATTTTATAGTGGTAGCCTTGTACCCCAGACTTTTTATATTTTTCCCTTTTCTATTGAATTTTAGGATTGGCACAAATCCCTCTCTCTTGATTTTGTACATTTTATGGAAATAATCACTAGGAAAGGTGGCACTAAGAAAGATGGAAATTGGCAGTAGGAAAGATTAATCAAAAGGCCAAGGTGCAATTTGCAATTGCTGGAATTTTGGAAAATTTGCTACGAATTTTCAATTCATGGTGGACATTTTATATTTTTTTCTATTGAATTTTAGGATTGGCACAAGCTTTATGCCTGAATTCACACATTTTATGGAAATACAGTAGAACCTCGATTATCTGGAACTCTCGGTTAACCCGCCGGTCTTTGGGTCAAGCCTAAAATTTTTTTAAAACATGCACTAATTTTTTTTTTCTTTTACAAGGCATGGCATGATCGATCTAGTCTTTCATTTCAGTATCACATACCTCGCAGCTGTTCACTGAGGTCATCTAACTGGTCACCAATCAGATTACAGTAGATAAGGAGAGGGAGGGAAATATCCGGATTGTTATTTCGAGCATTTTGTCTCTAGCTTTTCTTGCAAGATTTGAGTTTACTACAGCATGGATTAGATTTTTAGAGCAACAATCCAATGCTGACCAAACTGAACTATTGCTAATAAAGAGACTTCGAGATAGAGCCTCAAAACAATGTTTGTCGCAACTGCAACTGCCATTTCAAGTAATAGATTAACAACAGGTAAACTTGCCATGCTGTACGTGTATGTATATATATATATATACTACATACATACATACACAGGTATGCTGGTGGCTGTCCAAATAGTTGCTCAAGTCCTATGGATAAGTCGGACGGTCTGGGTCTTCAACAGGTATGTTGCTAACCTACTTGTTCTTCGTATCAATTTTCGGAGCAGGCAAAACTCTCTTTTGGAGAGCAGCATGAAGTGCTTCGGAGCAGGCACAAAACTCACTTTTGGAGCAGCATGAAATGCTTTGGAACAGGTATAAAACCCGCTTTTGGAGCAGCATGAAATGCTTAGGAGTGGCAAATGTACAAACTTTAGGAGCAAAAAAATTTAAAATATATCTATACTCATACCTAATATTTGTGAAAAAGTGTTTTTAAAAAATTTAACTCATCTGCATACATGCAAGTACATTAGCAAAATATGAGTCAAGAAAATGACAATGTTAACTGTACAATACTGAACATTTACAAACGCATTCAATTTAAAAAATAGTCAATGTATTTGTTCAACCTACTGCTCATTTTACAAAGTGAAATTTCCATAGTTTTCCAGATTTATCCTGTTATCTTCAGCAAAATTCAAGATAGTGTATACTACTATTTTAACAAAAATTTTGCGAAAAACAATTTTTTAATTAATTGATATTTATGAGTACATGAAGGTTTCTGTACACATGTTACCAAGCATTTGCGGCTGTCAGATGCTGCCTGATATCGGATATGACTTCACAACATGCGATGCAGTTCAGAATGCAAATGGGGAAACCTATCCAGATTTTTTCTGAACTTTAATTGAAAATAACTGCTGAAATCGAAAAAAGTAGCCATTTGTGTAAAATTAGTCACTTTTTGGCTATAAAAAGTTACCATAGTCACCCCAAGTGCAAAATAGTTGCTAAAAATCCCCTGTGTTAGCCCTATTAGTTGGACAACATAATTAAAGTAGTTCTACAAGCTTCTGTCCCAGCAGCCAGCCAGTTGAAGATTTCAGTAGTGAAGGAAAATATCAGTGGTTTTAAGACGTTTTCAGTGGTCAGCTTAAGAAATGAAATACATACATTCACATATAGAGATAGATGTGGGTCAGAAAATGAAATGTAACATTCTTTCCACGGTGCATTTTGAAATGTAGGTAACTTTATAAGAAGTCTTTGATTATTTAGTTTTCTAATTTTAAAGCGGGAATAATGCTTTATTTTCAAGAAAAGGGATACGGAAAAACTAGAAGGGTGACATTTGATTCATCCTAGTAAAACAACAAATAATATTTTTAGAAGCCTTTTCTTTTAGAAATTAATTCTGTAAAATTTATGAAAATATTATAAATATGGAATATTTTTGCAAGTGATTCAGCTAAAGGAAAATACTTAACTAAATATATGCTTAAACCAGCACAAAATATATGCTTAACTCAATGTCTACCAAATTGACTCTTTTATCTTAAGGTACTCATCCATTTAACCCCTTGCCTGTGGAGTATATTTCACGAAAGTGGGTCAAAAATGGAAATTTTTTTTATGCTTCAGTTTTGTCTATTATAACATTTAAAAAGGTTACAAAAATTTTATTTTGTAAAAATATAAATTTTTATATGAAATAACTACTATATTTAATAATTTCACATACATGTGGAAAATTAATGGATTATATTCATATTTTACTCAAAATTGTTTAATTATAGCAAAATAAATCAAATAATCTTTTGAATTTCACAAATCATTTCACAGAATCATTTTTCAGAATTTCACAAATCTTTTATAGTATGATATATACGAAAAATATGACCCGGCACACAAGCCGACATCACACTCTTTACAATAAACTCGGTTTATATACCGCCTAATCAAGCTAGCTGATCCCGTCTACTTCCAAAAAAATGTGGACAAGTATCGCCATCTGTTGGAAAAACAATGAACTATATTGTACAGCATTTGGTAAGGCAAAACGGACTCAATTCGGGATCAACGGAATAGAAACACTGATTTTTCGTTTGCCCGAAGTCAGTTCGGGCATTCCAAATTTGGTGCAGAAGGGTTGCCCGAACTGGATTCGGGTGGCACAGGCAAGGGGTTAATTATTAACAGGTATTTTTTTAAACAATTTTTAATATTATATATAGGAATTATTTTTAAAAAAAGTTTAATTAAGCCATTTTTAAAAATAATATATTTCTTATGCCTTTGATAAACTGAATAATTTATTTTGCGTTTTATTATTATTACTAATTACTTAGTTTTAGTAGTATAATAGTAGTAGAGAGTAGTAGTCATTCAAAAAAGTGGTAGATAGGCTAATTTATGTACTACAGAACATAAACAGGAGTCTTTCAGATTTCCCTGTCAATTATAAGCTACAGAGTTGGCTGATTAAAACCTCATGGGTCTAAACAATGTTTTTTTTGTTTAAACAATGGAAAAAAAAAACCACCACTTTTTTCCCCAACCCTGGTCAACAGGCATCTTTTAAACATTGTTAATATAATATTTAATACTGTATTTTGAAATTATAAGCACTTATTTTTTCTTATAATATTTTTATATCACAAAAATAAAACTGCTGCTTGTGAGAATAAAACTTTCTAATCCTTCCCTAAAGAAAACAAGCATATGAAAGTTATACATATTTAATAACATATTTCTTACACTTGTAATAAACAGCAAATTATTTATGATTCAGAAAGGGTTTAGCAATTTTTATTTATTTTTAATTGTTTTAAATTTAAGATTTTTTCTAATGTTATAGATAAAATATAATTATTTCACAACTTTTCAAAATTGCAGGTACTCAACAACTGCAGCTCTAATGTTCTGCAGCTCTAATGCTCTGAACAAATACTTTTAAAAGTCACTGGACATATTATTCTAGCTTACATGTAATACAAAACACATAATACAAAAATGCATATAGATAAAATTATTTAAGCATATGTATAATGATGCATAAATATATATGTTTATATCTACATATAAAATTTTATTCAGTGAAAATGAACAAATATTTATCTTTAATAAAAAAATAAAGTATAGCAATGTATTTACAAATGTGAATATATCAAATTTTAATATATCTCTGACAAAATGCTTGCTTTTTATTTTGCCTAAATCATTGTTTTAATACCAGTATTTGAAAAATATCCTTTCAGAATTCATACCCATTTTGAAAAAATGGGCATGTTTTATACAGAAATAATTAAAAAAACAAACAAACAAACAAACAAAAAAACCCAACTTTAATAATTAACCAGAATATGAAAATAAACTAGTTTAGTCAATCAATTATGCAACATTTAGAAGATGGAGGGGAAAAGATAGTAATGTATTCTTGAGTGATTCACGACAACATAAATTGAATTAATCAATCACACTGTTTATGCAAAAATTAGAAACATTAACCTTAATAATTAATCAGAGTATGAAAATAAGCTAGTTTAGTCAATTTAATATGCAACATTTAGAAAATGGAGACGGATGGAAAAAGATACTAATGAATTAAAGGCGATTCACAAGAATGTAAATTGAATTGTGCAATCACACTGTTTATGAAAAAATAATTAAAAAATTAACTATCTAGCAATTTATGCCAAATTTAACAACTCTTTAAGAATATTTATTACGTTCATGGAAAAAGCAATCTTAACACTTTGAGGACGGAGGCATTCCGGAACTGCCGTGGCCCAAAAGACTGAGAGCTTTGCTTCTGAATTGTTCCCAAAAAACAGCTAATTTTATGCACTAAGCCTAACTCTAGAAAAAAATTCACCAAAAATCAACTGTTCAACACAGCAATCTAATTTTTTCAGGAATAAAAGAAATACTTACTTTCTATTTGATGTATATTTTTCAAACAAATCTCAATACAAAATACTTGTTAGTTGCTTTAACTATGAATTCTACTAGTTCATTGAAAAATATGTTAAAAAAAATCAATTTCCTTATCTAAATTAGGTGGCATAATATTGTGATTGATTCCAGGTATGCTCAACAACTCAAATGAATTCAGATCTTTCAAATCTCTTGTCCAAACATTATTCACAGAAACAGCTACTGAAGCTGGCGGCGTTATAATAATAGTACGCTCAGAATCTGAAGAATCACTTGCATTTTCAGATTCATCATCAGAAATACCACAGTTCCATGAATCTTTACTATTTGCATCACTTTCTTTACTGTCTGGTTCATTTAGCATAAGAGTATATTCTTCCACAGAAAGAAAACATCTTCCAAAACGCCCAGTCATTCTTTTATCAGAAATAACCTAATAATTTCACTGCCGCACATTCCTCTAAAACCCAAATTTAAAAAAAAATACATGAAATCATTAAGCTAAAATCAAAACAAGAACCAAAACTCAATTATAAAACAGCAGAGGCTATGAGAAGTGCTCTGTTCATTTATATTACAAAACTATATTTCACCTTTCCAGATGGAGAAATGATTCATTGGATCCCCCCTATGCCAAGGTCAAGTATCTTCAAAATACATTGGAGTTGTTCACATGGACATTTAATGCCATATAGTACACAAATAAATTCAAATAAAAACATTCCATATGAAAACGTACATTAATGACTGTCGTCCTTTAGCGTAAATTTTTTTTTGACGCGAATGCATGAGCACCATCTTTGAATGAAAGTTCGCAGTCAATGCAACGGCGTGTCTATCATCCGCAAAGGGTTAATTTACACTATAAGTGGCATGTTAGAATCATTAAAATGCATATATATGTAGCTGTTCCAATTAGGTAAACTTATCAAATTTTCTGCTCGAAGTATTGCAAATAGTAAAGGGAAATGTAAAGTGATACAATTGCCAACTGCACATATTATCGTAACTGTGGATGATATATATATATATATATATATGGAAATGGAATGTTTATTTTAATATTTTATTTTCATTGAAATTTGTTAATTCTAATCCAATTTCTACATTCTTCTTCGTTGGGCCATGTGCATAATTTCTGTAATACAATATACAATTATGTACACAGAAACTCAGAATTTTAGTATTACCGAACCAGGTATGACCGTTGATAATGTACATGGTTTCAGAAATACTTTTCACTTTTTTCATGTCAAAAAATTTTGGGAGCCAGGAAAGGCTTAGCTCTATGTCTAATTTTTTCAGTTTGAATCTTTTCATCTATTACACTATTCATGCTTTTACGCCATGTATGTTATTGCAGAGAACAAGAGAATTAGTACATTAAGTACCTGTGTTATAAAGCTTAAAATTCCCATTTTTAGTTAGTAGCCACTGGCCAGTAGGTTCATGAAGTTTAATGGCCAGTTGCTGACAGCTGCAAAATGTGCGATGTTTTTTCAAGTTGTTTAATGTTGTGCAAAATTGTGTTCAAGTATGTTTCATAATAATTTAGAAATTTGCTCTTATTACTTAATTATAGATTTATTGTACAGTTGATATAAGTCAAACAATCAATTCTCCCCATCTCTTGAGCTGATGTGTACTTTATCATGGTATCACTATATATCTGTTTATGAGAAAACTCACCTTAGCGGATCTACTTTTATACAATCTATTATTTGATTAATAATCAAATTGGTATCATGTCTATTTCAAATAAATAAATCAAGGACACAACATCATTAGACAGAAGGTCATTTAATAAAAACATCCCAAAGACATACAAAGTTTTAAAAAAACAAGGCCAGAGTGCTTTTGGGTATTAGTACACCCTTCATCAGTGGCTACATGAAAAGCAAACATGGAGCATTCATATATAGACCACATACGTAGCAGATTTGCATAAATAAATATGCAACTAGAAAAGTACAAATTAAAAAAAAAAAAACAGTCAAGCATACATTTCACAAGGATGATGTCATAGATACCTATAAAGAAACTTGATTTCCTAGAGTCGAGAATGAGTCGCCAAGCATAACTTAGAATTTGAACGGGATCAGAATTATAAATCGGTAAATATAAATAAAAAGGGATTCATAAAGGAGAATATTACGAGGGTTATTACAATGAATTAAGAGGAATGTTTTTTCAAAGATGGGCAGGAAATTATCACTAACCACACATTGAGCAAGAACTGTAGAAAATTTACCATTCCTGACATCACGAGCATGTTCCGCTAAACGGATGCCGACATTACGTTTAGTGATGCGATTGTAAAATTTATAGTTACCTTCAGGAGTCAACAGGGGAACAACATACACCCCAGCATAGTTCTTAAAGTCATCAATATCCCCAAATTTATTGGCAAGAATACGATTGAATAAAGTATTAACATTAGAGTGGGCAGGTTTGAAATAAAAATCATGACAGAATTGGATGAAGGGACGGAAAATCTTAGGCTGGTAAGGAAAACTAGATTTATGAGCTAAATGATCATTAATAGCAACAAGTTTAGTATCAAGTTGAGTAAATTTACAGCGAACAGGGGCGAAAATCTTATAAATAAACTCAATATGAATAAGCAGCTTTGTGACCAAGATTAAAAATAAAATTAATTTCATCAGTTAAAGCAGGGATAGAAGAGCAAACATTAAATGCACGATTAAAATAAGCATCAAAAGAGGCTTTTTTAGAGGACATTGGATGAAAAGAATTACCAGGAATACAAGAGTTGGTAAAAGTGGGTTTATGGCAGTGGCGGCTCATGCCCAGAGGTCACAAGGCATGTGACTTCCTCATAAAAAGCCCCTACATTATTATTTTTATTTATATAGATGTATTAAAAATTTTTGTAAACATTTTTTGCATATTTCTTCAAAACGTCTTTTCACAAAAGTGTAGTGCTGCCATCTTGTAACACATTTAGCAACTAACATTGACAATGCAGTTGCTGAATGAGTTATAAGATGGCAGCACTACAAAAATCTTCTACACTGTGGTTTCGTCGTAGGGCCGCAAATTCAGAGTGACTCAGATAGAACGAAGATACATAGTTTCAAATATTATTGCGAGTTTGAATGAATTAATACTACTTGCGAACATAGGTGATTTTCAAAGCATTGTGTGCCGCGTATCGTTGAGCGGCCGTCGCCAGAAAACAAGCCAGTTTATCTTGGGTCTTCTAGAATTGGCATTATTTTACTATTTTGGCTGTGCTTAAGAATATGAATTTGCCGGAATCTGTTGTTTCCCAATATAATTATGGTATTTTTAAATAAATCCTTGGATAAAATGATAGCTTATACAAGAATAACTTAAGTTTATTTTTATAGTTTATATTTAAAAAATATAAATGTTCATATATAAGTCTGATTAAAAATTTGTTATATTCTCTACATTTATATATATAAAGGGAAAGTGTGATGGGTTGAATGGTTAAATTTGTCTTATTGACAGATTTAAATATTGAAACATTTTTCAACTCAAATTTAACATGATCTACTTGTGTAAATGGTGTTTATGCATGGAAGAATCTGTGGACACAATATTCTAATAAAGAAATGGGACGATTTGACCAACATTTTGTATGATTATATTGTCTATGAAGTATGAAATGCTATTTACTTTTAATGAGTACAAATATACAGAAAGCACACATATTTGCATTTTTTTAATATAAAATATATAAATGGCAGTCATTCATGTAAAATATTTTGATAATCAAAGTACGTGATCATTTTATGAAAACTATTTTTCAATATAAAAAAGCGTTTTTTTAATATAAAATAAATAAATGTCAGTCAATCATATAAAATCTTTTGATAATCAATATACATGATCATTTTATAAAAGGTATTTTATAATAATCAGAAATCAAATTATACAGTAATTTTATTATCAGTAGGAAACAAAGAATACCGATTTTAAAACCCTGGCCGGCCCCGACTTTGAGATGTTGGTAATTAATTCATGAAACAACTTATACTCGTATAATAAACTTTACATGCAAAATTGCAAATTAAATCGGTCAACTCTTTTCTCATGCAGCATTTTCGCATTATAGCACATTTGGAAACAATGTTGAATATCGATGCCATCAATGTAACCAAAAATGCCAAACACCAATCAAAGTAATACAAAGTCAATATAACCTTTTTTATATATTTGTTGTAAGTGCATATAAATGAGTGCGATTATTAAGTTTATTAAGGCGTTGATAACAAAAGAACCAAATTTTAATATATATGTGATTGATTTAACATTATTCAAAGCTTTTTACACGCGATTATTAGATTGTTACAGAAATTAATTTACCTCGGAATGAAATAAGTTTATATAAAGCCCACATCATATGTTTTTGACTCTTGAATGTAAAAAATTACGAAAAACAGTAAATATTTCATAGATGCCTATAAATCTAATATAATTCAATATTTCTTTTTGCAGTGCAGTGCAATATTCAACTATTAAATCTTAAAAAAAAAAAAAAAAACCCCATCAAATTTAATTATAAAACTAAGAAACAATAATTTCCTAAGGCATTTAAAATATATAGTAAAAATCACTCTTGCAGCAAAATGTTTAAAAGTTTTGAATTTATAATAAACTTTATTATAAGTTTTATTATTAATTCAAGACTTTTAAACATTATAAATTCAAGTTTTAGCAGCCAATTATCATTATACACATACACATATACAAACATATTTTTAATTTATTTATATATATATATATATAAAACATGCTTTAATCAGCGCCCCTCTCTACGTGTTGATATGAGCTGCCACTGGTTTACGGAAAACCGAAGTTTGAAAACCAAAGGTGGAGCGGGTAACCAGAACATCAAGAAAATGTAAAGAACAATTGGAACCATGCTCAACGGTAAAATTAATCGAAGGGTAAAAATCATTAACTTTATTCAAAAGATGAAGGAGATCATTTAAATCATGATCCCAAATAATAAAAACATCATCCAAGTAACGGCACCAAAGAATAGGTTTAATAGTCAAAAAAGGCAACGTCTCGTTCTTGAGCTCCTGCAAAATAGCCTCGGCCAAAATACCAGATAATGGGCTATCCATAAAATTATGTGTGTTTATTAAATAGAGCAATATATGGACTGCACCAAAGTGGTAGAGACTGGTTTCTGGAATTAGATTCAATGTTCAAAGAACTTAAATTTACAAAACTTAAATGGTACAATTGCTGTTATATATTCAATAATAATGTTTTTATATTAGTTTATGTAGAAGATATGGTTTTATTTTCTAAATATCAGAAGGATATTGACTTGGTAGTTTCGATGCTTAGAGACAAATTCGATATAAAAATTTTGGGCAAAATTACTTGGTGTATAATTCGAGGAATCTGAAAATAAATTTCAAATCCACCAAAAGCAATATATTGATAAAGCTTGTAGAAAATTTAAAGAATTTAAGTACCCAATTGTTTCATTATCAATAGCCAAAGGTCAAGTATTTAGCAAAATAGATTATCCTGAGACAAGTGATGAGTTAAAATCAAATGAAAAATATTCCGTATAGAAGTTTGATCGGATGTTTGAGTTTCATTTCCAGCAGGACAAGACCTGATTTAAGCTACGCTGTAAATATACTTTCTCAATTTTAAGAAAACCCGGGAATAAAACATTGGGATAGGTTACTAAAAGTAATGGGATATTTAGACAAAACTAAATATTATGCATTAAAACTGTTAAATATCAAAGAATTTAGTTTAAGCTGCTACTCAGACTCGGATTTTGCAGCTAACCGAAATGATCGTGTAGGTATTTTAGGAGGTATGATATATTATATTGATAAAGTGCCGATATTGTGGCGTACCTTCAAACACAAATGTGTTAGTCTTTCCACTATGGAAGCAGAATGCATGTCACTGACCGAAGACACCAAAGAAATGGTATGGATGCAAAATATAATTGAGAAATGCTACCGGATAGGGTTAAAAATTGACAAAAATAGATGTATAATCTGTTTTGTCAATTTTTAATCAGGCAGCTATTGCTTTTTCAAATTCCCCAATTGAAAATCATAGAACTAAACACATAGATGTAAAATATCATTTTTTGAGAAATCTAGTTCTAAATGACTCATTTAAAATTAAATTTGTAAATACCAAGGACAATGATGCAGATTACTTTACAAAACCTATGACCAAAGATAGAGTTATTAAGTTCTGCAATGAACTATTTAAAGTGTAATTGTTCTTTGATTTACTTGTTAGACTTTGTCATTATAAACTCCAAAATTGAATATTATAGTATAAATACATTATAATTTTTACTCCTACCATAATGTACAAATGAAAATTGTCATTTGAGTATGAAGTGTGTCTATTCAAGTGTTGTAATTTCACAATAATAATTTTTGCATTTTTTTACTTTTTCAACTGAGCATATTGGTTGCTCTAGTACAGTGTTTCCCAAACTGTGCGCCGCGAAAGAATTAAAATTATATTAAAAATGAGTAAAATATGAAATAAAACTCTTAATATAAATCATTAATATTAAAATAATATAAAATCTTGCATATTTGTTGTGTAGTGCTTGGTTCAGTACGAATGTTAGTTTCCTTTAAAAAAAATTATGTACCGTATATATAATATGTATATCAGGCTTCCGGAAATCACCCGTCCTCGCCGGGTTAAAATTCGGCGAGGACGACCAATTTTCGGAAGTTGCCGTCCTCTCGGACAGCCTTGAGATTAAAGATTCCGTAAAAAAAAAAAAAAAAAAAAGAGAACAAATTGTTGTCATCGTAAAATTGTGGCGAAAGCCGCCCTTTCCCGTGCCATGAATAAAAATTGAAATGTCGTCACCTGCAAATCCCCCCACCCCATGAATTTAGCTAGTGTGCATTATCAATGCCTTCTTTCTAGGCGAGCTGTCAGATCTGAATTGTAACCACAAGCGCTAGTTAATTTTTCTCCCCTCATCCTCCACCCAGTGAATCCGATGACCGCACGAAATGCGATAGCGCACTCACGATCGAAGTGACATGTTCTGTTCTCCTTTTCAAGGTCTACATGTGTGGAATTTTCGGATTTTCACAAGACCGACAATACCAATGCTTAAATCCGGACCAAGCCCGAAGAAATTTATAAATGTAGAATGAACTCTGCCTGAAGATAACTGCGTCTCAGCAGGTCCGAAATGATTTGTATTCAAATATGTTAAAAATAAATTTGTCAAAATTTTGTACGGAGAATTTAGTTTGTTTTCTTAAACATTTATATTTACATAGCTGAAACAGAAGCAATAAGTTCATGCATTCAATTTAAATCCATTTTAAAAATTTTCAAAAGAAATATGTTCAGCCCGGTTGTAACGGACGTTTAAAAAAAAAAAAGACTCAACCCTGCCCGAAACAATCTAGCCAGGGCCTAAGCCCAAATTCCCATTTAACTCTTTAAAACCCAAACTATAAAATTTTCATTTGCTGTAATAGACGGGAGTAAGTAACAAGTTTTAATTTTTGGAATGGATTCTTCTAGTTTCAGCCAGAAGTGTTTTATTTTCTTCCCCACTTTGGTTTCAACTTTAAAACTAAAACGTTTAAAATTCATTCATGGCATTTGTTCCAGTTGTTTGACAACTGAAGTTAAAGTATGAAATATCTATTCAGTCCAAGAAGATTTTAATCTTGATTGACTACATTCCCTAGAACCCTAGAAATTAAGAGTACCGATGAGGTTTAAACCGTTTAGAGAGAAGAGGATTTATATGATTATTTATTTACCACTCCTTCAAGTTACCAAACATTGAAAAAAGGAGCAATTCCTTACATATCTTACCCCTTTGCCTCCACCCATAGATCGGAATTCCGCCGGTCCGATCCTTTATCGGAGACTCTGAGTCGGCGACTTTCATCGCGGTGGTTAAGCGCTGTGGGTGTGGTGTATGAATATCGCACTTCATTGTGAGGCAGTTGGTTTTAATTTATTATTGTTGTGCGATGTATTTAAGCACATATATTAATGAATATAAAGTGAAAAAAAAATTCTTAGGAGGACGGGTAAAATATTTCAATAGCCGTCCTCGCGGACGGGCTAGATTTTGCCGATTTCCCGAAGCCTGATGTATATATATATATGTGTGTAAATATTTATATGTGTGTATATATATAATAAGTGCGCCGCAAAATTTTCATTTTTTGTAAAGTGCGCCGCGAGTTAAAAAAGTTTGGAAAACACTGCTCTAGTATATTTAAAGAGATTAGTGATTTGTCAGTATTTCACATAAAAGTATAGAAATACAATTTTTTTTCACTCTCACAAAGCAATTTCTGCTGATATGTTTCAAAGTGTATGACTGGTGAAGATTGTTTTTGTGTCTAAATTCAAACTTTAAGTATTCTGCTATATACTGTATTTGTATTGTGACATCAAAAGCTTATATTTTTAAATTTTCCCTTAAGAATTGAAATGCTTATACTAAAGTTTTTAAACTTAAACTTTGTAATTTCCATGTTAATAATTAAATATAAACTTAACTGAAAAAACATGTTTATACATAAAAACTTTTAAACTTTAACTTTTGCTAACATGTCTATACTTAAATTTAACATGCAACTTTTAGTCATGTGTTTATAGTTAAACTTTTCTTGAAAATAAAGTAATTATACCTAAATTTAAAATGTAACTTTAAATCATGTTTATACTTAAAATTTTGTTGAAAATAAAGTAATTATACTTAAATTTAAAAATGTAATTTTTTTGACATGTTTATACTTAAAATTTTCTTGTAACTAAAGTGATTATACTTAAAATTTTTATAAAAGTCTAATGTTTTGTAATTAACACTATTTCATGAATTTCATCAGTAACTATTTAAGTATTCTCA
The DNA here is from genome assembly GCA_951213105.1 of Amaurobius ferox. Lineage (NCBI taxonomy): Eukaryota > Metazoa > Arthropoda > Arachnida > Araneae > Amaurobiidae > Amaurobius > Amaurobius ferox. The sequence goes on from OX578152.1 coordinate 127,816,598, forward strand.
ATATCTATTAAATATGCTCAACTAAAGTTTGAAAGTGTATAACTATTTTATTACTGTGTCATGTTATAATGTTACAGATGAACTTAGACCAACTTAAATTGTCATTCATTATAATTTTAAATACAAAACTAAGAATTTGATAATGTATTGTTCCTAGATTAAATTGAGCATGTAGGTGCATGTGTCGAATTGGCTAATCTGCATGAGGGGGCCGATTGCTGGAAAAACGTAATCATTTGATTACGAGTCGTTAATTTTCCTGGAAGTAGTTCAAAAATACAACTTACCTCCATTCACGGGAACACCTCACAAACTTTTTTAAGTAAGTATCTTCATGTGGATTGGAAGTTCGACATATGCACTGGCTCATTTGCATACTATATGAGTTGAACCTTGCAATTCATTCCGGAAGGTACCGATCTCATGGTATAAATATAGGAAGCACACATTGGATTATTAGAGTAGAAGGAGAAACAGGAGAATGGAATGATGAAGACGATTAGTCGAAGTCGATTATTAGACATGGCATGAATACACATTAGTATTCGGATACGATGTTTTGTACATGAGACAAGCATTATGAGGTCAGTAAAGCTGAGCTATAGTTTTTAAATAGCTGTTTAAATAAATTGCAGATAGAATGCTGTTGATCCTTGTAATGAACGCAAAGTAGAAATATTTGATCAATTTAATGTTCAAGTATCATGTTGATGGTGAAAACAGGTAACTAAATATTCTACTATGTTTTAGTGGAACGTGGCAAATAATGTACGAGTTAGTGCATTTTAGCATTTAGTGTGGTTCATTGACTGAATTTCCTTACGACAGTTTGCAACTAAAGATGGCCTTAAGTAAAAGGGCAAATCCCAGTGTTAGAGTTATGCTGCAGTATTTTCTGATGGAAACCGGTAATTATTTCTTTTAGACGTTGTTATAAATCGTGTTTTTAGACTGTGCTTAAAGAATGTTTTATCTAGTCAAATCAACCAACGACACTTTCCAAAAGGGTGACCTTTAGAAGATGGAATAGAATGACATCGTAACAGATTCGAGTGTGTCTAAATAATCCAATGTGGACTTCCTATGTGTGCTTAAAGCTCCAAGAAATGTACATAAGTTCAAGCTGTATTGTTCATACAGCAATTGTCTTAACTGCCTTGATGTACTTTCGGCAAAGATACCTGCGTCTTTCAATAAAGCGTGGTTTTTGTTTTTGAAACTTGACTATATCTTCATTTCACCACTGGGCATACTCTGTTAATTTAAAAAGTATAAATTTCCTTTAATTTTCTAACAAAAATTAATACGAAGTATGTCGGGATAGTATCTTTCAAACATGTTATTTTAGCCAATACTACACACACTCATAATTTCCATATGGTCGTTTGTGGACTGTTCATATGTAGGTTAAAGTAGAACAATAATACATAATATTGCAATATCAGCAATTCAGCTCAGAAAAGCATTCCTCCATCTCCAAGGTTGATATCCTTTATTCGTGCCGGGTGCCTAGATTCAGTTAACTCGCAACGGTCCCGAGCCGCAATGTATTCCCGAAACTTGTTCATATAGATTAATTCTTTTAATTTTTCATTATGAAAAATATGCTATAATGAATATTTAACCAATAAATAAATTCACAAGCTGGAAATAGTGGGGATGAGTTTCACGCATCATTTTTATTTTAGCGAGTGAATTTAATTCCATTCGTGCATCCGCTTTTGGGAAGCCTTTTAAATGTGAGTCAGATGTAAAAATGATGAAATATATATTAGTACAGCGTGTAAAAATGGGGGAACTTTAGCTCATTGTAGAGAGCATGGCAAAGACGCTACTCCCAGGCATGTCGGAAAACACATCGGTGATTACGGGGAGGGGTAGGACAGGAATGTGTGTTGCACTTATTCTCAGCAGCAAATGCAATAAATTATGATGGGGAAAAACTACGGGAGAGCCATAGCAGTATCGCAGTGGTTATTGATGTATTTTTCTCACGCCACAGGTGGGATTGTTTAGGGAGAATAGGGAGAATAGCCATCATACGTTATCACACAGTTTGGCTGGTAGTCAGGTTTTCGTTAATCGCCATGTGGCGACTGGAAATTTTAAGCTTTACTGTATTACATATATGATTTATAACACTTTTTAAATAATAATTTAATCTTTGGGTGTAGTTACAGACTTCTATTTACAAGACTTTTACAAAATGTAAACCAATTTTTAATTGCTTATATATGGAACGAAAATAGGGTATTTAATACCTATTTAGTACCTGTTTTATTTATAACAAATTTTTCTCCAGCCTATCGTTGAGTCTATTTTAATTTCAAATATGCTCTTTAGACCAATTTCAATAAAAGGATAGAAATTTAAATAAATTTTTTTTTCAATAAAAGATAAGTCACTGGTGTTTATAATGCAAGTACATAAAATTCTTAAATATCTATCTATCTATATATATATCTTAAACACATTTCTTGCATTTACACCATGTATGTTTATGCAGGGAACAAGGGGATTCAGGGTGGCCACTCTTCGGACATATTGAAATTCCCTGACTTTTCCAGGTGAATTGAAAAGAAATTCCAGACCAGTAATTTTAACATAAAAGGTGCGCACGTCCCTATTTAGTTACAAATTTGATTAAAGAATCTTCACAATTTAACTCCACTATCCAAAAAAAGTCATATTAAATCAGGTGAAAAAAAATACACATATTTTTTTTTTTTTTTTTACAAATAAATTTTGACATTTTTAATAAAAAATACATGTCATAGCTGCCAACCCAGAGAATAAAAAATTAGGAACACTGTACGCGAGGAAAATGACACGCAATAGTTGCACACAAAATATATATACATGGGTGTCTCCAGTATGGGAGTACTTGCTTCCCCCCCCCCCACAATTGAAATTAGCATGTCAGTATTTCTTAGCCAATGTATTATGTATTGACAGTGATTTTGCAAACCCCCCCTCCTGGAAGGAAATTCGGTGAATCCCATATATATATATATATATATAATATATAATTAATCTTAAAAAAAAAATTAGATCTCATGAGATAAGAATTTTGAAACATACATGAAATGCATAATTTTTTTACACCCATAAAATTATAACTATATTTGTTCTCCTTAAATACATCAATATTCAACTAAAAGTAAAATTAAACTATTTTCATATTTGAAAAAAAAATTTCATTACACAATTTAAATACACTATTACAAAGTAAGTAAAACAGAAACAAATTAAGAATATTTTTGGTTTATTGATACATAGGTAGCAGATTTGGTCTTTTTCAAGAAAGTGGCATCATATGTTTGTTCATAGCAAGCACCATTTATCTGAGATTTGGCAATTAAAGTAGACTGTAAAGTCGAAATACTCATGGAACCTCTAAAATCAGTTTAGTTTCTTTTTACAAGACTAAAAATACGTTCACATGCAGCATTACTATGGGGGAGTGGTAGTATCCCCAACATAATACTACTCAATTTACCATACAAAAGTTTACACACATGATCTTTTTGCTTTGCTAACTTAACCCACTAAACATCTGGTCTATCTTCAGCAATTTCCTGCCAGAGCTGCCATTTAATAATGCAAAAACTCAGTCTCTACACTATAAATTATATCAAAAGTTGATTCTGTTGAGTCTTTTTACAGTATAGAGGGAAATCTGTCTACACAAAATTTTATCGAGGCAAATTTAACTTTTTCCCTCTGAGACACATCTGCAACTTCAGCATGATGTAAAACATCAGAGTTGATTGGAAAGTTTCTGATAATATAATTACATGTCATACAATAGTAGTTTTTGACATACTCAAAAAAACTGCTTTGTTTTATCAGAGTTTAACTTTTACAGGCACTCTGACGTCTCTGATCCCACAGGTATGTCTTCATTATCCTTATGATTTGTTGAATCACTATAAGAGATATCGAAGACACATGTCGAGGCTTTCACGACTTCAAGCTTCATGAATCTAACTAATAAATCTGTAAAAAAACTTGAATTTAAAACTTTAGCTTATGGACTCTGAGGGTCTCTGATTGCAGACTCGCATTTAATTTTTCGAAAACACTAATTACATTTTTCAGAAAAAATGCAAGGGCATGGCACAGATCTGGGCATGGTTCAGATTTTTCAAAATAGAAAAATTTGTATTATATGCAAATATAATTAAAAACTTAACCGTAATAATTAGCAATATGAAAATAAACAAGTTTAGTCGATCTAATATGCAACATTTAAATGATGGAGATGGATGGAAAACGATACTAATTTACTCTCGACAATTCACACGATGTAACTGAATTGCGCAATCGCACTGTTTATGCAAAAATAATTATGAAATTAAAAGTAATAATTAATCAGAATATGAAAATAAGCTAGTTTAGCCGATCTAATATGCAACATTTAAATGATGAAGATGGATGGGAAAAAATACTAATGTACTCTCAGCATTTCACGCAATGTAACTGAATTGCGTAATCGCACTGTCTCTGCGAAAATAATTAAAAAATTAACCATAATAATTAATCAGAATATGGAAAATAAGCTAGTTTAGTCAATCAAAAATGCAATATGTAGAAGATTGAGATGGATGGAAAAAGATATTATTGCACTGATGAGAACAACTGATGAGAACAAACTGAATTGTGCAATCACAGTGTTTATGCGAAATTAATGAACAAAATAACATTTTAGCGATTTAGGCTGAATTAGATAACCTTTGAAGAAGTATATTTATTACTTTCATAAAATAAGTGATCGAGATCTTAATTTACATTACACGCGGCCGTAAATCTACGTTAATTTGATTGGCATTACCCTGCATTTTATTATGGAGTTGCTACGATCCCGGGAATGGTAGAAATCAGTGCTAAAAAAGTGGAAAATCGGCGTTTCCGAGGAATTATACCATGTCTGGTTAATTGATAAATTTCAAACAAAAAAAGCCGGAGAATTTCGTTAGTAATCCGGAGGCCGAAGAAGTAATGAAAAACCGGAGTTTATGGCCAAAATCCAGAGAGTTTTTCACGTCTGATCTGTAATCTTATCAGCGTACTTTTGATCAAATAGAGAAAAATTGTCCACTTAGCTAAAAAATATAAAACTTTTTGGGACATTATCCCTAAACGTAGGGATTTTTAAAAAAAAATCATTAAAATTGGGAGTTGTGTCTTCAAAAGCGGAAAATCGGGCGAAATACTCAAAAATCGGGAGTTTCCCGCCAAATTCAGTAGAGTTGGCACATATGTAACTTTTATGGTTGCAGAGGGGGGAAAATGGGGTAAAACAGGAATATTTTCAAAAATTTGGATTTTGTGGAAGAAATTCGGATTTTCGGAACAGACGTAAAAATTTGGAATGAATCCGGAACGGTTGGCAGCTATGACATGTGAATGTAGTAAAATTGGACTACTGAAATATTTAAAAGAATTTAATGGTTTTCATTGAAGACAATAAAAAGAAATACTCTAAACCGATGTCCTTAAATATGGGCATTGCAAATTGCTCACAATGACAGAGATCAATTACAGAAGATATGCAATAACTACACTATAACAAGCCACAGCCATTGAATAATAAATGTTAATTCAGTAATCAGGGTTCATACTCTTTTGCAGGAACCTATTTCCAGGAGTTTTAAGGAGTTTTCCAGGAGGGTTTGCGCATTTTTCCAGGTTTTTTTTTATTTTCTTTTTACAACAAAGCAAAAACAAAACTACGATTCTGAATATGATTCGTTCTATCATCGGATCTTTTGCATTTGTGCTTACAAACATACTACCAGCTATATCACTATCTAAAGAATAAATAGATTTAATCATTATTTGAAGAAATCACAAAAATTACATTACAACACACATGTACAAAAAAATAAAAAATATAGTAAGAATATACTTCATAATTTATTAAATATCACTAATGTATAAATATTTATGTAAACAAAATTAAATTATTTTGTACTGAAAAAATCAACAATTTTTTAGCTCTAAGCATTTTGCATCTAATTCACATTTAATATCCTGTAGCAATATTTGTTTATCCTGTGCACTGCGTCGGCAGGCATTTGATTTGGCAATGAATGTTATTTGACAGGATTTTTCTGCCCTATCTATAGATGATTTGGTAAGTTCAGCCATGTCATTTTCTGTACAAATTTTCTTTCTTTTTAGCTCTTCAATCTGTTCAAGTAATTTTCTCTTTTTATCAGTCGAGACAGGCTGTACTTGTTTTTGTTTTTGCTCATCTAAATATAACAAATACTTCTGACGAGCTCCTGCTCCAGACAATAGAAGTTCTTTTGTAATCACAATATTTTCGAGCCCACCTATATTTCGAATGTGGTCTTCAATGATCCACTTAGCAACAAGAGACTCTTTTTTTAAATTTTCAACCATTACATTTTTGTTTATGGAAAAACCTCTCTCTACAGTAGCTTGTCCGTGAGAAAGAAGTAATAACTTTTTTATCACTACCCACAAATTAGAATACTTAAGAGTTATGTGAAAGGTGCTAAAAAAAAAATGTATCAACATTATCAGTTAATGGATTAAAAGAGTCTTGACAACAGTGTTTAAATCGCTTTCCTATATCCATAATACTGAAATCCTCAACAAAACTCTTATATTCTTTAATTATAGTATCACAATTAGTATCTTTTATCTTACCACAATCTGTAAGGCCTATAAGGATATTATTGATTTTTGTCATATTTATTTTTTTATCGTCAATTAAAGTACGAGGATCTAAACATGACATGTTCCTTACAAGATTGTACTTTAAAGGACACCTCTCTAATAACTTTTTAACCATTTTGATCAAAAATGCCCTACAGTTAATATAAAATTCCATTAACTGTTTCTCAACATTAGCAGATTTCTTTTTAACAACGTCTTTTATAATTTTTTTGGCAATGAATCCAACATCAATTTTGCTTGCATCTTTATGCAAAGATGAATCCTCCACATCAATACTTAGAAGCTTTATCATAGAAGATGGAACTTGTTCTTCTTTCATAAATTTTAGCATTAAATTTTTGATCAAATTATATAGGTCATATGCCATAAAAGGCAACATTGGTTTATCAGTTTGATATGAAGTCATAAAAGGTTCTATTTCCTTCACAATAAAAATAAGAAAATTACATTTTATAATAAATAACTTATCGTTAACACTAGTTTGAATTGTTTCAAAATTTTTGTTTCCGGGATTAGTGAAATTCTTATTAATTACTTTGGACACAAATTTTAACTTGAGGAAGAATTTCTAATAATCTGTTAAATACACTTGAATTTTCTACCCATCGATTCTTGCAAAATTTTATGGGGAATTTTGGATTTTCACTAATTGAAGCAAAATCCTCTCGCTGAGCTGGAGAATCTTTAAAAAGGCGATATAGTGCACTTGCCATTTGTTCAATTTCAGGAAATACAGTGCATCCTAAACTAAAAGAATTGTGCATAATATGTATACCACAACTACCTATATTTAATAAGTTAGAACTACCTTCTTGTTTTAAATGCTCATACATTAAATCAAGCACTTTCCAATTAACATTTGGTCCGTCCATTGATAATTGCAGTAAATTGCATGACCCCAGCTCTGCACACTTTTCATTAATATTTTCAAAAAGTATGTCTGCTGTTGCATGACCCAAAAAATCTGAAGAATAATATTGTGATACCACGTGATTATGATCCCAAAATCGAACATGGCAATCTAATTGTTTAGTTTGCATATAATTATTCATACTTTCATCAAATAAAAGAACAAATCCACTTTCATTTTTCACTTTTTGTTTCAGACATGTAGCAAAATATGGTGCAATCCCAAATACAGACAAATATGTGCATTTCTTTTCTCCACAAGTGAACTTCTGGGTGATCTCACTATCTGGAAACATGCGTCGAAATACGACATTTGTATTTTCACAAGATTCATATGAATAACGGCTGCTTTGAACCTTAAGTGTCCATAATATTTCAGCTTTTAAGTGATCACTGGTGGTGAGAGAATTATCTAAAGTTTCTGAAGCCTTCAGAACACGTGGAGCAATACTTTGGATTTGCTCATCTGGATCACTTGCAATTCTAGAGGTACTAGAATAGGGTGATGAAAAATAGTCTTTCAAAGAAATGTTTTTCGATTTTTCAGCCAAAACTTTGAAACTCTGATGTTTCTTTCCTTTTATATGGCAGTTCAATGCTGCTTCACCCATGTTAGAAACATCGATTTTTTTCTTGCACAAACAGCATTCGGCTTTATCCCGCAATGAAGTTTTCAGTAACCATTCTCTGTAGTCATCCATTTCCAACCAATTATCATTGAATACACACTTTCCTTCAGGCATTTTTGAGGGAAAATATAAGTATAAAAAGCAAAGGCTTTGTGTCAGCTTCAACAAAATTTCTAAACCAAGGTAGTTTACCTATACAACTACAACGAAACGATTCTAACGTTTTCCGTTACTTCGGTGGCACCACCTATGACAAGAATGAAGAATTATAAGACCGTGTTGTAAAGATGAGAGATTTCCAACGCTAATTGGAAATATCGTTATTTTTGGTGGCGCCACCTATTGATTATATTGAGAAATAAAAGTGAAAACGTCAATTTTCCAGGAGTATTTTACGATTTCAAGGAGTTTAGAGCTAAAATGAAAAAAAATAAGGAGTTTTCAAGGGCCCTTATATAAAAATCGGAAAATCCAGGAGTTTTCAAGGATTTCCAGGAGGCGTACGAACCCTGGTAATGGCAAAAGAATGTCATTAAAATAGAAAAAAATATAGTAAAATGTATATAATATACAGAGATGCCAATCTCTGAAAGGGGTCATCAGTAGAAAAATCAGGTGTTTTCAGTAAAACCGTATCGACCATCAGTAATTTTACGTATATTGACAATATATGTTTTAAAACCTTAGAATAAGTTCAAAATGTAGTTTTGGTAACTTAACTGAGTTAATTACAACTGAACGGCACTATTTATGTGAAAATAATTAAAAAATTAACCAAAATATAAAAATAAGCTAGTTTAGTCAAGTTAATGAACAACAGGGAGATGGAGATCGATAGAAAAGGATAATTTCGTACTCTCAGCAACGTCTGAGGGGGGGGGGGGGGGGAAATAGGGAGATGGAGATCAATGGAAAAGGATAATTGAATACTCTTGGCAACGCAAGTGAAAAAAAACAACAACCGAATTTCACGATCGTACTAGTTATGTGAAAATAATGAAAAAATTAGACATTATAATCAACCAAAATATGAAAATAAACTAGTTTAGTCAAGTTAATGTGCAATAATAAGGGGATGGAGATGGATGGAAAAGGACAATTGTGCACTCTCAGCAAAGCCCGAAAAGAAGGACTGAATTGCACAATCTTATAATTTAAGCGAAATATAATTAGTTTAGTAAAATATTTCTTTATTTTTACACACACTATAAAAATAAATTAGGTCTATTGTTCTGATATGAAATCATTAGAAGAAGAAAATGGATGCAAACTGATAATTTTGGACTCTCAGCAAAGCTAGGAATATGAACTGAATGGTAGGATGCATGGATTTCACGGGATTTTCCGTAGTTTTGGGAGTAATGTCCGTAAAACCATAAGATGATGAAAAATCCATACAAACTACAGAAAATCCGTAAAAGTTGGCATCTCTGTATTTGGCGACATTTGTCCGAAATGGTGCACAAACTCCGCATTTTTGCTTTTATACGGAATCAAATGGACACATGGCAACCTTTACTTAGCAGTTACAAGTACAGTGTAATACTTGGCGAAATTTTTCGAAAATGGCATATAAACTGGGCAGTTCTGTTTTTATATGGACAACTAATAAAAATAAAAGAAAAAAATTCCAGAATTTTCACAAAATTCCCTGACCATTCTAAAATTCCCTGACTATTCCCAGGTTGAGTGGCCACCCTGCGATTAGTGCCTTAAGTACCTGCATTACACATATGATTTATATAAAAATACTTTCATTTTAATGTGTAGTTACAAAAATTTTTTTAACCCATCTTTACCACATGTAATTCTTATTCCATTCTTTAATTTATATATGGAACAGGGAAAAAGGGGTAATTTATACCAATTTAGTACTTGTTTTATTTATAATGTTTACTTATCATGTTTTTTTTTTAAATATTCAACGGCTTATCGTATAGTATTTTTGATGTCACATTTATATTTCAGTCCATCTTCCTTTTACTTTTGCTATACAGACCATTTTCTATTAATGATCCATCTCAGGTATATATAATACAAGTAAAATAAAAATTCTTCAATTATATACATATAAATATTCTATGTGTGTACTGAATTATTAGAAATATTATTTTTAAATACAGATTTTATTTCCATAAAACTGTTTCATTGTTTACGTTTACATTCATTTCAGAGAGAATGCTGGTTTCTATTTTTTATAAATTTCAGCAAAAAATATAAGAACCACTGGTTTAAAGGAAGCCAGCCCTCTTTTGTGTGTTGAATGTTGTCATAACTTTGCTGCATCATGCTTTATTAGATGGTACAGGGTTTTCATTTGGGGCATGGATGAATCCCTTGCAATGGCTCTTAACATGACAGTACATTTCGAGCGACTAGAGATGGTGGCCACACGTTGAGTTGAAAATTATTAATCTGCTAAATTTATCATTCTATTAGTTTTTCCCATTTATATTTTTCATTTTCTTTTTTTTACATTACCTTATGTAATGGACCTATTTTATGCAACTGTATGGCATATATATATATTTCATTTTGCAGTTCAAATAAAGATGAGTGAGTTCATCTATATTTGCACTGCATTTTTACGTTGTGATCCAGTTTATTATTATTTTGAAGTCTTTTTCTTTCATTTGTAAACATTTTATCAACTCCTTCATTTGTACCAACTTATATATATGCTGAAATTGAACACCAAGACTCTCTAATATTAATTAGCTGGGGACCATGGTTCTCCAGAATATTAAGTGACTACAGCAAGTAGAACACAGTTAAGTATAATTAAACTAACCAAACGTTGAATGCACAACCATAGTAAAACCAGAACTTATAATACCTGAACTTCATAGAATTACTAATTTACCACAATAGGAGAAAATATGTTTATATATAAAAAAGTATACATAAATATTCAAACTATACATTACAAGTCTAATAACACCAGCTTCAGTCATACATTAAATAGCCTTCTGTACATTTTAATTTTGAAAAGCAACTGTAATGATATAAGGGACAAGTTGATACTGCATTTTTAAAAACATGAAGGCATGACATATGTTGAAAAAACTTGAAATGAGATTAATTTTGCTATTCAAAAGATAAATAAAATAGTTATATATCAACTTCAAGTTTTAAAAAACTAAACTAACAAAGAAAAAATAATTTTTGAAACTAATATTTTAAGTTCAAACTTCAATTTTTATTAAGATACTGAACTATTATTTCAAATGTTCTTGCTAAAGCTCACAGGTTATTGTTAATTTTTTTTTATGCTTATTGTGTATCCTCAGCTGTAGATGAGTAATGGGAAAAGTAGTCAGTCTGCAGCTAGTCAGGGCACTGCAACTGAATGTGTTCCGAGGGACAGCAAATAAAACACCAATGACACTATCCTCATGCCATCTTATTCACAATTGTCTGATGCAGAGTGGAGAGTTGCACAGTCCATTTATCTAAAGCATTATACCTGGCAGCTCCTTGGGTCTTCTTGTCTAATTTCAAAACTTGGTTTTCTTGATCTATTCGGCCTTGAATGGTACTAGAAAACAAATAAAAGTGTTAAAAGTAAGAACTACAGACCACCAGTCCTTATATTCATTAAAACATGTTAACTAAAACTCTTGGATATCGTTCAGAATTAAGAACTTTTTCAGATTTTTTAACACTCCAGTGGATTTCGGGACAAGACATGTAGTAAAACACATGAAATATATTAATCATTGTAGAATTGACATGATTGCAGTGATGGAAAGTGGGGAATTCATTTTTGAAGCACATTTTGGAGCAACAGAATATGTATTTGTAGCAGGTTAAATATATTTTTTGAGCAACAGTATGCAGTTTTGTAGCAGGTAAAATAAATGTTTGAAACAGAATGCAATTGTGTTATGCCAGGTTTTTATGATGCTACTTTAATTAATAGTTCAAAATTCGTTATTTTCCCCTTTCCCTTCAAAAATTCTAAATTAATTTGTTATTGAATATTTCGGCGATTTATCCTCTTTCAATGTTAATTTATTTTCCTTTTCATGTTTTTCATTATTTAAAATTATGCGCGATGTGTATACAAATGTTAAATATCTTTTGCCAATTTTCCGATGTTCGCTTTCAGTCTATTTTAATTTGACTTCACTCCATTCACGAGTTTGCCAAAACAGTACACATTTTAGGCAAAATTTAGCCCTTCTCGGCTTATCTTAGAACACCTGCAGGTATGGTTGCCAGCTTGGTGGAAATTTCATGCCTCGCGGTTCTTGGCATCATTTTTATTCCGCGGTAAATACGTAGGTGCTCTGTGTGAGGTGTTAAATTGCTATGCTCTTAAAGTAGTAATATATAATTTCAATCAAATTTATAATAAATAACTTAAATATTCATAACTTTAAATATAGTATAATTTTAATTCTAACTGTTAAATGAAAGGTAAATAAGTAACTCTTAAATAAATGATAACTAAACTAAAATAACTCACCTTTTAATGAATATTAAATTTCTAAACTAATAACTCCAATTGATTCTTATGTTTGTTTACCTTTAGCGAACTTAAAACTGAGCAATCTTTAACTTATATAAATTTATTTAACTCACTTAATATTGTTTTCTCTAGTAATTACTCAGATCAAGTAATGATTATTTAAGCCTTGAAAAGGTGTAAATAAACGTAACTTCAATATAAATAATTGTTTACCTGCCTAACAGGACTTTGTGATAATTTTTAAATACACCTTTTCCCAGTAAATGTTAAACCGGCTGGAAATTCCCCACTCCAATACCGTGAATAAAACTGCTTTATAAGCAATCAAGTAAACACGTTGTAACATACAAGTTTCGTAAACACGATGTAGCATACAAGTTTTGTAAACATTATGTTCTCTTTTCTCACCCAGGGAAATTAACAATGTTTAATAACGATATGCAAATGTTTCTACTTTCAATAATGTACATGTTTTGTGAATTAAACTGCATTTTTACATGAAATACAAAAGTTTTCAAGATGGCAATCAAAACAACGCTATCTGAGCATCACCGGCAACATGAAACAGACATATCAAATGTCCGAAGGAGGAAACAGATGTGAAGCGCCGGGTTGAAAGATTTGGCATCTACAGCTCACCAAGAAGTTCGGTGCCGGGTTATCAGTTGTAACCGCGGCGACCGGAATTCAAATTATCTCACGCCAAAAAGGGTTGCCGTTCCAGGACCTCACGCCAAGAGAGGATTTTCTCTGCAGTCGGGATGTAAACACCAGCCGGTATGGTTGCTGCCTGACGACATAAAGTTTTTTGTTTACCACTCCACCATGAGCACAGAAATTTGCTAGCATTACAAAGGAAGAAGAGCAGGATGCCCAAGTCGAGTTTAAAACACTTATAATTTTGCTTTGATGGGTGATCCCACTCAAGTTACCCTGGACACACCAACATTGGCGGTTCGACGTATCCGAGGCCCCTGCACTAACAAGGCCGGATAGACATCACTTTGCTACCCTTAAGTAACTCTCCAACATCGGTGGTTCGATGTATCCGAGGCCCCTGCACTTATAAGGCCGGAGATATAGAATTAGTTCTTCAGATGCCCAAACCCGCAGCAGATGACCGACGAAACGCATGTCACGGCGCCGTCCAACCACCAGGCTCAACGTACCTGAGGCCCCTGCATTAACAAGGCTGGATAGACATCATTTTGCTACCTTTAAGTAACTCTCCAACATCAGTGGTTCGACATATCTGAGGCCCCTGCACCTACAAGGCCAGAGATATAGAATTAGTTCTTCAGACGCCCAAGCCCACAGCAGATGACCGACGAAACGCCCATCACGGCGCCGTTCGATCACCCGGGTCGACGTATCCGAGGCCCCTGCACTCCCAAGGTCGGATAGACATAACTTTGCTATCCTTAAGTAACTCTTCAACATCGGCGGTTCGACATATCCAAGGCCCCTGTAATTACAAGGCCAGAGATATAGAATTAGTTCTTCAGACGCCCAAACCTGCAGCAGATGACCGATGAAACGCATGTCACGGCGCCGTCTGATTACCAGGCTCGACGTACCAGAGGCCCCTGCATTAACAAGGCTGGATAGACATCACTTTGCTACCCTTAAGTAACTCTCCAACATAGACGGTTCGACATATCTGAGGCCCATGCACTTACAAGGCCGGAGATGTAGAATTAGTTCTTCAGACGCCCAAGCCCGCAGCAGATGACCGACGAAAAGCCGGTCACGGCGCCGTCCAATCACCCGGCTCGACGCATCCGAAGCCCCTGCACTCCCAAGGCCGGATAGACATCACTTTGCTATCCTTAAGTAACTCTCCAACATCGGCGGTTCGACGTATCCGAGGCCCCTGCACTTACAAGGCCGGAGATATAGAATTAGTTCTTCAGATGTCCAAGTCCGCAGCAGATGACCGATGAAACGTCCGTCACGGTGCCGCCCGATCACCAGTGCTAGTGGCCTCACGGGGAGAGGCAGAAGACGTGTGTGTGTGCATGTGTTCAAGCTATGAGCGGTTGTGTGTTTTGATCTGTTTTGGCTTGCCTACATGGCAGGAAGAGAGTTTTGGGCATAATAATCAAATGCCTACACAGAAGAAAGAAAATTCATCATTTAATTTATTTTTACACCAAACACCATGTGTTTAGGTCCTTCTCATCTACATTAATTTTCATCGAGCTCTCAAGAGCCGACATAGGGTGTTATTTAGATAATGGCTTCATTGCCTTACACATACATTCTTTTTTTTTTTTCCTTTATATAAATATTCATGCTTGTTCTTTTTCTGTACTTAAAACAGAGCTGTCAAAAATTCCCCTTTTTAACACTTTACAACAAAGTTGAAAAGTGTTTATGACTTTGTTCATTCTGTCTGTCTGTCCGTTAGCACGATAACTGCCGTAAAAATGATTTAATCAAAATGAAATTTTAGTATGTTGTTCAGACGGTCTGTAGGACCTATGGGTATATAAATGAATAATATCACCCAATTAGTTTTGGATTGAACCCGGGTTGAAAAAATGAAATACATCGAGCCCTATGGGACCTAATTTTTCAAACATTTTTTAAGCGGATTTAAAATTCACAAACTGCTTCAAAATTTTTAGGTAATATTCAAATTGTTCCATAATATATATAAAAAAAAATTCAGAGAAATATATTCAGTAGTTTTTTAAATAAAAATTAAAATAATAATAACACATCTTATATGAAGCGATTCCGTGACCATGATATGAAAAGATCCCGTGACCCACTTCAAAATGATATATGGCATCCATCTTGTCTCAAAATCGTGATTTTTAATCTTTTTAATTCATATTGAGTGTTGTATCCGTTCTAAAACCACTTTATTTTTGCTTAAATGCTCATCCAAATTTGATTATTTCTACAACGAAGCCTATTTTTCACCCATGTAAAATGTAAACATCAAAATATGTAAAATGAGTTGTATTAGAATTGCTGTATTTCCTTAACACAAAATCATTTAGTTCATGGAGTCTGCATAGCTGATATAAATGAAATATTCATTGATTTTACAAAAAGAAGGACGATTTTTTTCGATGAAGTTTTACGCATAGAGTTTAATTACTTGTAGCTCCATGGTCTTAATTTTTAAATAAAATAAATTATTATAGTATTGTGATGTATGACATCACAATACTGGGATGTGACATGTACTGTGTTCCCATCACACCCTGGGATGTACTGTGTTCCCATCACAATGAATGGGAAATTATTTATGAATGAAATGTTGCTTTTATAGAGAGAGCCAGGCGTGTTATTTTTTCTATGACGTCATTTGAATGAATTTCAGTTGTTTTCAATGAAGTTTTCAAATATAATAAATTATCGCAGTATTATGATAATTCTAAAATTATTACTGAGGAATGTATCCCATTTTAGAGATGTTTAAACCAGGCAATTTATATTTCAATGCCTTTATTTGAATGAAGTTCATTTTTTTCGATGAAGGTTTAAGTTTTCAAATATAATAAATTAATGTAGTATTGTGATAAGTTTTAAAATATTAACGATGAATGTATTGCATTTTAGACATGTTTAAATAAAATTGCATTGAAGCTGGAAAGTGTTTCATAATCAATGCTTTAAGCTTGATTGATCTTTCTTGTTTTTTATTCCTTTGAAATCCTGGGTGAAATGAAATGTTGTTAAGTTTTAAAGATGTTCCAATAAATTTCCTTTTTATTTTTAATCTGGTTTTTATGTAATTCTTATCACTATGACTCTGTTGAAGACCCAGACCGTCCGACTCGTCCAGAGGACTAAGAGCAACTATTTGGACGGACGGCACTATGACTCTGTGTAATAATTTATTATTTAACGTATATTTTTTTGGGTAAATCACAACGCAATTTCCGTACTTTTAGAGAGTAAGTTCCTTAAAATGTTTGGCCATTGATTCAAAAGTAAAGTAAGTCTAAATTCCTTTGTTTAGTTTTTTTTAATCTAAATTTTATGCTGATGTCGAAAAAGGCACAGCAGAGGCGCAATGTTTTCACTCCCCAAGTTTGGCAGCTCTTGGGAAGCAAACGCAGTGTTGGGGGTATTCAATCCCGGGCATTGGTTGGAGTCGGTCACAAAAAGTTTATGGAGTCACGGGGCCGGGGCTTGTAATGGTGCCTGTGTCCTGCAGCAATGTGTGAAATGCTTCAAATTTAAACAATGTTGAGGATCGAAGCCACTGAGTCTGAAGTGAGATTTCTCTCTGCATGTGCTGCCTTCGCTGGGGTGTTTTTCATCTTCCTACAAACCAAAATAGTGCTGCAATATGCACCTGTATAATTACTGATCCGCCATTCTCTTCTACACGATTTTTAAATGTGCTCCAGTGGTGTGCTCTCAGCAATCTCCTTCAAATTTTAGTGTGATCAATCTTCATAGGCACACTTGGAAGTCTGTCAGTGCAAGCATGCCCTCATGGTTCTTCTTCATGTAACAATAGTGTCAGAAGATTTTGTTCCAATAAAGAATGTCTTTTAATTTAAATTTCACTTTTAAGTCTATCTCTGAGAAAGTTACAAATTGAAGAAAGAGAGTGATTAAAATGTGTCAAATAATTTGAAGTCGAATTTACTCAAATGTTATACCTTATACCAATGTTTTTTTTTGTCTGTAAGAATTTAATTTTAGTACTTTAATGATTGAAGAATTTTTAATATATTTATTCTTTTAACATTTTTGGTTGTGTACTTCAGGCAGACCAAACTCTGGTCTTCAGACCAGAGTGGATTCTGAACCTGGGTTTTTAAAAGTTGAGTTCTGGATATTTTAATTTGTTGGTTGGGCATTTAAATATTTAAAGTGCTTAATTGGGGTTTGTTTTAAATTGAGTTCTGAATTTAACTGAATGAATTATAACGCAATGTACATAAATTGTTCCACTATACTAAAATTGAAGTTTTAATGAATTGAATGATGTTTGAGTTTTGAATTGTTGCAAATAAAAGTTAGTTAATTTAACAATAATTGAGTTGTGATTTTTTAGTGTAATGGCTGTGCTATTTATTATGAAATTGTTTAAAGGTAAGTAGAAACTTTAGAGTTTAATAGGTGTTGAAATGTATTGGGAAAACTAAACATGGTTGAGCACAGTCCAAACAGTAGGAATTAGAATAAAAGAAACAATTTTAATATTTTTAAAGTAACTTTATTCTATATGATAAGGCCAAATGTAAAAATAATAACTTTAATCTGAAAATTAATTATAAAGGTAATGATAATCTTAATAAGAAAATAAACATGAATAAATAACCAGTTAATTTGAAGGTAAGAAGGATGTCTTAACCTTCACGACAATTGCTTAATGGGAAACTATAATTTTTAACTTTTAATCTATTTATGATGATATTCTTTGCTTAACTTTGCTGATTTGTGAATTACATCATTTTATCTAAGAGCTTGTTCAGTGAATTATATTGTATCTACTTTAAACACATTTTCTTCTCGAAATTGCCGAGAAGGAAAAGACATCCTTCTTACCGTTAAATTAACTGATTATTTATTTATTCTTATTTTCTTATTGATTAAGATTATCATTATATTTAATTTTCAAATTAAAGTTATTATTTTTACATTTGGCATGATCATATAGAAAAAAGTTACTTTAAAAATATTAAAATTGTTTCTTTTATTCTAATTCCTACTGTTTGGCTTGTACTCAACCATGTTTACTTTTCCCAATACATTTCAACACCATATTAAACTCTAAAATTTCCACTTACCTTTAAACAATTTCATAATAAATAGCACAGCCATTACACTAAAGAATCACAACTCAATTATTGTTAAATTAACTAACTTTTATTTGCAACAATTCAAAACTCAAACATCATTCAATTCATTAAAACTTCAATTTTAGTATAGTGGAACAATTTACATACATTGCGTTATAATTCATTCAGTTAATTTCAGAACCGAATGTAAAACAAACCCCAATTAAACACCTTAAATATTTAAATGCCCAGTCAACAAATTAAAATACCCAGAACTCAACTTTTAAAAACCTAAGTTCAGAATCCACTCTGGCCTGAAGACCAGAGTGGATGATCTGCCTGGAGTCCACAATCAAAAATGTTAAAAGAATAAATATATTAAAAATTCTCCAATCATTAAAGTACCAAATTTAAATTCTTACAGACAAAAGAAAACATTGGTATAAGGTATAACATTTCAGTAAATTCGACTTCAAATTATTTGACACATTTTAATCACTCTCTTTCTTCAATTTGTAACTTTCTCAGAGATAGACTTAAACGTGAAATTTAAATTAAAAGGCATTATTTCTTCAGTATAACATTTGAGCAAATTTGACTTCTTTATTGGAACAAAAACTTCTGACAGGTCACATGAAGAAGAACCACGAGGGCATGCTTGTCCAAACACTAATGAGATGAGAATAACACAGGCTTGTGCTTATGAAAATCGATCACACTAAAATTTGAAGGAGATTGCTGCGAGCACACCACTGGAACACATTTCAAATCGTGTAGTAAAGAATGGCGGATGAGTAATTATACAGGTACGTATTGCAGAACTATTTTGGTCTGTAGCAAGATGAAAACAAACCAGCGAAGGCAGCACATGCAGAGAGAAATTTCACTTCAGGCTCAATGGCTTCAAGCCTCCGCATTGTTTAAATTTAAAGCATTTCACACATTGCTGCGGGACAAGGGCAGCATTGCAGGCCCCGGCCCCGTGACTCCATAAACTTTTTGCAACCGACTCCAACCAATGCCCAGAATTGAATACCCCTAAACATTGCATTCGCTTCCTAAGAGCCGTCATATTTGGCGAGTGAAAACATTGCACCTCACACAGAGTGCCTATGTATTTACCGCGGAATAAAAATGATGCTATGCCAATAACCGTGAGGCGTGAAATTTCCGCCAAGCTGGCTACCACAAGCCCACACTGTGACACATGCCCACGGAATGTCGTGAGACAACCATACCAGCAGGTGTTCTACGATAAGCCGAGAAGGGCCAAATTTTGCCTAAAATGCGTTCCTTTTTCGCAAACTCGTGAATGGAGTGAAGTCAAATTAAAATAAGCTGAAAGCAAATGCTGGAGAATTAGCAAAAAATATTTAGCGTTGTAGACATATTGAGCATAATTTTGAATAATGAAAATATGAAAAGGAAAATAAATTAATGTTAAAAGGGGATAAATTGCCTAAATATTCAATAATAACAAATTAATTTAGAGTTCTGAAGGGAAAGTGGAAAATAACGAATTTTGAACTGTTAAATAAATTTTGAACTATTAGTTAAAGTAGCATCATAAAAACCCTGCATAACATAACTCCTCTAAACCACAGGAAAAAAATTTTAGAATAAAATTTTTCACAAAATGAAGGGCCGAAAATGACCAAGAGTGAACACCATCCTGGTGGAAGAGATACTGTAAACACATGAGAAACACTCGCTTCATTTAGCAACTCCTGGGACTACAAGTAAGAAAAATGATAACCATATATATATATATGTTACATACAGGGAAGGCACACTGATCATGAAGATAAAAATTTAAAACTTAAAATTCTCCCAGGTTTTCATAAAAAAATAAAATAAAAATTGTATCTCCCTCTTAAAAAAAAAAAAAAAAAAAAAAAAAAAAAAAAAAAAAAAAAAAAAAAACATTAAAACCTTCAACTCTAAAATTTTCAAAACTGGAATAGAACCTTGAGAAGTAAAAAAAAATCACCTGAATTTTCACCAAATTCGATAAAAAGTTCAAACTCAAACAAGCGAAAACACACTGCTCACACACGCACACAAACAAAAAGAAAAAAAAAAATCCCCCAATCAAAACAAAAGCCAAATATCCCCAGTAGTGTGGAGCAGAGCCTGGGCAGTGTGACATATAAAAAACAACTTTTCTCATGGTGCCCCCAAGCATTCATTCCTCGCTTTTTGGGTCCGCCTCCAACTATATACAATATGAGCATTCTTGGCTTCATGCTTACACCACCCTCAGCTCAGCCATGCACTACACACTTAAAAATCAAATGGTCACCAAAATTTAGAATTTAAATTTGCACTGCACCAAAGTGACAGTAATCTCAAACTACTTAAATTGTCTGGCATACCATAGTTCCACACCTCTCTCTTCACCAATAAGTGGTATAGAACTGAACTATGCCAGACTCCCCCAAGAAAATAAAAACAAAATTCTCCTAAACCTAATTCTCAAGTATGGCAGGAATGCAAAAAGGGAAAAAGAAAAATTTCTCAAGAACCAAAGGCAAATGGATGAACATCTTTGGCCTGAAAGGATATGCACGCATTCTCTTCCAAAAGGAATAATAATAAAAAAATTTCAGCAGGAGTACCAGAGCCATATACTCTGTGGGTAAAAGAGGGAAAATTAACTTGAACAAGAAAGACTCAAGCCAGCGAGATCATTTGCAAAAACTATTGTAGGCCCACAGCAGTATACAATCCTAAACATTCCATAATTTATCTAAACAAATTCCTTCTGCCTGAGAAATTCTCCCCAAAACACCTTCTCTGCAGCAGTGACTTTAACGAACAAGTGTATTTCCACTAAAAATTTCACTAACTCAAAGGTCCACGAAAATTTGACAAATTAAAAAAAAAAACACTCCTAAAGTGATGAAACCTAAAAATTCAAATTCTAGCACAAAAATCCAAAGTACAAATTTCAACTAAAACCCAAAATATAAATTCAAAGCAAAAACAAAGTTTAACTTCAACCTTCCAGTTTTGCATCACCCAAGCAGTCGGAAAGAAGAAAAACAAAACAGAGTTCCCAATTACTTGTCATTACGATTAACAGCTAAACAATTGAAAATCCCAATTTCACAATCTCCTCTCCCACGTGCGGAAACACATATTCACCCAGCAACAGAACTTTTAAGATAGAGAGAAAAAAAAAATAATTCACAAAACTAAATTTAAAAAAAATAAAAATTGTAAAAGGAATATTTTTCAAAGAACAATCTCCATTCCCCCCAAAACAAACCTTCTGAGACTGAACTTGCACAATTAACCAAAAAAATTTACACTACTCAAAGTCGATCGTTTGGCTGAAGGATCATTCACACAGAAAAAAACAATTTTGAAGTGAGCAAGTAATTCATTCCTAAGAGGAAAGGTGCATTAGCATCAAAGCACTAAAGTGAAGTAGCCGCTATGGGCAGATGGAAATTTATTTACCCCGCTAAAAAGGTTAGAATTTTAGCTTTAAGCAAGGCTTTCCTTGAATCTAATTCCCAGAATCCTCACAACAAACAACCACTTATCAGCCACACACTTGCAAAATAGCCAAAAATATCCCTAAAAGTGAAAAATTATCAAAAAACTAAAAAAAATGTTACTTAAATCCCCATTAAAATTTTCCAGAATTACAGAGTCAAAACTCCAAAGTTATAATTTAAAAATTCCACAAAATTTTTTTTTCTCCCATCAACACAGTAAAAAACATTTACTTAAATACAACAAGCTATGATTAGCTAACCACAGAGTGTAAGAAAAATTTCAACTGGCTAAAGGCTTAAAAAAAAAAAAAAAAAAAAAAAAAAAAAAAAAAAAAAAAAAAAAACCAGCACAGGGCAAGATGCGGCCATTTGAAAAATCCCATTTACAGACTCAAAGGAGCTGAAGGTAATTTAGACCGTTTGAGGTCAAGGTATACCTAGTGCCTAAAAATATTATCCCGAACACTATCCTACCCTACACAACTATTTGAAATGAAGAAAAAAAATCAGATTAAATAAAAATTCTTATATAATACCCCACTACTTCCAAATTTCACTCCATAAAAATCTTAAATATTACTTCACTCCTAAAGCAAATTAAATTATTCAAAGACCCGGTGCACTTCCCTATACACATAGAAATATAAGAAAACATATTGCAATAACATTTCAATCAAAAAAAATTTCAATACTGATTACTTTATATTTTATTCAGTGGACAGCACAGGCAGAACAAAAAAAGTGAACGGCACCAAATATGTCGTGAAGGAAAAGACATCCTTCTTACCTTTAAATTAACTGATTATTTATTTATGTTTATTTTCTTATTGATTAAGATTATCATTATCCTTATATTTAATTTTCAGATAAAGGTTATTATTTTTACATTTGGCATGATCGCATAGAAAAAAGTTACTTTAACAATATTAAAATTGTTTTTTTTATTCTAATTCCTACTGTTTGGCTTGTTCTCAACCATGTTTACTTTTCCCAATACATTTCAACACCTTATTAAACTCTAAAATTTCCACTTACCTTTAAACAATTTCATAATAAATAGCACAGCCATTACACTAAAGAATCACAACTCAATTATTGTTAAATTAACTAACTTTTATTTGCAACAGTTCAAAACTAAAACATCATTCAATTCATTAAAACTTCCAATTTTAGTATAGTGGAACAATTTACGTATATTGCGTTATAATTCATTCAGTTCAATTCAGAACTCAATTTAAAACAAACCCCAATTATACACTTTAAATATTTAAATGCCCAGCCAACAAATTAAAATATCCAGAACTCAATTTTTAAAAACCCAGGTTCAGAAACTACTCTGGTCTGAAGACCAGAGTTTGGTCTGCTTGGAGTCAAAAATGTTAAAAGAATAAATATATTAAAAATTCTCCAATCATTAAAGTACTAAATTTAAATTCTTACAGACAAAAGAAAACATTGGTATAAGGTATAACATTTGAGTAAATTCGACTTCAAATTATTTGACACATTTTAATCACTCTCTTTCTTCAATTTGTAACTTTCTCAGAGATAGACTTAAAAGTGAAATTTAAATTAAAAGACATTCCTTCTTCAGTATAACATTTAAGTTAATTCGACTTCTTTATTGGAGCAAAAACTTCTGGCACTACAGCCACATGAAGAAGGACCACGAGGACATGCTTGCCCAAACACCAATGAGATGAGAATAACACAGGCTTGCACTGACAGACTTCTAAGTGTGCTTATGAAAATCGATCACACTAAAATTTGAAAGAGATTGCTAAGAGCAGACCACTGGAGCACATTTAAAAATCGTGTAGAAGAGAATGGTGGATGAGTAAGTATACAGGTTTGTATTGCATCATTATTTTGGTCTATAGCAAGGTGAAAAACACCCCAACGAAGGCAGTACATGCAGAAAGAGATCTCACTTCAGGCTCAGTGGCTTCGAGCCTCCGCATTGTTTAAACTTGAAGCATTTCACACATTGCTGTGGGACACAGGCACCATTGCAGGCCCCAGCCGCGCGACTCCAACCAATGCCCGGGATTGAATACCCCCCCAACACTTCCCAAGAGCCGCCAAATTTGGCGAGCGAAAAGATTGGGCCTCACAGAGAGCGCCTACGTATTTAATTATTTTTAAATTATAATTTTATTAAAATGCGTCCTCTTTTGGCAAACTCATGAATGGAGTGAAGTCAAATTAAAATAGGCCGAAAGCGAACACCACAGAATTAGCAAAAGATATTTAGAGTTTGTCGACACATCGCGCATAATTTTGATAATGAAAAACACGAAAAGGAAAATAAATTAATGTTAAAAGGAGATAAATCAACGAAATATTCAATAACAACAAATTAATTTAGATTTTGAAGGGAAAGTGGAAAATAACGAATTTTGAACTATTAATTAAAGTAACATCATAAAAACCTGGCATAACACAATCACCGCCCATGCAATATAAAAATTGAACTTTTGTAAAGCATTAAATACGTTTCTCTGAAAACTGAATAAACTCTACCTACCTTTTTCTATTATAATAACGCACAATTTATATCAAGTTTTCAATTTCTGGTCATACTATGGAAGTAAATGGGACTAAATTTCTAATTCATACAATTCTATCTATAAACAAAGTTTCCATTAATTGCACTGTTTAAAATGTGAATGCGAAGATAAAGAGGGAAGCAGGTTTCTCTAATTCAATGGTTTAAATATTCATGTTCTGAATTTTTATTGGGAAGACCTCTCAATATTAACTTTCCTATTCGGCTGATTCATGGGGGCGATCTCATCTGTAACTCTATGAGCTGAACATAATTTTCCTTTTATTTCTTCAGGCATTAAAGTCTCATGACCATGCAGTTGCATTATGTTGTGGCAATGCCTTCGGTCTGAGATCATAAACACAAGAATAGACCACATTTTAAGAGGCCATTTTGTCAGATCCACGAGTTAATTTTAAAAACCAATTTCAGATTTGTATTAAGCATGGTGGAATTAGTACACATGAGTTTTTTAGCCCCTGGGGTTGCATTGGGTGCTCTGTCACACTGACACTGCTTTTAGAAGTGATTAACCTTAATTGTTAACTAGAATATCAAAATAAACTAGTTTAGTCAATTTAATATGCAGCATTTAGAAGATGGAAATGGATGGAAAAGATACTAATGGACTTTCGGCCATTCATAAGACCATAAAATGAATTGTACACTTACACAGTCAAGTAAAGAATTAATGATCCTACCTGTCTAAGATACAGGAGACTAATAAATTTTCTACTTCATTTACATCAATATTCAATTCCTAGAAAAATGAAAGCATTTTTAATTTACAAATACATAAAAGTAATTCCTTTCATAAAATAACAATATAAGTTTCTGTGAAGGCGTTATTAAACTCAAAGAACAGTATTTGGAGTAAGAAGCTCCATTTCACTTTCATAAATACATATTTTTACATATATAGTAACAGACCAATTATCCGGAATCCAAGAAAACCAGAAAACTGGAAAAAAAAAATAAATTTTTTTTTTTATTTCAATGGAAATTACTAAATGCATTTAATATAAACAAAATTAAAAACAAACTATTTCTTTTCCTTTGAATGTATATAATGGGTTTGAGATATAAAACAAATAACTTCCAAAATCTGAAACCTCCAAAATCGAGGATTTAAAACAACAGTAAAGATTATATATATTGAATTACATTTTATAAACAAATATGGTTTCCGGTATATAAGTTGATATTCCAAACCCCATAAATGACATGAAAATGTAGGAGTCAATTTTTACACTGGATAAAAACATAGATACCACCCGTAGCATGAATCATGTTGTTGATGTTAACCCTTTTCCAAATGCAAAATGTGCATTAAAATTAATTTTGTTCACTTCATTATAGTATGGATCCCATTCTTCAATGGATTCTGTTTCATCTGCAGCATCCCCCCCCCCCCCAAATATCTGATGAGTTTTTCGCTCAAATTTAAGTTCCTTGCAACAGTAGTTATTTTCATTAGTAAAAGTATCAACTTTCAGTTTTATAAAATCATATATTTTGCTCTTTTTGTTTAGAAATCCATATTTATCATAAATAACTAAGATCCAATTGCAAAGCAAGACAAGGTCATTAACACACTGACCTCTCAAAGGGGTTAGCTGCATTTACGAGCAGAGCACATTCTTTCATTTCTTTGCATTCAATGCTCCACACCTTCCCAGCACTATTGCTCAATAATGACTCATATTTTAGAAAAATCCATTTAGGAGTGGTATTTTTCTTTATAAGGAAAGTTATTTATTGTATCTACTACGGTACTCTTAATAAAGTGTTTCCTTTTTTTTTTCAGAGGCATTAGCTTTTTTAAATATAACGATGTATAGATGCTAGAAAATAAATTATTTATGTTATAAAAAATATATGTATATATATATATACATATATATATATATATATATATATATATATATATATATATATATGGGTCATGTGCATTATTTCTGCAATACAATTTACAGTAATGCATACAGAAACGTAGAATCCACATTAACGAAACATGTATGGCCCTTGATAACGTACATGGTTTCGAAAATGCTTTTCACTTTATTCAAATTCAAATTATTTTTGGGAGCTAGAAAGGGCCTAGCTCATCATGCAAAACAATGTTTCTGTTTTGCAACTTTTCGTCTTACACACAATTCTTGCATTTACACCATGTATGTTTATGCAGGGAACAAGGAGATTAGTACCTTAAGTATCTGCATTACAAATATGATTTATAAAAACACTTACATCTAAATGTGTAGTAAAAATTTTTTTTTCACCCTTTTTTACCACATGCATATCTTATTCCATACCTTAACTTATATATGGAACAGGGAGAAAGAGGCACTTTATACCAATTTAGTACCTGTTTTATTTATAATTTTTACTTTCCTGTTCTTTTTAAAATATTTCACAGCTTGTCATGCAGTCTTTTGATATCACATTTACATTTTAGTCCATCTTCCTTTCACTTTTGCTATACAGAACATTTTCTATTAATGATCCATCTCAGGTATATATAATATAAGTAAAATAAAAATTCAAAAATTCTTCAATTATATATATATATATATATACAGGGTGAGTCAGAACTCTTGGGCCAAACCTTAAGGGGTGATAAATCACATCTAAACAAGCAATTTTTGTCATACAAAGCAGGGTTGTAACGCAAGAGGTGAACCGCTAGACGTTGCTGACATTGAACACAGTGACGACTGCATCAGAACTAGCCAGGGTTTTAGCTGAGTTTAAAATTTCTTTAGCAAAAAAGCTAAAACCTCGTGTTTCATTTTCGCATTTTGAATAGTCTATTAGCATTTTGCAAAAAATGCAATCATAGCGGAAACATTGAAACTAGCGAACGAACCTCAACTTGCAGCGCCAGTGTTATTCTTTTGTAAAGTAATCGAAAATAATTATTTTGTTTGCAGACAATTTTTATGTACTTGTGGCAACAGCTTTTAATTGTTTATTCTAGTTGATAAAATTTTGGTTAAAAAATGGTAGAAAGAATAAAAGCTCAGAAGAAATAAACGCATAAAGCAGTGATTGTTTGCACTCAACGTCATTTCTACCATGGATTGTAGAAGGAATAGCTGGTTTCACAAATCAGGAAAAGACGGACATGCATTTTATGTACGGTGCTGCGGATGGGAATGTTCGTAAGGTTCAAAGATTATACCTGGGGCATTTCCTGACAAGATGCGTGCCAGACTGAAAAATCTTTCAGCGATTGCATCGGTGTCTGTGTGAAATGGGCTCCTTTGTCAGTGACATGCATGATATAGGGCGTTCCAGGAGTGTGAGGAGGCTACAAGTTGAAGAGAACATTCTGCAGAGGGTTGACGATCATCCGGAAAGCAGCACGTGGGCACTTTTCTATGCCTTAAATGTGTCCCAAAGAACGGTTTGCTAAGTATTACGGAACGAAGGATTACACCGATCATGCACAGAAAGTGCAAGCCTCGACACCTGCAGATTATCAGCTACATGTCGATTTTGCACGCTGGTTTCTGCAACAGATGGCAGCACAACCTGATTTTAGTGCACGTTTTATTTGTGGATAAATGCACCTCTACTCGTGAGGGCATTTTTAATATGCACAATTTTCATGTGTGAACATCTAGAAATCCGCATGCCACATGCCTTGTAGCAGTATTTCTCCGTAAATGTTTGGGCTGGAATCGTCCATGATCATTTGATTGGCCCATATCTTCTACCATGCCGACTGGATGGCAGAACATACCTCCTATTTTTACAGGAGGTATTGCCATAGTTACTGCAACATGTTCCTGTCAACATTAAAGCATATATGTGGTTCCAACATGACGGAGCACCACCCTATTTCAGAGTGGATGTGCGGCATACTTTAGATGCTACATTCCCAGGGCAATGGATTAGTCGGAGTGGTCCTATAGCTTGGCCAGCACGATCGCCTGATCTCTTCTGTCTCGACTTTTTCTTATGGAGCCATATGAAAAGTCTCATCTACGATAGCCCCATCGACTTCGACGAGGACCTTGTTGCTAGGTTTGCCGTTGCTGTCGGCGTTGCCCAAGATATGCCGGGTGTTTTTGCTAACGTGCGCCGCTCGATACGTCGCAGATGTGAATCCTGCATTACTGCTGGTGGTAGCACTTTTGAGCAGTATCTGTAACTTTTTCCATGCATTCTGCAATTTTTGTCAGTAAAACGTACTTCATGTCTACTCTGTCATTTTTATGTTTCCTCTTTTCACGAGAGTCATCATTTCCTCATTTCATGAGCTACCACCTAGCAGTTCACCTCTTGCGTTACGACCCTGCTTTGTATGACAAAAATTGCTTGTTTAGATGTGATTTATCACCCCTTAAAGTTTGGCCCAAGAGTTCTGACTCACCCTGTATATATATAAAGGTTTATACTGCATTTAGCATAATATGGCGATTAGACAACAATGCCAAATCAAGGTAATATCCTGTTAACCGGCCATTTTGGTGACGGATCAGAAATCCGGAAAGATAGCAGTCCAGAGGATTCTAGATAATTTGTGTGCTACTGTATTTGTATCATAATCAGTATCAGAATGAAATCCCTATGTAAGTTGTTCTTAAAGGGCTTTTCCTATAGACAGTAAGTTGTTCAACCTACACCGATGAATTGGATGGTTTGTGTTAATGAGATTTAAAAAAAGCATGGCATATTCAATCAATAGGGAATTCACTCAATTTTGAAAACAAAAATTAAGGAGTTTTAATGGCATATCTAAAAAGTTCAAAGAGTTTATAGATTACACGTTCAAACTCTCTACTTTATATCAGCATTATTTTTCAAAGAAATTAATCAACACCTGTAAGTAATATTAATTTGAGGTGAAAATTTCTTGATTTGAAATTTCAATTATGCAGCTGCTTAAATTACAAATTTCTTCAAATAATACTAATGTACAATTAAGTGCTATATATTAATAATATCAATTAGTATCAGGTAAAATTAAAATTTGTATTAGGTAAATCTAAATTTAGTTCAGACCCATGCACAATTCAAATCATTTGCAGCATTGCAAATTTATTCAAAGTATTTTTTGTCATAAATTTACATATATATATATAGATTCTGCATAAGAATAAATAATACTCACAAAAGTTTTATAAACTTATTTTTACTTTCTTATTTATTGCTGTTTAACATGTTATCAATTAAAAAAATACTTTTAAAAATAAACTTCAACATAATAACCATTTGTAAACCTGAAATATCAATAAAAAGGAACTTTAGATTTATAGCACTGCATGAAATGTTAGCTATAAGAATAATCTTACGTCCATAATAATTAACTCTCATAATATTTGGTAATTATGCAAGGTATTTCTTTAAAAGTAATCAAAATATGAAAATAAATAAGTATAGTTTGTATATTGTGTAATAATTAAAAGATAGAGATGGATGGAAAAATAGGTTTGTGGACTCTCAGTAATGCATAATGACACAAAATTAATTGCACAATAGCATCATTTATGCGAAAAATTATATGTTTAGTAAAATATTTATTCATTTATACTGGCACACTATAAAACATAACCTAATGATAATCCTATACTATAAAGTGTTGTATATTTGTATATTGTACCTTGAAAATTGGCTTAACAGGGTCTCTTTGGACATATTGAAATTCCCTGACTTTTCCAGGTTTTCCAGGTGAATTGAAAAGAAATTCCAGACCAGTAATTTTAACATAAAACGCACGCACGCCCATATTTAATTACAAATTTGATTAAAGAATATTAACAATTTAACTGCACTATACAAAAAAAGTTATATTAAATCAGGAGAAAAAAATACACATATTTTTTTTTGTTTTTACAAATAAATTTTGACATTTTTAATAAAAATACATGTAAATGCAGTAAAATTGGACTACTGAAATCTTTAAAAGAATTTAATGGTTTTCATTGAAGGCAATAAAAAGAAATAGTCTAAACTGATGTCCTTAAAATGGGCATTGCAAATTGCTCACAATGACAGAGATCATTAAAGATATGCAATAACAATACACTATAGCACTACATTATAACAAGCCACAGCCATTAAATAATTAATGTCAATTCAGCAATGTCAAAAGAAGGTCATTAAAATAGAAAAAAATATAGTAAAATGTATATAATGTACAGAAATGCCAACTTCTGAAAGGGGTCATCGGTAGAAAAATCAGGAGTTTTCAGTAACACCGCATTGACTATAAGTAAGAAGATTTTACGTATAATGACAATATATATTTTAAAACCTTAGAATAAGTTCAAAATGTAGTCTTGCTAACAAACTGAGTTAATTACAACTGAATGGCACTCTATTTATGTGAAAATAATTAAGAAATTAACCTGTTTACTTAACCAAAATATGAAAATAAGCTAGTTTAGTCAAGTTAATGTCCAACAATAGGGAAATGGAGATTGATGGAAAAGGATAATATCGTACTCTCGACAACGCCCGAGGGGGAGGGGGGACTGTATTTCACGATCGTACTATTTATATGAAAATAATTAAAAGATTAGACTTTATAATCAACCAAAATATGAAAATAAGCTAGTTTAGTCAAATTAATGTGCAAAAATAGGGAGATGGAGATCGATGGAAAAGGATAATTGCTTACTCTCGGAACGCCCGTGAAAAAAATACTGAATTTCACGATCGTACTATTTATGTGGAAATAATTAAAAAATTAACCTTTATAATCAACCAAAATATGAAAATAATCTTGTTTAGTCCAGTTAATGTGCTACAATAGGGCGATGGAGATCGATGGAAAAGGTTAATTGCGTACTATCGGCAACGCCCGTGAAAAAAAAAAAAAAAAGATTTCACGATCGTACAATTTATGTGAAAATAATTAAAAAATTAGCCTTTATAATCAATCAAAATATGAAAATAAGCTAGTTTAGTCAAATTAATGTGCAAAAATAGGGAGATGGAGATCGATGGAAAAGGATAATTGCTTACTCTCGGAACGCCCGCGAAAAAAAAAACTGAATTTCACGATTGCATTATTTATATGAAAATAATTAAAAAATTAGCCTTTATAATCAACCAAATATGAAAATAAGCTAATTTAGTCAAGTTAATGTGCAATAATAAGGGGATGGAGATGGATGGAAAGGGACAATTGTGTACTCTCAGCAAAGCCCGAAAAGAACGACTGAATTGCGCAATCTTATAATTTAAGCGAAATATAATTTGTTTAGTAAAATACTTCTTTATTTTTACGCGCACTATAAAAATAAATTAGGTCTATTGTTCTGATATGAAATCATTAGAAGAGGAAAATGGATGCAAACTGATAATTTTGGACTCTCAACAAAGCAGGAAATATGAATTGAAAGGTAGGATGCATGGATTTCACGGGATTTTCCGTAGTTTTGGGAGTAATGTCCGTAAAATCGTAAGATGAAGTAAAAATCCGTACAAACTATGGAAAATCCGTAAAGGTTGGCATCTCTGTACTTTGCGACATTTGTCCAAAATGGCGCACAAACTCCGCATTTTTGCTTTTACACGGAATCAAATGGACACATGGTAACCTTTATTTAGCGATTACGAGTACGGCGTAATACTTGGCGAAATTTTTCAAAAATGGCATACAAACTGGGTAGTTCTGTTTTTATATGGACAACTAGTAAGAAAATTTTTTTTCCAGAATTTTCACAAAATTCCCTGACTTTTCCCGGTTTTCCCTGACCATTCTAAAGTTCCCTGACTTTTCCCGGTTCTCCCGGTTTCCAGGTTGAGTGGCCACCCTGCTTAAGGACTTTAATGAAATGAGGTGAATCTATTGTTATTGAGTGCGAGAAAGCAATTTAGCTAGGTCTCGCTTTTGGTAAAAGTCATTTACCTTCAAGTTTTTACCTTCAGAGAAAATAAAAATTTATTAGAATATAAAAAATTGAATTAAAAGAAAAATATAAAGATTTAAATATTATTTCTTGGTTTAACCACCAGATGTTTTGGAACAGGGGTTGGCAACCTAGCAATTTTATGCTTTGCACATTCAGAAATTTTTAATGGCACGTAGAATGATTTTAATTCAAAAACAAAATTCTGAATATGGTTTTATCAAAAAACCAATTAAAATTATTTTACGATTGTATGGGTATAAGCTGGCATGCAGTAAAAGTCTGTATTATTATTACTTTGGCACAACACTCATGAGAGGTTGCCAACTCCTGTCTTAAAATATGTGTACTGTTAGTTGACTTTTGAGGAAGCAGAAATAATCTGCTTTACTAAAGATAAATTAACCTAATTCTATCTAAACTAGGAACCTAATAATATTTCAAACTTAATATATATACTCTTTATGCTATAATTTTAATTGCAATCAAAGGTAAATAAATTAAGAAGTAAATTGCTATCGTAATATATCTTAATGATTTTTATTTAATAAGAACAATTTAATCTTGTGCTTACTTTAAAAGTAATTGAAGCTAAGCAATCAAATTAAAAGTAAATATTCATAATTATTGTTTAGTAAATTGCTTAGATTAATAATGTTATTCTAGCTTGAAAAGGTGAAAATAAACTCTAAAACTTTAATTTAAATAATTATTTACCTGCATAACAAGAGCTTATAATAACTTTAAATGCACCTTTTCTGAGCATGTACTTGGTCAGACTGGAATTTCCCCTCTCCCAAACTTGCAAATTGCTTTGGAACAGGGTGTCTACAGGGTTTCTAAAAGTCAATTTTATGACTTTTTGGGGACTTGCCAAAATACATTCCTGACTCTACTGAATTATATGTAATTATACTTCAAAATATCTTTTGAAAAACACTATTCTTTTACTT
This sequence comes from Amaurobius ferox, assembly GCA_951213105.1. Taxonomy (NCBI): domain Eukaryota; kingdom Metazoa; phylum Arthropoda; class Arachnida; order Araneae; family Amaurobiidae; genus Amaurobius; species Amaurobius ferox. The sequence goes on from OX578152.1 coordinate 127,849,952, forward strand.
ATATATTGCTCATAGTCTAGTCTGGAAAATCAATTAAAAGACTATCGAAGTATCAAATTTTAGGTTTAATCAATAAACAGTTTTCAAAATGAAGACAAAGCATAAGTCAGATCACAAAAAACTTAAATTGTACTTATTATAGATACCCTTTAGGAAAAAACAAAAACAAATAACTTCAGTTCAATAACTTATATTGAAATTATTTTGCTGGCCTAAACAAACAAATTATTGATATACAAATGACACGTGAATTAAGTGAGAAATTAGAGGTGTAACAATATAAAATTACAATATCTTAAAAATGGCAACCTCTGATATTAAAATATATAGAACAATTAAAATTAACACTTTGTATAAAACACGGCCTATTATTAAACCTTAAGTAAGTTTATTCTTTTTATTTTTACAATATGCTGATGTCAAAGAAGGCACAGCAGTTCCCACATTTATAATAGATTAAAGCTGCAGACTGTTATCGATTGTTATAAAGACTGTATGGAAGACCAATAATTTTCAAAATAATTTTACTATCGCTATATTTTATTAGTTACATCATTTTATTTATTTATTTTTTCATGATTTATTTCACTTCCCCAAATTTAAGGGGGAACACCTTTTATTGTCCCACCATGGCTACACTTCTGATAGTGATGTTAATAAGTGAGTAGCTTTGATTTACCTTTGACTAAGAAGTACAAAGATTTTTTTTTCCTATCTTTAACAATAATGTAATTTTCTTTTAATATTTTTAAAATGTGATTTTTTTTTAAAAATATTTTTAAAATGTGATAATGTTTTTTATTAATATCTCAAATTTGGACATTTTTGGGAGAACAATAATTTTTCTATATTACAGTATGATAAAGTAATATTAAATATTTAAAGAAATTAAATCTTACCTTAGAAATGAAAGGTATGTGGATCCTTGTATAGGGTTTTATTAACTTGATTAATACTTGTGTTCTAATATTTCGTAAAAGATCTAAAAAAAATAAATAAATACATAAATAAAATAGAAAATATATTCATGACAAAAATCACAACTAAATAATGTTAGATGATATATTAGCATATACTGCATATGAGACATCTCATAGTTAAATAAATCTGTTTAAGAAACTAACTCTGTTGAGAAATCTCCTATGTAAAAAATGATGGTTTTTTTTTTATGTGGAGCAAAATAAATTTTTTTAATGCATAGTGTTAAAATGCAATCCCTTTAACAGATAAACCATTTGCAGACTTCAACAGTATATTTTTTATTCACAAATACTAAATGCTATTGGAGTCAGTAGCAGTTTGGAGTGGAGTCAAAGTCAGTAAAAAAAATACAGACTTTGAATCCTAAATAAAACTAGTTAAAAGTAATTTAATGGAGTATTTAATTTTTTTTAATAGCTTTTAAGTAATATAAGGCTTCTTTTGGTGATGAGATTGGGAAAAACTCACTCGCCATTTAAGACTTCACAACATTTAATAATACATAAAAATATTACACATATTTTACAAATCATAGCTAGGATTAGCATATTACAAACACGTTGGCTATGTGCTTTCTATAGCCATCTCGAACTCCACTTCGAATTTTTTTTTTTTTGTAAACAACTTCCTATTTGAGCCACATGTATCATCAATTCAAAAATTTCATTTCTTTTGCATAGCACTACTATTACGCAAAATTGATTTTACATAGCAATTTTGTTTATTGCCATGCATATAAGATATATCATATGCTTTTGAAATGGTATACTATTAAAACAACTACATGTTTTATGATAAACAACTACAACAAAATAACTACATTTATTAAAACAACTGCATTTCCTCTTCTACCCCTTTGATGCTTCAAGCACTGCAAAATGTGTGTAAATCATGCAAAATAGAGCACAAAAGCTAATACCTGATGTGCCATACTCCAGAGTGCAGAAAATTAAGATGGATGGAGAGGGGTAAAATATTTCATAAGAAATTTGATAATTTGTGGATGTTTTGCAATACTAGTGATATAAAATTTTATTTGTATAGCATTCATGCATGATTTGCAATGCAATACCACATAAATCCAATGCTAGTTACAATTATTGGTCCATTGATTATTTCAATGTTTACACCTGCTTTAAGCTATACACAGTAATACAGTCATTTACATTTGTTTACAGTTCTTAACGAGTATATACAAAGCTAATGATTGTGTGATGGCTTTTTTCTTCCATATATGGAAATGTCTAAAGGTCTAAATTAATTCAACTATATAAATCAGATTACCACTTAGACCACCCCAAAACATAACAAGAAAGATCAATCATGCATAAGCATTGATTATAAAACACTTTCCAACTGAAATGTAATTTCATTTAAAAATTTCTAAAATGTGATACATTCAGTGGTGATATCTTTTACATTACCACAGTACTACAGTAATCCATTGTACTTAAATATTTAAAACTTCATCGAAATATAAATCGTCTGATTCTATATGCAATACCAAAATACTAATGAATATTTCATTCATATAACTTGTATTCCAGACTCCAGAGCTAAATAATTTTGCGTGAAAAAAAATTCAGCAATTCTTATATAACTCACCTTACAATCGCTTGAGATATTTGCATTCTGAATAAGTTAAAATTAGGCTTCGTTGTAGAAATAATAAAAGTTTAAGGATCATTTAAAATCACAACTATTGCAATTGTGTAGACATGGATTTTAGATACACAGATAATATATGTGTGTGTGTGTATGTATTCAAAGTATTGGAATCGTGCCGAAGATTGGAACTCGAATTTTCGAAGGATCTACAAGTTTAGGGACTTCTAGAACATGAAAAAACTATTTTTAGGGAGACGTCTGTGTATGTAAGGGCGTATCTGTGAGAATATTGCATCCACTCTAACTGAAAAACTAATGGACCGAATTTCATAAAATTTGGTAGGTAAGTTTTTTTGTGGGAAACCCTGATGTTCATTAGATTTTAGTACGATTCATAATAAAAGAATCTGCCTATTTTTCGAAATGGCCGACAAAAATTGTCTTTATCCACTCTAGCAAAAAACCAATGGACCAAATTTAACAAAATTTGGTATATAAATCACTTGTAGGTTATTCTGGTATGATTCGGGGAAAGGGAATGGGCTGATTTTGTGAAAAGGTCTGCAAAAATCGTTAAATCTAAAAATAAAAGACTACATGTGCTCAATTATATCAATTAAATACTTATTTTATATGTGATTTTTGATAACAAAAAGAATAAGACTAACCCCATTACTCTAGGACTAGCCGTTCTTGAGATATTTTAGTTTTTTCGAGTGATTCACCAACGAAATCATAAAGCTGAAAAAAAAAAAAAAAAAAACCCTGAAATTCAATTATAAAATTGTTGATGCTGCGAGAATTGCTCTGTCTGTTTATATTACTAAATCATGTTTCACCTCTTCAAATGGAGAAATAATTCATTGGATCTTCCTTATGCCAAGGTCATGTATCTGCAAAATATGTTAGTTCCATGGACATTTAACGCCATCTAGTAGACAAATTAAAACGTTCCATGTGAAAGCACGTATGCGCGCCACTCGCCGTTTACGGCAAAGTTTCATCCGTCATGAGTGCGTGCTGCCCGTCCTTGAATGCAAGTTCGCGGGCGTGTCAATAGTTTCGAAAGGGTTAAAACGAGCGGTCATGGCATAGCCAGGCGTGCACCCACCTATGCAACAGCTTTTTTATTTTATTTTTGTTATAAGCAAACGCACTGTTAAAACGTTTTTTGGTTTACAGGAATTTGTACTGTAAGTTCTGGTGTAATTTTTATGAAAGATTTGTATCTTAAATTCCGAGTAATGTCAGAACGTTTTAGAAAATGTGCTCGGCACTGTCAGGGATTTAAGATGCAAACTCGCAGCAAACTCTTGAATATTAATGAATGTTTTGTTTTGTTAACACACCCACTTGTAATAGGAGAATGTGTTATGCCGATGGTGTTAAGATGAAATATACCGGGTGTCTTCTGATTCGGGAGATTACGTCGGCAACATATGAAAAGTATATATTTTTTAAAACGAAAATTCATCTATTAATAGTATAGATTATATTAAAACATTATTTGAAAGAAAATTGATCGATATTTCTGATGGTGTGAAGATGGAAACTCTGTATTAATATTTCGATCGCTAAGGAACCAATGTGTGTGAAAATTACACATCATGCTAAAACATAAATTAACTTAAAAAGCAATTCGAATTTAAAAAAAATCTTGCCGAGTTGCACCTTTCTGCGTCCTGAGGTACCTGTGTACCAAATTTTATGGTCTTATGCCACTTAGAATTTCCTCTATAGACAAACATATTTCTTTATTATTATAGAACTACATTATAAAATTTAGTGATGTGGAGAAAGCTAATGACAAAATTTTTTTTTATCTAAATGATTGAAACAAAAACTGGTCTAGTGTAGAAAATTTACAACTGTTGAGTGATAAAAAATTGAAAAATATGAGAGTAATAGGTGTTTATAGCTAATTAGGATAACCACCCAATAGAATAAATTTGTTTAATAAACTAAATGCTTGAATATTTAATTCACTTTTTCATCTAAGATGCTTATTATACTGGCATTGTATAAAAATCAGCTCCCTTTTTAGAGAAGTAATAGGAGAATTCCATGAAAACTGGTAATAAGTCAGACAAAAATAAAGATTTTTTCACCATATCCAATCCTACATTATTATGTTACTAAGATATGGAATTTATTGAATTTTAAAATATTTTAGAGAAATCTTCAGGTATTGAGTGGCAACACTGGTTTAAACATGGCTACCCTAAGGTATTGACCATGTGTTTCTAATGGTACATTTTTCAAGCTCATTTTAGGTACAATAATTTCATTATGATCAGCTTTCTCTGCAAAGTATAAAAAAGTAAGTATATGTTTTTTTAATTTTTCCTATTTAGAAGTGGTTTCTATAAAATAGGATCAGACAACAAATGTTTAAATTATTAAAATCTAAGTGTCCCACACGTGACAGGAAATAGATTAATTTTAGCCCTGCAACTCAATAAATAATTTTTTAACTTTCATTTTTTATTTCCAAACGGGAATTGTTAATTGGCACTTAGATATTATATTGAATAGATTTAGTTTTCACCTGGAAAAATATTATTACAGTTTACTTTTTGTCCCACACGTGACATCATGTGTGGAACAAACACACAACAGATTTGCTTATCCTACACAAACTTGAAAGCATAACCTAATTGAATAATACATTTTTTTATTTTTGGTCTCTGCAAGTTAACTAAGTATTATATAAAATTAACTTAGTTTTCAGATTGTTTGAAGTTGGATTTTCTTTTACTTAAATTTTGCACACATTTTTTTTTACTGGCTAACATTGCAGAACATTTATGGTAGGAGATTTTTAGTTAGTTAAAAATTAACATGAAAATGGCAAAGCTTCTTATTTCGGATTGTAGGTTTTATGAGTTTTTCTTAGAATTTTTTGTTCTTTCTATGGACCAGTAAAGATGGATTGTTCAGGCTTAAAAAACGAGATGGGCGTTGTGAGATCAACAAGTGCATCCAGAATGGAGGAAATGCGGAAACGAAAGCAAGAAGAAAATCCAAACTTCCAGGCTGAAGAAAATAAGCGAATCTGTAAGCTAAGATGTCAGAAAAAGAAACAAATGAGTGAAGTGGAAAAGCAGGAATTAAAAAGGTACGAACGAGATAGGAAGAGAATTCAGAGAGCTAAGAAGAAAAAAAATGGAAAACACTGATACAGCTTCAGTTTGTGCTGAATCCCCTTACAGGTGTTCACAAACTTATAGTAAGGCAGTATTGAAAACAATCAGATCACTTCCAAAGTCACCACGGAAACGAGCCGTTGTTGTGAGTGGATTAACAAAAAAAGTTGGTTTATGTTTAGAAAGCAAGATGGAGGGAAATATGACAAAGCATGATAGTAAAGACTATTCTAAAGTAATGAATTTCTTCTTCAGACCTGATATAGTATATACATGTCCAGGAATGAACGATAGTATGTGTGTTTGGGAAGAGGGGGAAAAGAAAACTCTCCAGAAGCACTACCTAACAATGTTTTTGAAAGAGGCTTTTTGTTTATTCAAGGAGGAAAACCCTGAATTTGACATGGGTTTCTCTAAATTCTGCAGCCTTAGACCCAAAAATGTTCTGCTCTTGAAAGATACACCATCAGAGCAGTGCAAATGTAAACTTCATGAAAATTTTGTGATAAAACTCAAATCTTTGAATTATCAGTATTCAAATAAATTTTGGGAAGATTGCCTTTGTGATACAATGATACAAGTCTTGACTCTGTGTGCTGGAGAAATGAGTGTCTTAGATGTCAGAATGGAAAGCTTTTGATCATGCCAAGTGATCCAGCTAAAGAGCTGATTTGGAAAATATGGGACAAGGTGTAAGATCGAGTGCAATTATTAACAAAAGAAAATTGTGCTGGTGATCTTTATGAAAAAATGATTGAAGATTTGCCTTCTATGATGAAGCATGTCAATATTAAAAGAAGTCAGCATTCAGAATTTGAAAAGGATAAAAAAGATTCACATGTAAGGGTTCTCCAAGTTGATTTTGCAATGTCTTTTTCGTGCCAGTATCAAAATGAGGTTCAAAGTGCCCTTTGGAGCAGAACAAGTGTTTTGCTGTTTACTGCAGCTAAGTTTTTTCAAAGTCAGTGTCAAACATATGTTATTTGCTCCGACACTGCGAGTAAGGACAAAGACACAGTGTTTGAATGTATGGAATTATTATACGATAAGATCATTAAAAATGAGTATCCTCAAAATATTCCCCTGGAAGAAGTTATTTGGAGCGATGGACCATCTTCAGAGTTCAAGAATAAATACATGGTCAAACTCCTGGAATTACTATCTAAAAAATATAATCGGAATTTTTCTTGGACATACTTTGCCACGTCACACGGAAAGGGTGTTGTTGATGGTGTAGGGGGTAATATCAAGCGTCTTGTCCGACAAAAGATGATGGCACAAGGTGGACCAGTCATTCAGTCAGCAAAAGACTTTGCTGCAGTAGCATCCACACTGGTGAAAAGTACTAAGGTCCTTTTCATGGCAGAGGAACACATAAAAAATGAAATCGAATTGAAAAAGCCATGGGAAAATGTGCATACCATTTCTGGCAGTTCCATATTGTATGGAGAAATGAAAAAGTCTTGTGCAAGATAAAAGCAAATGAGTCAGAAGAATTCATCCCCATCAATCAAAGGAAATTTTGTGATAAAATTTTTAATCTTTGTCAAGGAGACTGGGTTGTAGTTTCTTTTGAAGAGAAAACTTACCAGGAGAAATAATAAATATTCACAGTGCAGATCAAATTGAAGTATCGGTTATGCATGAAGCAAAAGGTACATCAGGGATGTATAAATGGCCAATCCCTGTTGACTGTATCATTTACAGGAAGACTGAAATCATTAAAAAAATTACTGCTCCCATAGTTGTCAACAATCGTGGCCAGTTTAAGTTCAATGATGAAATTTAATTTGTTTAACTCTTTAAAAAATATCTTATTAGCTGCTTCATATATTTTGACTATATTTAACTAGGATTAGATAAACAACATTTTTGTATTTTCTTAAATTGTAATATAAATTTATAATTTTGTAATAAATATTGCTTAAATTTTTTTTCATTGTTGTGTTTATATTAATTATCAAAATTGGTTGAACTATCCTACAAATTGTTCTAAGCATTCCAAATTCTATTAAATTAAAGTTTTAATGCCTTAAAATAGGCTACAAATAATCGTAAAAACCAGGTTTTTTCTATTGTCACGTACGGGACATTGCACAATTTATACAAGTGTCCCACACGTGACGTTCTATTAAAAGTTTAAAAGAAGGTTTACCAAAGTAATAACTCATGGAAAATAATGAAAGCAAGTACATACTGTCCAAAAAAGTCCATATTTTAAGAAAACAAATAAGTTATCGTAATATTTTTTTTCAGTTAGCTGAATTTTCATGATAATTTAAAAGAAACAAATTTTGTTAATTTAGCTCTGTCCCACACGTGACCTTTACATAAACCATAACCCCTGACAGATTTCAGTATTTCCCATCAAGAAATTAGTCTTAAAAAATACAGAAAAAAATATATTTTCATGAAATCATGTCAATTTTATTTAGACACAAACCCCTTTACAGTCACAGTATAATTATTTACTAAAAAGCATGTGCAAATGTCCCACACGTGACAGTGGAATCCTCCAGTATATCCTTTGAAAACCCATGGTAATGGGAGGACTAACACAAGAAATTATGTTACACACAGAAACATGGCAGATGTTTTCTTTCTGTTAAAGCCAGTGCAAGCAATACAGATGAATGAACTTTACTTTCACATCATCTTCATCCTCATGTTTTGAAAGTACTAATCCAAAAAACCAGTTAATACATGCAATGTATGAGTGTACAGTTCTGTGACATCATGACTGCCCCCCCCCCCCCCCCCAAGAGAAAAGGAAAATAGTGCTGAATTTTTCATCAAAGCTGATTTTTTCTGTTCCAATGAAATCTTCAGACATAGAGAAGAAATCGTGAAATCCAAGTGCACCACGAATTGTTTTTGTTTTAGAAAATGGGACTTTCAGATGTTGACATGTTTCTGAAAATGTTTCTTTTTTTCTCCTCCAGAATTTTATGTTTTTAACTCTTGCTCAACAGAATTTAAGGACTTTTTATGCTGAATCTATTACATTATTTTATTTTATTCATTTTCTTTCAAAGTTCCTTTGAGCTAGAAAAATTCATTTAGTGGGCCGGATCAGAACTGCCGTAGTTTGGGTTTCAGTCTAAAATCAATTAATACTTTAAAAAAAAAAATGTTTGCACAGAGAAAATTAAAATCAATCAACTGCTGTACAACATTTATGCTACAGGGTAGCCATTCTTCAGACATATTGAAATTCCCCTACTTTTCAAGGTTTTCCAGGTGAATTGAAAAGAAATTCCAGACCAGTAATTTTAACATAAAACGCACGCATGCCCCTATTTAGTTACAAATTTAATTAAAGAATCTTAACAATTTAACTCCACTATCCAAAGAAAGTTATATTAAACCAGGAGAAAAAAATACACATTTTTTTTGTTTTTGTTTTTACAAATAAATTTTGACATTTTAAATAAAAATATATGTAAATGCAGTAAAATTGCACTACTGAAATCTTTAAAAGAATTTAATGGTTTTCATTGAAGACAATAAAAAGAAATAGTCTAAACTGATGTCTTTAAATATGGGCATTGAGGAATTTGCAATGCCCATTGTAAATGGCATTGCAAATTGCTTGCAATGACAGAGATCATTAAAGGATATGTAATAGCCACAGCCATTGAATAATTAATGTTATAAGAATGTCATTAAAATAGAAAAAAATATAGTAAAATCTATATAATATACAGAGATGCCAATTTCTGAAAGGGGCCATCAGCTGAAAAATCAGGAGTTTTTAGTAAAACCGTATCGATCATCAGTAAGATTTTACGTATATTGATAATATATATTTTAAAACCTTAGAATAAGTTCAAATTGTAGTCTTGCTAACTTAACTGAGTTAATTACAACTGAATGGCACTATTTATGTGAAAATAATTAAGAAATTAACCTGCATAATTAACCTAAATATGAAAATAAGCTAGTTTAGTCAAGTTAATGTGCAACAATAGGGAGATGGAGATCGATGGAAAAGAATGATTTCATACTCTCGGCAAGACCCGAGCGGGAAACAAACTGAATTTCATGATCGTACTATTTATATAAAAATAATTAAAAGATTGGACTTTATAATCAACCAAAATATGAAAATAAGCTAGTTTAGTGAAGTTAATGCGCAAAAATAGGGAGATGGAAATCCATGGAAAAGGATAATTGCGTACTCTCAGCAATGCCCACAGAAAAAAAAAAAATTGAATTTCACGATCGTACTATTTATGTGAAAATAATTAAAGATTAACATTTATAATCAACCAAAATATGAAAATAATCTTGTTTAGTCAAGTTAATGTGCTACAATAGGGAGATGGAGATCGATGGAAAAGGATAATTAAATACTCTCGACAATGCCCGTGAAAAAAAAAAACTGAATTTCATGATCGTACTATTTATGTAAAAATAATTAAAAAATTAGCCTTTATAATCAAACAAAATAGGAAAATAAGTTAATTTAGTTAAGTTAATGTGCAATAATAAGGGGATGGAGATGGATGGGAAAAAGACAATTGTGTACTCTCAGCAAAGCCCGAAAAGAAGGACTGAATTACGCAATCTTATAATTTAAGCGAAATATAATTTGTTTAGTAAAATATTTCTACATTTTTAAGCGCACTATAAAAATAAATTAGGCCTATTGTTCTGATATGAAATCATTAGAAGAAAATGTATGCAAACTGATAATTTTGGACTCTCAGCAAAGCAGGGAATATGAATTGAATGGTAGGATGCATGGATTTCACGGGATTTCCCGCAGTTTTGGGAGTAATGTCCGTAAAACCGCAAGATGAAGTAAAAATCCGTACAAACTATGGAAAATCCATAATAGTTGGCATAATACTTGGCGACATTTGTCCAAAATGGCATACAAACTCCGTATTTTTGCTTTTATACGGAATCAAATGGACACATGGCAACCTTTATTTAGCGGTTAAGAGTACAGTGTAATACTCGGCAAAATTCTTCGAAAATGGGCAGCTTCGAAAATGGGCTTCGAAAATGGGCATTCTTTCAAACTGGGCAGCTCTGTTTTGATATGGACAACTAGTAAAAAAGAAAAAAAAAAAAAAAATCCAGAATTTTCACAAAATTCCCTGACTTTTCCCGGTTTCCAGGTTGAGTGGCCACCCTGTGCTGGTCATCTAAAATTAAAATTATATTCCAAAATGACAATACCATAAATATAATTTCAACATAAATGATATTAATCCCACTTTTTTTCCCTTTAATTATGTGGCCTAGAGGGAAAAAATTTATATGGAATAATAACTTGATGGCAGTAGCAAGTAAAAAAAGTGTCATGAAAATTTGAGTTGGTGAGTGTCATGGCCTGGGTTAATTGACATGACTATGCCCTCCCCAAAAAAAATCCTTTAAAAACAGTAAAAATACAACATACCTTCAATATGTTCTCTGATGAAGGGATCATCCATAATATTCCTACGATTCGTTTTGAGAATTTTTTCAAATTCATTTATATCATTGTTCTGATAAGAACTGAAAAATAGAATGCATAATTAATTTGTCATAATTTCAATTTACTTTTATTTTAATTGACAGAACATACTCTTTTAATGGCAGGGCATTGAGTATAGCTTAATTATGATTCTGAAGTTTAGTAGCCACTGGCTAATAGACACCTCTTTAGTAGATTACTGTTCACTTTTACTAATATTTAAATAACATAACAAAAAGTTGTAAAATAATTCTCTGAAGAGAAAAATTAAAATAATTAATAAAAAATTTGATACTTTAAAATGACTTCTTAAATTTAAAATAGTAAATTACTCAACTGCTGCAAAAATACATAAAAAGTAAAATTTTTGTTGAATTAGTGCAGAAACCAAAATAGCAACTCAATAGACTGACACCTTTTTTGGTGTGGCTGCTCTATATCCTGAAGGAGGTTGTTTCTGTCTTTCGAAACTAGTTGATACCGTTACTAATTTAACAAAGAAACTGATATATATATTTAAAACAATAATAATATATATTTAAAACATTAATGACCAGATGTTCACTTTTGTTCTACTTTTCGAAAGAATTAACACAGTTGACTAGACTTGTTTATTTCACCCGCTTTTTGTATTAAGATTGTTCAGAGAATTTAATTAATACATGAGTTACTAGCCACAGTGGTGGCTACTATTATACAAAATTTATTAGCCAAATTTTAAATTTATCAGCTAGCTAGATTGTGACTACCATACAATTTAAGCAGGGGTTAGAAATTAGAAGCAGAACCTCAAATGTCAATGGCACCAATTTTTAATTATTTAAAATTAAATTATTCCAAATTATTCTATTCTAAATTGATTAAATAATTTCTAAATTAATATCTAAATTACTCACTCACTAGATTTTAGGATTCATGTTATGATTTATTTCAAATTATTTTGTTCACACATTGTGAGTGGCTCACGGGAGTGAATCTGTTTTGAAACTCAAGTCAGCAGATTACTATATTAGAGTGCCCTACCGGCAATCATTCATTTTGATTTCCTCATCAAATAGGAGCAATGCTAAGAATCCCCTGGAATGTGTCTGACCCTCTGTTCATGTGGGAATTTTCTTATTCTTTTGGCAGTTGATAAAAAGTTTCTGAGAAGGTTGGTTCAGATTTTGGCTGGGTATGCTTCTGGCATCCCTTAGCCATTTTGTATATTATTAGCATTAATATGGAATGCACAAGAAATCCAATTTCATCCATTTTTATAACATTTTGTGCGCAATTCTGTGAACAATTCATAGACATTATTCAAAGACATTATTTGAACTGAAGTTGTTAATGAATCATATATTTTAAGAAATCTCATGGTGATTTTTTGGTATTATCAATGCATTGTGATTAGTACCTGCATATTGTCTATGCATTTGTGCAAGATTTATGGGTTTTCAATATTTAATAGATTGTGTTCTGCATTGTTTCAATCACTAAAATGAATATTAATAAATGAATATGAATCACTAAAATGAATAACATAAGAGAATTTATTGTAGTGAATTAATTCAAATTAAGGTGATTAATTAATTATTATAATACTAAAGAAAGTTTGGCATTCATTCACCATTCTTATGAAGGAATTGTATGTTCAACAATTGTCTGTTCTTGAATGCTGTCTAAAAATGTATGAATTTAAATTTACATATTGTTTTATCAAATTTAGAAGGTCCACATCTGATATGGCATTTTGACAAAAATTCAATGATATTCTTTACATCTACATATTGATGGTTTTTGTAGAAAAATTTAAATGAAAAATTCGACATCTTCAGCTAGTCTCGATGTGTAATATTTCTCCAAAACATAGTTGTGCATTTGATATTTTATATTTTTAGTGATCACTTTCTTAAACTGCTTTTCCTGAACAGTGTAAATAAAGAAGATTTGAATTTTAAAGAATGCAGTAAGTGATTTTTTATGTGTATTGTTTATACAAACAATATCAATACATAGAGAAATTTAAAAAAAAAAAAGGTGCGATTAACAATTTGTATTATTTATAGGTCTTGAATATAGGTATGGTATGAAACTTGAAACCTTAATCAATTTTTATGGATCCATCACTTAAAAAGGGAAATTTGCTATAATAATTTTACTTTGCGTTATTATTTACTCAACACACAATATATATTTATATAAAGAGATCCAGGTAAGAGTGAAGAAAAAAATAGCTTCATCATGTACTAAATCTGAATATGCAGTTTTGGACACCTAATTTAATTCAATCAATTTAGCATTTATACATTGCTATATTAAAAAAGACTGATGTCTCTTAAAAAAGGGAAAACCTTTTTAGGACTAGTCAAATATGTGAAAATTAGCTGAAAGTTGTTACTTTCACTAATGTATATAAAATCATTTATTAATATATTTCTTTCCAAATATGTCAAATATCTACTTATGGTGCCACTGGAGGTACTGTCTTCATTACATCATTGGAAAATGCGAAACTAAAACAATTACAGCAAATGCCTTCGTATTTCCTCCCCAGATCCCACTATGAGTCATGTGGATAAAAAATCAAGTGATCTGAAAAGTTCCACCAATTTCAACATATACTTTCACATCATCAAAATCAGTTTAGTATAAAGTACTTTTTATTTTTGGTTCACCCATTTTAGTTAGAACAGATTGACAAGTTAAAAATTCCTTAATTATCATTATTTTTTTAGGGGGGTGGGGAATTCTGCATTTTAGTTAATTTTTAAGTTCTCAGTTTTCAGAGTGCACACTGTTCCTATTCTATGGTAATTGGAGTATTAAAGGGGGAAAAAAAAGAAAGATGTTCCATCCAAGATTCTTAGACATCGAGTCACACAATTTCATCAGCAATCAATAGAGATAAAATTAATACAGGACTAAAGATTCAATAATAATTATTCAGTTCCCATCTAAATTTTCTTTTATTTTGCTTAGTTTCTTTTTCTTCATAATCAAAATAAATTGTATCTACAGCACAAGGCACTGACTCCTTGTGTTTCAATGGTCAACATCCTAATACTTGACTATGTAAAAGAGACAAACACAAATCTATACAGAGATAGTTGAAACACAAAATATTTATAAATGAGTAAGTAGAAGGTGACACATTTTCATTTTAATAAAATGTAAAACTAAATTTCAGTAGATTTAGGAAGACAAAGAAAGATAATACTAAAAATGCCTTACCTCACTAAGTTGGTCATAGCCAGAATTTCTGGATCATTTTTATATGGCTTTGCTTCCTGAGAATCAAATGGATTAATACCCGATTTCATCAACATATTTGCCAGAACTAAATATTTCAAACACGTAGTTCTCCTGGTAAGCAACAATTAAACATTTTATAACTCACCGCACATTTAATATTTAATAATAAAAAACACATAAAAAACAGTTTATATTCATGAGATTTTTAGGAAGCTTAAATTACTTTGAGATAGAATAAACATTAATTTTGGGCAGCATTTTTTACCTTATCTCTTATATACAAAAGTACTAATTTTCCAAATATTTTTTAATCCCAGAGTTTGATAGATGAGTAAATTTTAAAGATCTCCTGAACCCATTTCCAACACTTATGCCAGTCACTGCTATCCAATTTTAGATTTAAATACATTATGTGAAAAACAAGAACTAGATATGACTTTTAATACTTCCTTAAAGAAAGCAGGCGTAGGGGAAAAAGAAGGAGTTTTGAGCCCTCTTTTTCAGGTCTAAAAACATTGGTTACATCTTAACACCTAAGAAAGAAAGAACCTGCAAGGCAGCAGGCAGAGAAACAATCAAATAGATATACTGGAACACCCAAAGTGAGAATTCATAGCAGGGGTAACAGACATTGAAATTGAGACCCTAACCAATATCTGTTAACCCAAATATGAATTTTTTGATTTGGGTGTTCCAGATATATCTATTCAACTGTTTCTCTGCCAGCACCTTGCAGCTCTTTCTTAGTGTTTGTTACTACACTGCTTTTGAACTCGAAGAACTCAAAACATCCTCAAAATAATTGTAGTCACCTATTTTTCATATGTCTGCTTTCTTTAAGAAGTACAGTCAATGTCAAAAGTAGACACTTGAAAAAATAATAACTAGAACACAGAAAATGCAAAATTATTCTTTAAAAATATGCATATATCATGAAAGAGAATATCCAATAGCATAATTACTAAAATAAGTAAGGTAGTACAAGTACAGAAATACAAGTAAGGAAGGAAGTTAAGTTAAAATTAGCATATGTCAAAAGTATAGGCACAATTCACAAATACATGCAAATTTTTAGAAACCAAATGAAATAATGTTATTAAATGAATACTATATAAATTAATACATATTATACAGTATTTTGCAAACACTATATAATATATATAACATTATATAACTTTAAAAAAATAATAATAAAGAATAAGATATTAAAAAACATAAAAACTGCTGAGAAATATTTCAAAATTTTGTACTGAAAAATTAAAAAAATGATACTATATACCAATGATAGCACAAAATGTAGTTTTTCGCAACACTGCTGCAAAATAAACCTTAATTTTATTAACAACATGCTTGAAAAATAGCTTCCTTATACAACACATAATAAGGAAAACTTGAGCGATGTATAAAAGCACAAATAACAGCAATGCAGCATACAACTGTTTTGAGGACACACTGGATCCCCTTCGCATCCTCAAAACAGTTGTATGCTGCATTGTTGTTATCTCTGCTTTTATACATTGTTCAAGTTTTCTTTATCCATCGTATAAAGTGTATTGTATTTATTGACAACACGTAATAGTTATGAAAATTATAGTCAATGCAAACAGATTTTAAAAGTGAAAAATATGCTCACAAATGAAATATACGGAGAATTGTGTACATATGCAGTCTTTTGCAATACTGCTGCAAAATAACCTTTCATTTTATTAATAATATGTTTAAAAAATAGCTTTTTTTTTTTATATAGAACACCAGAGATGCCAACTTCTTAGTTATAGTTTCAGTAATCTAGACAGGAAACTTTCAGTAATGACGCAAATGGTTCAATTTGTGATAAAAAATTATTCACATTGATAATTAGAATAATATTTGATCAAACATTTCTAATTCTTTATATATGTTTTTTATATGCAATGACAAAACACAGAATGTTTAAATTAAATTAATATTATATCTAAACAAACATAATATGAATACAGTCTTCATTATTGTTCAAAAAAGAAATTTCAAAATTTTTAGGAAAATAGAATCTGTTTAATTTGAGCTAAATTTAGTTGTTTAGTTTTTTTTTTTTTTTGCCTGCTCTAGCTCAGATTTTGATAAATTCTTTCTAAAACATGAAAAATATTTAACATGTTCTTTATTTTTTGAAGTAATAAAAAATGTAATGTATCTGCACTTAAACTTAGCCTAAATTCAGCCCCATATTTTCTAACAATACAGAATATACATTCTGTCACAGCATTATTATGTTGAACAAGTAATATTGCTTACATAACCGTTTCTCTACTCCAAAACAGACCACCATATCGTTAATCATATGTTAGAAAAGTAGCTTATTTCTTTATAACACAAAATAATTATAAACATTTCAGTGGATGCAAATAGATTGCAGAAGTAGGAGAAAGATAATTGCTGGTTATTTCTCTCATGACAATAGGAATTGCTGCAAGTGCCAATTTTGCAATCATGGGTAAACAAATTTCTAGGTATAAAAACTGTAGTCAGCGCTACAAACTGCAGGGTGCATGAATTGAAATTTTGTTATTTTCGGAGAATTTTTATTGTTTTTCATACTTCCGTACTGATAACATAAATTCTGAATACACCCAGGAATTTCTGGAGCAGTTGGCATCTCTGTATTAGTACTTAAAAATGTAATTTATTCCATTTAGAACCTTTTGGAAAATAAACAATCCAATTTCTCTTTATATTCTAATGTTTTGTGATATCTCAATCTAAGTTCACCAATGCTTTGCATTATTTTTTAAAAATATTCACTGGCGTTGCTTTCAATCCACTGTGCAAATACGATAAAAAAAAATGCAGGAAGACAAACCCCAGGATTCTATAAAGTGACTTTTCTTGTAATCTTTAGCTCATTAAGAAATAATCTTTCAAATTTCAGAATTTATAAATACATAGAATTCAGCGTTGAAATTAAAATTCAACTATTGAGGATTGGCAAAAGAAATAAAAAAATACAGTATTAAAACACATTGATCTAATCTAATACTAATGTATTGTAAGCATCAAACATCAGTGGCAAAATAAAATCATTATTAAATTCTTGACCCTGTAGTGAAAAGGAATAAACTCACCTTGGACTTCCTGATTCATCATAATTTTTGAAGGCTTCAAAAAAGTCAGTATGTGCTTTTTCATACTCTCCTTCACGAAGATGCATTTTGCCACCACACTCTGAAAGAAATGAATAAACACAAGTGCAATTGAAGTGAACTGCCATGAAGACTTTCAAAAGTTATAATAACTCTAATTACATAACAGAGTAAAACCAGAGAAATATGCTGATCAAGTCATGGGGTCATCCCCCAAATTGGTAATATAACACTTTAATGAAAATCCATATACAAATATGTAAAGCAACACCTTCAAATTATTCCACTAATCAGATCTTTGTAAGTCATTATTAATAAGATATATTAAGAGCACTTACCTCTTATGACACCCATAATCAATGGATGAGGTATAGCAGACTTTATATGCAGAGACTGTTCATAAAGTTTCTAAAATATTTTAAATATTATTATTTATTACTCAATGAAAAATATTATTTATACAGAGGCTGTTTACACATTTTTAGAAAAAAATTTACAGCAATATAATTAAGGTTTGGAGTAACAATATTTATTTAAAATGTTCTATCTGATAACTCTTTCTCTGGACTATCATTCTACATCTTGATTTCTAAGATAGAGCTTTTCTTAAAGTTTTGGGTGGTATTTTATTCCACTCCTCTTTCACGGTTTACTAAGGTCCATCTATTGTTTTAGGTCTACATTTAAAAAGTTCTCTTTTTAACAATCTAAAAGCACAATAATATATTGATGACACATCGGGGAACTTTGAATAAATATATGAGCAAAATGTATAGTTTTAATATCTGTATCTTTTGTCATTTTTTAAAGAAATTTAGAGGTAGATTTTAATGAGTGTCTAGTAACTTTATTCTGATGAACTTTATTAATTAAGACTCTGTGGATAGAAGGACGGTATTTCTTCTCTAAATAAAAGAGGTAAAACATTTTTTCTGAGTTAAAACATTATTCATCATTTTGACATTTTTTTCAACTTTTCCAGCTTTTAACCAATTAAAATTATCTGAAGTCAATTTTTTAAATATTTATACTTATAGTTGAAAGTTAAAAGTAAAATGTTTCTATTTAAATTTAATGCAATAAAAATGCTTCTACTAAAATTCAGTGATATGAAATGTATATACCTAAATTTAAAGATATATAGCAGAGATGCCAACCTTGAATGAGCCTTCATGGTAAATTTCAGAAGTTTTTGGGGGTAAATAAAATTGGCATCACGTCTGATTTCAACCAGCAGAAACAACAAGCACACAACTATAATAGAAGGTCTTTGTTTCACTTCTTTAAGACGTACAAAACATAAAAAGGCCAGAGTGCTTTCGAGCGTAAATACGCTCTTTATCAGTGGCTAAATGGAAATAGGAATGATCGTTCATATATAGACCAGAAAAGGTGAAAACTTTGCATAAATACGATTATCAATAAACTTACGTTTATCTAAGGATAATCCAAAACATTTTGCACAGATTCAAAAAATCGAGCATAAATCACGAAAAGAACAGTAAAAATTTACAATTTTATTACAAAATTTTCAAATTAAAAATTTTTTAAGAGGGACTCTAAAAGGAGAATATTACGAGGGTTATTACAATGCATAAGAAGGAAAGTTCTTTCAAAAATGGGTCGGAAATTTTCTTTAACAACAAAATGAGCAATGGCCGTAGAAAGTTTACCACCTTTGACATCCCTAGCATGTTCTGCCAAATGGATACCAATAGTATGTTTTGTACTGCCAATATAAAATGTAAAGTTACCATCGATGGACAACAGGGGAACCACATACACCCCAGCAAAGCTTTTAAAGCCATCCTTATCACCCAGCTTATCAGACCGAATCCGGTTAAATAATGAAGAAACATTAGAGTGAGCAGACCTGAAACCAAATTCAGAGCAGAACTGAATAAAGGGATGGAAAATCCTAGGATGGTACGGGAAACTAGATTTATGATTCAAACGATCTTTTAAAGAAATAAGTTTAGTATCAATTTGAGAAAATTTACGGCGAACATGGGAAAAAACCTTATGTATAAATTCAAAGGAATAGGCAGCCTCATAGCCAAGATTGAAAATAAAATCAATTTCTTCACTTAAAGAAGAAAAAGAACACATGTTAAAAGTACGATTAAAATAAGCGTTAAAAGAAGCTTTTTTAGAAGAAATATGATGGTAAGAATTAGCAGGAATACAGGAATTAGTAAAAGACGGTTTACGGTAAACAGAAGTGTGAAAACCAACAGAAGAACGGGTAACCAGAACATCAAGAAAAGGCAAGGAACAATTATTTTCGTGCTCAACGGTAAAATTAATCGAAGGGTAAAAATCATTAACCTTGGACAAAAGAAGGAGATCATTTAAATCACCATCCCAAATAATAAAAACATCATCAACAAAACGGCACCAAAGAGGGGGGGGGGGGGGGGGGGGGGCAAAAGAGGCAAAATTTCATTCTCGAGCTCCTGCAAAACCGCCTCTGTCAAAATACCAGATAAAGGGCTACCCATAGGGGCACCATAAGTTTGTAAATAAATATTATCACAAAAGCCAAAATAATTTGTCTCCGTAACAATGTTCAAAGCAGAAGTGATTGCGTCGATACTAGGGGTTTTAAAATTATGATTTTACAATTTTTTAACAATAATTCCAATAGCAATGTCAACGGGAATGACAAAATGTCAACGGGAATGACAGGAATGAAAGAGACAACATCAAAACTTTGAAGGGTACTATTAGGTAACTTTCTACGGCCCTTGCTCATTTTGTTGTTAAAGAAAATTTCCGGCCCATTTTTGAAAGAACTTTCCTTCTTATGCGTTGTAATAACCCTCGTAATATTCTCCTTTTTGAGTCCCTCTTTATTTATGTTTACCGCTAGTGGATTTGTAATTTTGACCCCGTTCAGATTTTAAGTTATGCTTGACGACTCATTCTCCATGCAATTCAAGTCTCTTCATAGTTATCTTTGATGTCATCCTCTCGGGAATTGGACCTGATTGCCCCCATTTTTAAAAATTTTTTTAATTTGAAAATTTTTACTGTTCTTTTCGTGATTTATGCTTGATTTTTTGAATCTGTGCAAAATGTTTTGTATTTTTGGATTCTTCTTAGATAAACGTAAGTTTATTGATAATTGTATTTATGTAAATTTTTCACCTTTTCTGGTCTATATATGAACGATCATTCCTATTTCCATGTAGCCACTGATGAAGAGCGTAATTACGCTCGAAAGCGCTCTGGCCTTTTAGAGTTTTGTCTTAAAGAAGTGAAATAAAGACCTTCTATTATAGCTGTGTGCTTGTTGTTTCTGCTGGTTTTTGGGGGTATTTCAGGAGTCAGCATGGGACATTTCAAAAGGATTTTAAAAAGTATCAATTTTCATTTTCAGGCAATAAAATTTTGTAAATTATAAAATAATTACATTTACATTTGTAAGGATTTGAAACTAGCACTTTTTAGCTTACTTAATAAATCCATTGAAAATTTTAACTGAAGTATTTCTTTTGTTTTGTTAGGTTTCTCATTTTTTGGATAAAAGACTTTAAATCATACTTTGAAAGATTGGGGTGAAAATCAGTCTGATAGTTTAGGACAATAAAAAATTTGGGTCCATTTAAGAAGAAAAAAAACCCCAAGATGTTTTGTATTTTTTATGGTTAAACCTGATTTATTTTCTTGCATTTTATTATTCCCAGATCTCATGTAAAATAAAGTTATTACGATTACTATCTCAATTTAAATTAAAGGATAAAATGTTTTTTTATTGAAATTTCAAACATGCAAATTTAGTATCAAATGCTTCTGAAATGATTACATTTATAAGTACCCAAATCATTATTTTAAATAGTCCTTCATTCCATTATTGTTTGAAAAAGTAGATCATCTGTATAAAAAGAGAAATAATTATAAACATTTTAGTGGATGTAAACAGATTGCAGAAGTAGAAAATATTTTCACAATTAAATGAAATACACCGATGATCGTGTACAAATGCCGTTTCTTGTGATACTGCTTCAAACTAATCCTCCATTTCATTAATATTTGAAAAATAGCTTTTCCATACACAATATGAAATAATTATGAAAATTATAGTTGATGCAAAGAGATTGCAAAAGTGAAAAATGTTTTAACAAGCAAAATATACTGAGAATTCACGGTTTCACGGCAGTATTAAGAAAACACGGTTTTTTGTGATATTGCTGCAAAATAACTATTCATTTCAATAATAATATGTTTGAAAAATAGCTTTTTTATATACAACATGTAGTAATTATGAAAATTTCAGTGGATACAAACAGATTACAAAGTAGAAAAAGTTTTTGCAATTCAAGGGAATATACCGAGAACTGCATGCAAATTCAGTTTCTCGTGATACTGCTGCAAAAAAGACCATTTCATTAATAATATGTTTGGAAAGTAGTTTATTTTTATATGCGAGTACCAAATTTGTGATTATGGATAAACTAATTTCTAGATGTAAGAAAAAGAAAACTCCGATATCATGGCTCGGCGCTATAAAGTGCAGGGAGTGAGAATCGATATTTTGTTATTTCCGGAGAATGTTTATTGATTTCTGTACTTCCGCACTATTTGCATAAATTCTGGAATTTCCAGAGTAGTTGGCATTGGTTGGTATATATGTTTATATTCAAATTTAATGTTATGAAATGTTTTCTACACAAATTTAATGTAATAACAAGAAAGATGAATCATGCATAAAATATTGATTATGAAACACTTTCCAACTGCAATGCAATTTTATTTAAACATCTATAAAATGCGATACACTTAGTGGTGATATTTTCAAAATTATCACAATACTACAATTTATTATATTTGAAAACTTCATCAAAAATAAATGAGCTTTATTTAAATAACGTCATCAAAATACAAATCGCCTAGCTGTCTATATAAAAGCAGTGAAAATTGGATTTATAAACCTTTTCCCATTCTTTCCATTCAGTGATGATATTTTTAAAATTATCACAATACTACAATAATTTATTTTACTTAAAATCATAAAGAACAGTATAACTTCAAGGTAAAAGAACAGTATAACTTTATCGAAAAAGGAAATAGAATCATCTGCTTCTCTATGTAAAATCAATGAATGTTTCATTTATATCAGTTATATTGCAGACTCCAGAGCTAGATAATTTTCCATTAAAGAAATTCAGCAATTCTTATATAACTCATCTTACATCTTGATCTGTTTACATTCTCTATACATGAAAATCAGGCTTCGTTGTAGAAATAACCAAAGTTTGATGATCATTTAAACTCACAAATATTGTAATTGCGTGTCGCAGTATATAGATGCACAGAAAAAAAAAAAAAGTGGTTTTAGGACAGATGCAACACTAAATATAAATTAACTTTAAAAATCACGGTTTTGACACAAGATGGATGCCATATTTTATTTTAAAGTGGGTCACGCAATCTCTACATATGAGATGGGTGTAATTATTATTTTAATTTTTATTTAAAAAACTACCAAATATATTTTGCTGAATTTTTTTTAATATTTTTTATGGGATAATTTGCATATTTCCTAAAACTTTCAAAGCAATTTGTGAATTTTAAATTCGCTTAAAAAGTGTTTGAAAAATTAGGTCCCATAGGGTTCAATGTATTTCATTTTTTCAACCCGGGTTCAATCCAAGACTAATTGGGTGATATTATTCATTTATATTCCCATAGGTTCCAAAACTTCATCCAAAAAATAATCGTTTGCTTCTCTGTGTAAAATCAATGAATGTTTCATTCATATCAGCTATATTGCAGACTCCATGAGTTAAATAATTTTGAGTTAAAGAAATGCAGCAATTCTTATACAACTCATTTTACATCTTTTAGTATTTACATTCTCCATAAGTGAAAAGTAGGCCTCGTTGTAGAAATAATCAAAGTTGGATGATCATTTAAACTCATCTATATTGTAATTGCGTTGTTTCAATGTGTAGATGCACAGAATTTAAGCAGAAATAAAGCGGTTTTAGGAT
The DNA here is from genome assembly GCA_951213105.1 of Amaurobius ferox. NCBI lineage: Eukaryota > Metazoa > Arthropoda > Arachnida > Araneae > Amaurobiidae > Amaurobius > Amaurobius ferox. The sequence continues at coordinate 127,873,509 of OX578152.1, forward strand.
GGATACAACACTCAATATGAATTAAAAAGAACTTTAAAAGTCACGATTTTGACACACGATGGATGCCATATTTTATTTTGAAGTGGTTCACGTAATCTCTTCATATAATGGTCACGGGATCTCTTCATATAAAGGGTGTAATTATTTTAATTTTTATTTAAAAAACTACTGAATATATTTTGCTGAATTTTTTTTTCATATATTTTATGGGATAATTTGAATATTTCCTAAAACTTTCAAAGCAATTTGTGAATTCTAAATCTGCTTAAAAAATGTTTAAAAAATTAGGTCCCATAGGGTTCATGTATTTCATTTTTTCAACCCGGTTTTAATCCAAAAATAATTGAGTGATATTATTCATTTATATTTATATAGGTCACACAGACAGTCTGAACAAGATACTAAAATTTAATTTTGATAAAGTAATTTTCACGGCAGTTATCATGCTAACGGACAGACAGATAGACAGAATGAACAAAGTCATAAACACTTTTCAACTATGTTGTAAAGTGTTAAAAATGCTTCTACTTAAATTCAGCACTATGAAATGTATATACCTAAATTTAAAGATCTATATGCTTATACTTAAAAATTGACTTCTTAAATGTTTATACTTCAAATAATAATTTTTAAATCATTATGATTTTATATGATACTATGAGTTTTTTTATTACCCAGATTATCCAGCTCACCCAAAGAATGCAGAGCAGTTACAAGGGATGGCCAGGAAAACAGCGAAATAACACAATAACAAAGGCAATATACAAAGACAAAAGTAACAAATTGTAGGGAGAAGTGGGCATATCCCAAAACAATAGAATATAACACTTTTCTTAACAAAAATTACGAATTATTTAAGGAACAGTAAACATAAAAAAGCAATTTAAATGGAACATATTAAAATTGAAGAAATTAAATTCACTGAAACAATCAATGCATTTTTATCCAAAAATTAAACTTTCTGTTTAATATGTGATTAGTAATATCAATGAGAACAATACAAAGAATGGAGAAAGAAAGAGTATTATTTGAGGATGCCCTGTAGACAGAAGAAGATATTTCGATCAGAAAAATTTTCAGTAGAGAGACCAAACTGACCTTTATTTAAGTTACCAAACCAGAAATAGCCACCTGTTTTAAAAATAACTAATCAATCACCCAAATATTACCAGAAGTTCTTTCAAAATATAAACCATATTTATAACTCTTTTCTTTCAAATAATATATATGCGGGCTTCAAGAGAATTTGTATTTTAGATAACTAATAATTAGATTTCTTTTTAAATGTTGAAAAGATCAGTCCCCAAAACTGGTCTTTTCAACAGCAAGTTCCAATTTAAAAAAATTTAGGGCTTCATAAATATTAAGTAAAGAATTGGTATTGTCTTCCAAAGTATTTTGAGAAGAAAATATTGCCAAATCATCAGCATATGCTTGCAAATAATGAATACTATTGTTATGCATTAAAACCTTATTAAAATATGTAATCAACAGGATCGACGTAATGACAGAAACTTGTGATAATCCTTGAGACATAAATTTTGACATAAAAATAAAAGTCTCATTACAATTGGTCAAATAATTTAAATTCCAGTATACATTCCTAGAAACCTTTTGACTGGGCTATGTGTACAATAACTTTCAAATTTGATTTTCCAATAAAAGTAAAAATTGCACATAAAAACAAACATGACAGAAAAATATTTTAATCATGAGATTTTAATGGATTATGAATGGGAGAAAAATAAAATACCTGACAACTTACTTTTAATTTTTTATTGTTTTTCTGTGCAGTGTACATCTGGATTTCTAACGCATAAATTTCTAGTAACTGAGTTCCTTTCTTTAAATCATCAGAACCGTCATCTGTCTGCAATAAATCAAAGTTCTCATTCAAAACATTTTGGAATATATCATAATCAACAGAAGAAAAAACTTTTTCTAAACTTTCATTTGTAAATTTCATTTAAATTTAAAATTCTATGATTAAAAAATAAAGAATTCCTATGACTCATTGCAAAAATATCTGATGGGGGCATCTCATTGTGATCAATTCATTTAGAAAATATCATTTAATTTCACTTATCCATACCTAAGAGAGAGAGTTATTGATATTTTAAAATTATATCAAGTTATTGATATTTTAAAATTATATCTCCTAAAATAAATGAAATGTGGCATATTAGTTGGTCTTGAAGCAAAAAACTATTACAAGATATTTAAACCATTTGAAAACAAAACAAAAGCAAACTCATTTGAAAATAAAAATTAATCACAATAAGTTTATTAAGTTACTAACATGCTGTGAGCAATTTAATAAACTCGTTAAATTACTGAGAACTTAAAGAACACATTTACTGATAAACTGCCAATTCTTGCTCTGCTCCAATATACATATTGACTAAATGCCCTTCCATACAATTCAAGAAATTAACTCAACAAATTGAACATTCAAATTTTCAATATGCTGGTTATTGATTAGATTGTGAACTTTTAATCTGTTAAAGAAACATTTTAATACACAGCATATAGAGGATGGGGGGAGGGGAGAACAATCAATTTCAAATGTAAAAAAGAGCTTTCTTCATTAAGATAAACTAGACAGAGCACCCATATTAACAAAGGCAAGAACATGTCTGTTCTAGAAAGTGCTTACCTAAATGTCTGTCATAGAATGTGCCTTTTATTTCCCCTTTGAAACTAGTACAGACTGCTTTTTTTTCAACCTATATACCAGTATCCCCTGTAAATTGCCCTTTCCGCCAGTACATCTTAATAAAGCTGATTTGTAAAAATTGCAGTTTTTAGGACACTGGATGTGCTTTAATTGTAAAAACACCTGCTTAGAGTGGTAGAGTTGTACATGTAGGGTAGATAACTGACACCAATGGCAAGCTATTGCTTTGTTGGCAAAGCATAAATTTTTCCTCGTTGGAGTGTGGAAACCCCAGGCCGTCCGACTCATCCAGAGGACTTCCTCGTTGGAGTGTGTATAGGTAAGAATCACTATGTGCTAAGGCTTTAGATTAAAAAAAATCAACAGTAGCCAGTGGCCAGTGACCTCATAAAGCTCAGTGGCCACTTTGATGATGTTAGTGGCCATAATTTTGTACTCGATTTTGATCTCCCCCCCCCCCCCAAATTTTCTAACAATTTTTTTTTCCACGAACACATTCAATTTGCTCTAAGCATATATATATATATATAATAATTATTTATTAATTATATAAATAAATAAAAATGAAAAGTAATAAAATAAGCTAAAAAAATTAGAAAAATCAAAAACATCTGAAAATAAGATATATTAATATTATGTTTTCAATTATATTTTTGCTAAAATTTTGTAACTTTAACCAGTTTGAAACTACGATTCGAGGGCCCTTATAATGGTGTATAGTGGCATTTTCGTTTATCCATTTCTTCTATGAATCTCTTATTTAGTAAGAATTTTCATCTTTGCTGCATGTACATATTCTATTTTGCTTATACGGGTAATAGTCCTGTCTCCTGTTCTGACTCACTGGATGGGTCTGGGAGTGTCGCTGTGAACGTTCGTACTGCCTCCTAGGTTGTATTTCGTCATGTTCATTCCGGTACTTCTAGATATTTATTATACTTTTGAGGTTGGTCACATATACATGTGGTGAAAGAAGAAGGATTCCTGCCACATGTTAATACAAATTTTCCTAATGCTTCTTCATTTTTTTATCTTATGGTGCCTCTAGTCCGAGTTTGGACATTTATAGTAATGTACTATTTTCCAATCTGAAACAGGCATTTGTTTGGGTTAAATAGAATTAAATATTCAGACCTGAAGATGAATTTAATTCTTTTTAATCTCCGAATTTGAGCCGGTGCTGATCTTTTCTATTATCGGCATTATGGTAGTGGTTTTGCTTCTATGGTGATGTTAATATTTCAAGATTACTTGAATTAATTATTTTTATTATTACTTCTTTCTAATATATATATATATATATATATATTTACAGGGTCCATTCTAGGATTTCAAAAGGGCAGGTTGCTGACTTTAAAAAAGGAGCACATTGCATACGAAAGGGCACAATTATAAATTTTAGCTAAAGAATGCATTGCATATACACATGTAGTAAAAAAGATACAGATAATTTATCTATTTCAAAACTTAAATTCAAAGCATAAAAAAAAACAAAATTAACAAAACAAAATTGCAAATATACAGAAAATTTTATAATTACATATATCTTACTTTAAAATATATTCTTGATAAATTAATTTTTTTAACTGCACAAATTGAAGATAATAGTTAGAATCCTCATAATTTAGGCTGCTTACTTAAGATCAGAAAAGTAGATAGAAATACTTAATTACTTATGCATCATTTTATATACACAAACATAAATTTTTATAATATAAGGGGGGTGGGGGCGGAGGATATTTATAAGGAGTTCATAAAAGAACAATGATGGTTATAAATATTCATGTGTAATGCAAGTGCTAATACATTTCTTATTGATAGGAAATAATAAGGAACATTAATTAAAGGGAAGGAATAAAACCCATTGTAAACAATGCCTGGGTTCAAATCAGTCAGTCACTGGCTGGTAGGTTCATGATGAGGCCAATTGTTGACAACTGAAAAATGTACGATTTTTTTTTTTCAACTTGTTTGATGTTATGCAAAATTGTGTTTAAATATTTTATAATTAAAAAATTTACTGATATATTACCCATACTTATTTACAGGTTTATTATATGGTAGACATAAGTAAAACAACAGATCCTTCTCTCCATACCTTAAGATGGCGAGTACTTCAGTTAGGTGAAAGACTACTATGTTAACAAGGAAAACTAAATAATAGATCTACTTTTCTATTATTAAGATCTATTATTTGATGAGGAGGTGGGGTAAAAATTAGGGGAAATTTAAGAGATTGGCAAAATACAAAACTTAATTTTTCTGATAACACAAATTTATAAATATATATTTATTTTTTAATGAGTAATATTGTTAACATGCATTTATTGCTAACTTCTCATTTTGGATATTGAATACATTTTCAAAACTTTATTTCAGGTGTTTTTTCTAAATCTAAGTTTTCTGCAAGTCACTGTCAGTATCCCCATCTTTTCCATTTCCTAAAAGTTTTCAAAATTTTGATCTTTCATTTATCATTTTCTGAATATTTTAAACATTTATTGTCACTCATTTTTTAACCCTGTTTTAAATCTTACCGAAGTTTTTCTTATTATAGGAATTTTTCAGTGTTTTATAATTGTTTACCAAGTCATCTAAAAAAATTCATTTACCATGAAGCTGATTCAAATACTTTTGGGGTCAATGTTAAATTCCTTTTTTCCCATAACACTTTACTTATTCAACATTTTGTCAGCTGTAATTTTCTGCCAAAATTACAGATTATTTCTGAATATGCCTGTTTCTTAAGTTTTTAAATTCTCTTATTTTGATCTTTTTTTTTTCACAGCTGATGAAGCATTTACTATTAATATTTATGCCTTTTTTATTAAGAAATCCGGCCACTCATTTTTTTTTTAATTTATGGGATTTTACCAATGAGTTTCTGCGATTTTTAAATAATCTATATTCTTGTTTCTACCTTTTGATCACTTAGTCTGCAATTTTAAAATTATCGCGATCCCGATATTTCGGTCATTTTTCCCGTTATATTATCGGACATTATAAACTTAGCAACCATTTTTATTGTAAAATTTCTCTAATATGTTTATTTTATAACAACTAAATTCTTTATCCTTTTGAAGAAATTGGATTTTATTTAATATTTTGACGTTTTTGAATTTAAAAAATATCTGTTTGTATCGCTGAAAACATAGGCCGTTTTATTGCTTTACTCGAATTTTCTAATCAACGGGGTGGGGCATGAACCAACTTCGGCCGCGGATAAGTTGAAAATCGAGCCGATTTAACTTTGAATTGATAATTGTTTACCGTTGGCACTAATGAAAACACAACTAAGCGGTAAACAGTTTAAGAATACAAACATTTTTAGTTTTTTACATCATCGATGACAGATTAATAACATAAAACAAGGTATCATCTATAACAGGAAATCTGAAATTTCTCGGGCGGAGAAACTATTGCGCGCCGAAACTTTAACAATTGCGAATTTTTTGCGATTATATCTAGGCAGCATAGAAGCAACTACGCACAATTTTTGCCATCGTCGTTCATATTTACTATATGATCGTTAATGAACAGTACATATATATGTAAGTTGAAATAGAACAATTCATAACGTCGCAATATCGGCAATTTAGCTCCGAAAAGCATCCCGAAGGTTGACGCCTTTTATTAGCGCCTGGCATTCCCAGCTACAGCGTATACCCAAAACTATTGTACATGGATTATTTTTTTTAATTTATCATGATGCAAAATACGTTATGAATATTTAACCAATAAATAAATTTACAAGCTGAAAATAGCGGGGGCATTTTTATTTTAATGCGCGATTTTAATTCCGCTTTCGGAAACAGTTTAAAAATTTAAGGCAAATGTAAAAATGATGAAAGCTCTATTAGTACAGTATGTAAAAGTGGGGCCACTCCGAATTTCGGTAAGGTGCTGTTGGGGTCAATTGATAGAATGCGCTGCGCCTGGGCATGCCTCAAAAGTAAACATATCGGAGATCACGGGGAGGAAGGAGATAGGAATGTGGATAGCAGTAGCACTCATTCTCGGCTGCAGGTGCAATAAATTAACAGCCGTAGCAGTATTGTGGTGATTTTTGACAGATTTTTCTCACTCCCCAGAGGGATTGTTTAGGAAAAGAGTCATTTTAGACTATCGCAGTTAGGCCGATCACAATTTCGTTAATAGACCGTTTAAGTTGAATCGCCATGGGCAAGTAAGACTTTTAACGGCTGGGTTGGGGAGAAATAAATAGGATACCTACGGAATATTCTCCCGAGGGGGGGGGGGACGACGACAATGAAAAACCCTTTATGATACCAGTCTTGTTTACCGACTGTCTAATTTGGGTTTGATTCAGAGGAATTAAGCTCATCCGTGCGGGTGTTCCTGAAACTCCACAGAGATTAGACTTTTGACGTTCTGATATAGAAACATGTAAATTTTGCAGGTCGCCATTTTTGGCGATAGACATTACATTTTATGGTCGCCAAGAGTAATTCCTTAGTCGCCACTGGCGATGTGGCGACCGCTAATCTCGACCTTTACTATGTGCAGGAAGATCTCACCAACTTGGATACTCTTGAAAAGAGGAAAATTCATTGGCAAGCATTCTGGTCTGTGTACAGAAAGGTCGAAGATGCCCTTTTTTTAAATAGTCAGTTGGGTCCCATGCGTAGCCAGCACCCTCGCCAATCACTGGCAAAAGTCCCATATACATCAATCTTTCGGCCCTTGCTGCGAAATGTAATTTCCACAGGTTTTGCTGATTTGGATTACGACAACTACCACTTACAGTGATAGTATTATCTCTATGCATGCTGTTTGGTGTTTGCAGGGTCTGGGCAGTGAACTGCCATGCTCAATAGTTTGAATTTGAATTGCTGAATCTGTGTTGTCTCTGAGCATGCTGGACAAATGATGTCTCCCAGTAAACTCCAGGATCCAACACCTGTTTGTCAAGTGGTAAACCATCATGGAATGTATCTGTGCAGCATTTGTTTCTTAAATCATTTGCTGTGATTTCTGTCTGCATCTCGCAGGGCTCATCCAAAATGTTGCACAACCTCAAGGTATAGTGCCTCCAATAAGTAGTGATCATATTAGTGGTGTTCTTCCATTGAGCATGTCGTATGATATTTTGTTATATAGCTTTATGATTAAACACAGTGCATATTGTATCTTTTTGTTTTGTATATTGTGTCATTTGAAAGCAGTATATAAAAGCAATTATGATCTTTATGTTTTAAAATAATATTTTCCTTTTTGTGGTCAGTGCCAGGCTAATCATACTCAGGTTTTTAGACCTGGGGGATCCAGAACTTGGGTAAATTCTAAAAATATGTTAACAAGTATCTTAATTGGGGTTAAAACTTGGTTAATACTTATATATTGTTGCGAACATGTAAAATGCTTTCACTGAGGGCTCTTTGACTACTCAGCAGGGGAAAACACCTTAACAGGTAGCCATTCTTATTAATAATGTCTGTAAATGTATGGTTGCCATAACTTGACTTTATGGGATAGGGTGGGAAAATTATCACCAACTTGGCAACTTTTCAAATATACTATAACTTTCTCGAAATATTGAATATTCGTGGAGGGAGATACAAGCTCTTTATAGAAATTTCTATAAAAGGAGTCATCGCTCAGTTGGAGAGCAGTTAACAATAAGAGTAGTTGACAGTAATACAAATTAAATTGCATTGGGAGATAGTTTTGGGAATAGTATCTGTTATTTTGTGAATTAGTTAAGAATTTAATTGCTATTTTATTGCATCTTAACAGTTGTTGAGTGATCTTGTAAGATAGTTATCAAGCTATTCACTGTATATTGTTCCTGTTTATGCTTATTAATACTCTTAAATAAAAGCATTATTTATCCAGAAATTCGGACTTATTCTTGTATCCTGCGAGTACAGTTTTGATTCCAAAGGATACATTGTAACAGTACTATTAAAATGCCTAAATCAATATATACTATTGGTAAATTAAAAATCTCAATTATAAATTTAAAAATTATTTTGTAATTACATATGTGTAGATAAAGCCTCTAATAACTATTCAATTATTTGAAATTTTTTTATATATGATATCTGTTGGATTATTTAAAGAATAATAATATATTTCAACTTGACTTGCACTCTCTATTCAGTATCAAACATAAAATTAAGTTTTAATACCAAAATTTCACAAAAATTCTATTAAATTTAGAAATAATACATATTCTATTACTGCTAGCAAATTACTACTAAACGGTTTGAAAAAAAATAAATGATAGTCCAAGATTCTCTAGGAATGATTATTTTGTATTAGACAATAGCAAAAAATTAATAAATTAGATACAATTGTTAACATTTTTGGTTTACAAATTTTTGATTTTAAAGATCTCATTTTCCTAAACTTCTTCACTTTGTATTACTTTTCTATATATTTCAGGGTAATAATTTATTCTTACAAGTATCTAGAGTCCCGCATGGTGGCTGTAGTAGTAGTATTTTGGCTAATTTGTATATTTATGAATATATTATTACATTTATTGATTACCTAATATATATATATATATATATATATATAAATTAAAGTAAAATAACAAATACTAAAGTGCAGGAGTGTGAATCAGTAACCACAGTATCAAATCGCGAGCAATATAAAAGCGTGTAGTGAAAAGCAACGAGGAAGGGCCGGAAAAATAGAGCACGGAGAGGCCAGGACAAGGAAAATATATTAAAGAATAGTATATCTGCCAGAAACGCCTTCAGGGGCACATTCTAGACAGACATACTAAAATCCGTTGTTTCTATGATTGCATAAAAACACGTGGTTAAAATATTATGCAATCTGTGCCCAACAACGGAATAACAGAAAAAACCCAAATAGGATAAAATTCAATTATAAAACATAAAATACCACATAAACATGAAATATAAAATACCACATAGACATGAACATGAAAGATATAGCGCACAAATATACGAACTTGCAAAAAAGAGCAACTCACATGTCGAAAGGTCACCACCGTGAATAATCTTCAAATGAGTCCACCACATGCTACAATCTGAACGCTCACCTCGCTTAATACCACGTGGGAATAATCCAGACCAAAGGAAGTGGAAGTAGCAGTACATACTTTCGGAGAGATAAACCCAAGAGTTTAGAAACTGACCGAGATGTGACCACGATTATCGAAAACTTTGAAAGAATGGATAACACTGTTTTTTGGAGCCGTAGCCTGTTTTTTGTTTTATTTGCTTTTTAGATATCCGCCTTAACGGTTTTATGAGTGTTTTAAACTTTTTTCTTTACCCGCCGAGGCGGTGTTTTTAAAAAAAAATTTTACGTTTTAGTGTAATCGAAATTACTGTTTTGTAATATTTTTACATTTTTATTTTTGCCCGCCGGGGCGGTGTTTATTTTATGGTGTTTCCACGACTTTAGAATACTGTACTTATACTGCGATCTACAAATAAGGTGGGAAAATTGTACATATAGCAAAGATTTTTGAGACGATTAATGTGTGATAGTGTATGTACACTTATTACTATCCAGGCGTTTAATGCGGAGCAAATAGCTAGTGATTAGATTTCTAAAAACTTGGTTGCTAAGGCAAGAAGAAAAATGAGGGAAGAATTTTACAATAAATTTAAATTGATGTCTCTTATCATAAATAGTAGTATTGAAAGAGTTACAATGTATATCAATGGTGATGTCAAGATAATTTACAGATTTGGAAGGGTGGGATTCATTCGGTATTAATTCAAGATTGGATGGATATATATTAAGAGTGGGTAAAGAATCGTGTGCAGTATGAAAACAAAGAAAAACATCATCAATGTATCGAAAAATAGAAATGTTACGAGTGAACAGAGTGGATTTTCTTTCGTAGAAGTAAAGATAAATATTGGCGAGCATGGAGCTACTAGTGGATCCTTGCGGTACTCCAATCGTTTGGAGGTATACAGCATTACCATGTACAAGATAGTTGTGAAAAAGCACAAAATGCAATAAATTATTAAAGGTAGACGAGTCATATTTAGTAAGAGAATTTAATTTGAATTGATCGAAGAGTTGTTTAATGACAGAAAATAAATCTTTGATGTCGATGTTATTAAAAAGATCTTTAAAATCTAATGTTTGGAATGAGTCAATGGCAGAAAAGGATTTCAGTTTTTGAATAAGTTCATAGCTATTTCGGATAATGCAATGTGGCTCTTGGGAAATAGCATGAAATAGAATGTTTAAGACTTTGAGAAGTTTTTTATTAGCTTTTGATGCATAAGAGTTGTGTCCACTGGTAACTGTTCTAAATTTTACTGGGTCCTTGTGAAATTTTGGTATAATTAGCACGGAGAGGTCAGGACAAGGAAAATATATTAAAGAATAGTATATCTGCCAGAAACGTCTTCAGGAGCACATATATATATATATATATATATATTTGAAATGTAATAATAAGAATTATGTAAAAATAAAAAAATATAAAAATACAATTCAAGTAATATTAACATCACCATAGAAGAAAATTCACGGCCATAATGCCGATAAGAGAAAAGAACAGAACCTTCCCAAATTCGATGATTAATCAGAATTAAATTCCTCTTCAGGTCTGAGTATTTAATTCTAATTAACCCAAACAAATGCCTGTTTCAGATTAAGCAATAGTACATTACTATAAATGCTTAAACTCAGACTACAGGCATCAAAAAATGAAAAAATGAAAAAAGGATACATTAAGAAAATTGTATTACCATGCGGCATGAACCCTTCCTCTTCTACCACGTGTATACACGATCAACCTCAACAACTTAATCTAGAAGCACCGGAATGAACAAGTCGAAATTCTACCAGGGAGGCAGTACGAATGTTCACGGAAATACTCCCAAACCCGTCCAGTGAGTCTAAGCTGAAGACTGGACAAGCAATTCAGAATACAACTTCCCAAACATGCAGAACTGAATATGAATATGAATCATAGATGAAAATTCCTACTAAACAAGAATTCATAGGAAAACTGGATAATCGAGAATGCCACTATACACCATTATAAGGGCGCACAAAACGTAGTTTCAATACTGACAAAAGTTACATTTTTTTGCGAAAATAAAATTCAAAACATTAATGTTAATGCATCTTATTTTCCGATTTTTTGATTTTTCTAATGTTTTTGACTTTGTTTATTATTTTTCATTTTTATTTATTTATATAATTAATAAATAATTATATATAACATGCCCATGGTGTTTATCTACGAAGTCTTTGTATTTTTCTAAATGACAGTGGCAATATGACTCTTTATCCAATTCATAGTTTTGATTAATATCTACTGATTTGGCAATTTGATTATAGTTGAAAATATAACGTCCTAGCGGTTTATCATATTTATATGCAATTTTAGGATTTACATGTTTGACTGGAAAGTAATTGGAAACCGATTTTAAAAAATTATTTATCTTCAGATTATTTAATACAGAATTAGTAAAATTCAAGGTACAATATTCATTTATTTTAGTATTTTGTTTTGATTCGTCATTAAAGTTTAAGTCTGTGACATAAAAATAACTATTAAGATTTTTACTTCTGGTAATGAGCAAATCATAGAATAAATGTTTAAAATGAACGTTATCAAATGCAGTACTTAGAAAAAGATTATATACCATATTTAATTGCTGTTTTTTAATTGCGAAAATCCAGTTTTTACATTGTTTCCAATCAAAAGTAATTTTAAAATTTGCATGTTGCTGAAGGATGGCATTTTTTAGTTCAGATAATGATGGCAATTTTTTATTATATTTACTTGCTCTTTTAGTTCTTTTTGATTTACTTTTATGATTGTTGAAGGAATTATAAATATTATGGTCTTCATTAGGAGAATTAAAGGACTTTTTAACTATATTATGATGGTTAAATATTTGATTGAGTCCATATGGAAAGATGGTTTTGCACAAATGAATTCATTTTCAAGAAACAATCTGTCATAGTAATTTTTTTGAATACACAGAATACTAATTTCAATGTTGTCGAACCCATGTTTAGAAAAATGTTCGTATTCAAATTTTGATTCATTAAAGGAAGTTGCATTATTTGAAAATTTTTTTATGTGATTCCTGTGTACGTTAATTCGGAGATGCAGAGGGTTGCTGGTTTGACCTATATATGACATATTACATTTTTTACATTCAATTTGGTAGATACAATTATATGTTTTACAGAAGACAAGATTATTGTTACAATTGATCTGATTACTATTAGCAAACGGACAAGTTTTACATCTATTAGAATTACAAGATTTAAATTTAAGTGTGTTATTTAGTGATGCATGGCTGTACGATTGAAAGTTATATGAAGTGAATAAAGAATACTGGCTGGATGTACCGAATGAAGATGGAATAGTCATAGAGGATAAAGGATATTGTTGGTAGCTGGATAACGATCTAGGAGAACCCCAACAAGTTCTCGAATACCGAGCTTGGATGTCAGAAAGCATCCAGTTGCCAGTCGCTAATTTTTTATAATAAGACATCATGTAATAGGGAATGATAGTAACCTTTATTTCCCCAAAATAAAGGCACTTGCATTAAAAAAAGAGACTCTTTAGCCAAGAATGCACCTTAATTCAATTACAAAGGTGGAGACACAATTACAACATAAGAAAGGTACCATTATTTTTCAAACTAATGGATCATCTAAAACACTTTGAAAATATATAAACTAATGTGTAGACACATTAAGACCCGGATTAAATAAATGCTTAGGAATAAGCAAAACTAGGATAGATAGTGGAAAAATATACATATACACATTGACTATTCCAGAATAAATTGATTCAAATTAACATCCATCAATACAACAAGAAACACAATATTTTACTACAGAACTAATATAATCTAAGAATAATACAACCATTGCTGTAAATACAGAATTCAAATTCTTCCAATAAATATGCATTTATTTAATGGTTCAACAATTCAGAGATTCAACGTATGAAAGGCTACGTACGATCACAAAAACAATAAGATATTCAATATATGAAAAACTAAGATCGATCACAAAAACAATGGCTAAGAATAGAATTATTACCTAGGAATTACAATTACCAGACATTTTAAAATGATAAGACAAGGGATAATGAGATAAAAATGAAGTTATGATGATTTGATTTGTTTAGTTATAATAGATAATAATGATAATGTTAATTTACATTTCTATCCAGATAATCTGGAATTATTACCTATAGAACCATCAATTAGTAATAAATAGTGTTAGTGTTTTGGATTTAAATCTTAACATTGAACCATCTAATATCTTAACTATTTAATATGATTAAATGATAATTTTAATATTAATAAATTATTACCATTTAATTCATGTACCTCTATACAATTATTTTGCAATATTATTATTAATCAGCTATTTAGAATATTTAGATTATCTAATGAAAATATCACAATTTGCATATTAATAATCTTAAAATACTAGTAACCTATATAAATACCCAGTATATCTAATAAATAGTACTGTAGATAAGTTGAAATTAACTAAACATTCTTAAATACACCTTCTTTATTAGTATTATCATAATCTAATATTTTTCTAGCATAATCATTATCTTTTTCTAAAATTTTATCTAGAAATCAATATTTGTAAGACTTTTATAATATAGTTACTTTTACTTATTAAATCTACATTTCTTAACATTACTGATGTATTCTAATTTATTTTTTCTACTTTTATTCCTTACTAGAATGAATTACCCAGCATTGCCTGTGCCCCAAATAAGCAACCACTACTTATAATTAAATAAGTGCCCACTATTTGAATAATACACCCTAAATATGCTACCACTAATAGATGGAGGTAGAGGTCCGGAGAAAAAGCGTCAGGTCTTCACTGGCAAACACTCCGCCAATTAAAAAATTTGAAGAGTTTGCTCGGATAAATAATGTATAATTAATCAAAGGACAGATTTAGGATATTATTTTTTATTCTGGAGTAGTTTCTGATATTTAAAAAGATGCTGCTGCTAAATTATAAATGTCGAATGGAATGTCAATTTTTTAATATAATACTTTAAAATTCTGGGAGGTTTAAAATGCATGAAGAGTATGCATATATTTTTTAAATTCATGAAAATTCATCTATTAATTATATAAATCCCATTCAAAGTTTGTTTGAAATTTTTTTTTTTTTTTTTTTTTCCCGATGGTGTCGAGATAGAAATTCTACTAATATTTTAGATTGCTAAGGAATTGATTTATGTAAATATCGCCTAAAAACGTTGTAAATCAGTTTAATAAAATAAGTAAAAAACTAATTCAGAATTTTAAAAAATAATACCAAGGTGCACCTATTTGGGTCTTAAAGTACCAGTGTATCAAATTTCATAGTCATATGATGTTTACATTTCCCACTACATACTGCAAACACAGACAGACATCATCCTTTATTATGCAAGATTGACAACACTGATTTATATCTTACAAGTGGCAACAGTTGATGATTCGCATTTCTTGCAACCCCTTGGTGATATGAAACACACAGGATTTTTCTCTTTCATGCATATTGGATATCCTGGTAATTACTTGATTTCTTAATATTTTTTGTAGTTATGCTTGTAGATTGAGCATTTGGCATTTATAGTAACTAACTATAGCCATATTATAAAACAAGCATTGGTTTTGATTAATTTGCAATTGATGCTTAGTCTTGATAAAGAGAAAGGGGTCATTCCGTGTAAAATCAACAAATGGGGGTTGCATCATAGTAATGGATTTTGATCAAAAATTAAAATTAGTTTATATACCTGGGAAGAAGGTGAAATCCAGAATTTAAATTTTTTTTAAAATGTAGAAAGGAAGATTTTGCCCTTTGAAACATCGTTCAAGGCCATATTTCTGTAAAAAGTTATGTTCATTCTTTCCAAAGTAAAACAACTTGTATTTGTCACAAACTAATATTTCAGGTGTCATTTTAAAGCTAAGACTCCAAGCTTTCATATAATATAAACTAATTGTAAATTTTTTTTTAAAATGAAACCCTTTTTAAGTGCTTAAATTTGAAATTTTTGAACTTTTTTTCTTATGTTTAAGATCTTTTCAATTTAGCTGGTGAAATTAAAACAGGGATAAAATATAGCCAATTTAAAGAGTTGAGAGTGTTTTATAAGCATAAAAAATTTGAAGTTTCTAATCCACTTTTTACTTGGATTTTAGGGTTGCCAAACTTCTGAAATTTCAAAAATGATCACTTTTAACACCCTCAAAACCCCATGTGGGGCATAATTTAAAAATTTAAAAACTGGCTAAATAAAACAACAAATCTATGTAGATAATCAAGTGATAAGTACTTTTTTGTATATTTTACCCTTTCTATTTTTAAAATGGAAAAAAAAAAAGTGACATTTTCAGCATATGAAATTTTTTTGAAACAGGAAGTTATTGTTTCGTATTTAAATGTCTACACAAAAATATGTTGTTTTACTTGTGCATTTGTTTCTTTCTTATTATTAACATTAATTTAAATATGATTTCATCAAGTTTTATGCTTATAATTGGGCATGGGTTAAGGAAAAACAGTTATTGTCTATTGTAAAAAAATATATCAAAATATTATTTGTACCATATTGCTTGAAATGAAAAGTTCATTTAATGCTCGTTGCATTAGATTCAACTGACGATATGAAAATAATTTGTCAGCAGCTGTAACAGTTAGTAAATAAAAATAAGCATAGCCAAACATCTTTAACACTCACAGTTCCTAATAAACATGTTCAATTAGGTGCTCAATATTATATACAATAATATCAAATTTATGGATATATAAAATACCATTCTCATCAAATGCATTAAATTTTACAGTATCTGGCAAAAGGAAAAATAATTTACACAGAATTTTATTAAAATATAGCCAAAGTAAATCATTAGTATATAGTATCATAATTTTTAAATATTACTTCGTAGCTGGTAGATAGATATAGTACATATTTGCAATTTTTTTCCAGTTGTTTAATCTTAAGGATTTGATTTATTGGAACTTGAGGCTTTAGATTTATCAAAAAGGAAATTAATATCATCTTGAAGTGCTTTTGGCAGTGTATACTGTCTGCCAGTAATTGTGCTTGGCATAACATTTATCATTAATTATTTTATCGAGTTCAACCCAACTGTTTTCATTTGTCCAGTAAAACATGGAAGCTGGGCCATGTGGCTTAAAGAACATGACTTGCACATCCTTATTTTCATGAGAAATACCTATAACATATGTCAAGTACCACTTATAATCATAAGAACATATAAGATATGAAGACTGCTTAATATCATCTAGCATAAACGTTGCATTTTCTGAATAGTTCTTTAAAACACATGCTTTAAAGTTTTTAGAGGATGAAGAAACCTGAGCAATTTTTAATTTTCCTACTGCTATTGGAATAAACTTGTGATATTTTCGGGTTTGTTTTATAGCAATGGAATTTTGAAACCTGACTTTCAGTTGGTTTTCAGTAGAAATAACATCTTCTGAAGGAACAAAAAATAATTTAATTCCTTTAATTTCTTCACTAGCAAATTTATATAATTGTTCAGGAGTCAAAATCTGATTATGTGTTGGACCCTGTAAACTAGCTTTGCCATTCTTTTAACAGTTCCACTTACACCATCGCATGGGCTTTTACCATGTAGCAAAAAATGCCACTCTGCTTCAATACCGAAGTCTTGAAAGTGGCAACACAAATTAGCAAAGTTTTTTCCAAAACAATTAGGAGAAAAAATAATTATTTTATAACATTTCACATTTTTTCAACATAATAAATGTTTTAAAATTATTTTTTTAATATATAATTAGATTGAAAATACAAAATTAATTTATTTACTTTTTTATTTTCTTAGATTTTTTTCCAAATATAAAAATATGATATAATTTAATAGAAATTAATTTAAATTATTAAACATATATTCTAAATTACAAGCAAAATGACATATTTTGTACAAACATTTAAATATGAATAACTAATTTCTTATCATTCAAAGTTTTAATATAGAAAATGCCACTTTTCTTTTTAATTTTATAGGATTAAAAAAATGAAATATGCAAAAATTGTGATTTCATATGATCATTTATATGTATTTGTGGCTTCTCTGAACCAGTTTTTACATTTTAAACTTCTGAACTATATGGGTTTTCTTTTCGGGAGGGGGGGGGGTGTCAAAATGGTCATTTTCATTTTGGTTGAAGATAGTACAAAGTTATAACATTGAAAAAAAATTTTGTTTCAGGCAACATGGTACAAATAAGATTTTGATATGTTCTTTTTTTTTTTTTTAAGACAATTTCTCCCCCCCCCCCCCACACACACCCAAAGCAAAAAATAGATGAAATTGTATTTAAATTAATGTTAATGATAATAAAGAAACAAATACACAAGTAAAACACCATATTTTTTAATAGACATTCAAATATTAATAACAAACTTCCTGTTTGAAATGTTTTCAAATGCTGAAAATGTCACTTTTCTTTTTAATTTTAAAAATAGAAAGTACAAAATATACAAAAAAGGAACTATCACCTGATTATCTGTATGGATTAGTTGTTTTATTAAACCAGTTTTTAAATTTTTAAATTATGCCTCACATGGTGTTTTGGGGTGTTAAAAGTGATCAGTTTTGAAATTTCAGAAGTTTGGCAACCCTAAAATCCAAGTAAAAAGTGGAATAGAAACTACATTTTTTCCAAGCTAAGACTATGGGAGTAGGGTAAGATATGGTGCAAATTTGAAGATTCAGATTAATTTCTTTCATTTATTTTATGAGGCCTAAAAACTACATTTTTAGCAAAATTGATGCTGAATTTCAACGCCGAATTTCAGCCCCTCAAGTTGCAGTTAGCCAAAAATTACAATGACATGAAATATAGCCCACTTTAAGACCAGAAAATAATAAAAAAATAATTTAAAAAATTGTTTTTTATCTACTGGAATATATAGGAACATATGTGCAAAATATAAAAATTTTTAAAAATGGTCATGCAACCAAATATTCTTTTTTTTGTTGATTTCACACGGAATGACCCAAAGCGGTTAATATTTTAAACATGGTCACTAATTTAAAGCAGCCGAGAGGGAAAAATAGATAAAGCACAGGCATCAGGGGTCTGATGCCAACTACTCTTGAGAGGAGGAGGAGAAAAAAAAAAAAAAAAAAAACTCAATATGGTAGAATATTGACTATATGAAAAACCAGACATACAAATACTAATTAAATAAACATAAGGAATTCTTAAGAACTGTGTGAACTAAATAATACTTAAATTTTGTATTTTTATCTTCATACAACAACATATACTTTTGTATCTTTAATCACTCACCTGTTTAACCATTTTTTGTGTAATTCTTGTCTTGTACAGATTGTACAAATTTGCACGATTTGTACATACTTGTACATTGTATAATTCTTATTAGCAATTTTTATGAAAAACCTTTAAAATTCACGATTTTAGAAAACAGCACTACTGGAATTTTTATTCACAAATTTATAAAAGAACACTGATTTTTACAAAATAACATTAAAATTTAAAAATCTTTCAAAAGAATGCTAAAATTCACAATTTTCACAAAAAAAAAATTAACAATTAACCTACAATTAACAATTCATACAAGAGCAAAAAATAATATTTCTTTCTTTCAAGAGAATACTAAAACTCGTAATTTTTACAAAATATGGAAAAATGCGAGATTTTTTTTATAGGAAAGTGCTAAACAATTTTTGCGAAAGAATTTTAATATTTGTAAAAAAAAAAAAAAAAAAAATCTTACACCCTATTTCTTCTGGCTGTCCAAATAGATACTCAAGTCCTCAGGATGAGTCGGACGGTCTGAGTCTTCTACACCCTATTTCTTCTTTTAGTGGTACTACTTATTGAAAATATTAGGAAATAAATTATCACAATATAATTACCAGTGAGTTTCCAGGAGTAATTTACGAATTCTAGAAGTCACTGGCTAAAACGAATAAAATAAGGAGTATTTAAGGTTTCATAAAAAAATATTCTTTAATCCAGGAGTTTCTAAGGATTTCCAGGAGGCGTATAAACTTTGTTCTATCGTAGCCTTACATTCTCTATTTCATTATGTTCTATGATACCATTCATTGAACAAATATGCTCTACAAAATTAATTGTTTCATATCTGGATATACACTGGTTTTGAGAATTAGCAAAAATTTCAAATCATAAAATTACATTTGTACTATGTCTAATAATGATCAATAAAACTTTACAACACTTGTTCTGAAAGTCACTAAGATATAGAATTTGAAAGTGCAGTTTGATATGTGTTCTAAGACAGGAAATTTTATCAGAAAAATTCTTCAAACTAATGTTTACAAAAGCTTACCAGAAAATACTTCATGTTATATGTGTGTGTTACCATTAAAACTCCTAAATTTCAATTTTCTCTTAAATCCATGAGTTTCCACAATAATGGAATTTTCACCAGACTTCACACAATTGACAAATACCAAGTTATGAAGGGAAAGGGTAATAACTTACTTGACAAGACTGGTGTAATTGTTTTAAAATTTTTGCCAGTTTATTATATTCTCCTCGATCAAAGTACAATTTCCCCAGCTTAGTATTAGTTTTAAACCACAGTCGGTCATTCTTGGCATCTTTCAAAGCTTCTAATGTGGTTTCATAAAACTCTTGCAATAATTCCATCTGAAAATTTTAAATATTAAGACAAATAAATATAGACTATAATATATCATGATATCTCATAAAAACAGACAAGTTTTGTTTTAAATGACGGAAATTGTTTTCAAGATTAAACAACTGACATAGCTGTCAACCTCCAAATATTAAAAGCAGGGAAATTTTTGTGCAACAATCAGGGTTGGCAGGTTTTTGACACATGATGGTATTATCCAGTTTAATACATGGTTTTAACCATCACATCAAAAACCTGAATGTCAAAAACGGTCAAGTGAGAATGAAACAAACAATATTGCCAATCAAAATCCTGTCACCCTCAATCAGTATCGTAACTAGTTTTAATGTACTCTGTGCAAAATTTTACTTTTGGGTCCCTTGTATTTTTAAGGGGGAGAGGGGGGAATTAATAAAACAAATACAATAAAACAATATATATAATAATTGAAAGAGAGCAATTCTGTAAATTGTATATTTAATTGATTTGAATAAATTTATTGTTATTTGTTATTATATTGGTAAAAAAAAAGTGGATAGCCCCTTGGAAGTAAATTTTTGGAAGGAAAAATATTTTTGCCACCTAAAATGTCAGCCTATATATTATAAAGAGATACAGCAAAACTGGTCGATGCTTGCCACATTTGGCTAAGTCTTATGAAAGAAGATTCCCTGCAACCACACATTAAAATTGTTTAGAAAAGATTAGAACAGAAATTAGTGCCAATCCATTTCCCAGTTTACATCATGCATTCGAAATATATAGGTAAAGACTTAATAGATAGCCAAATGGAAACTGCTCGTTTTTATACTACAGAAAGAATTAAAGGCTGATCACTACTTCTGATTGCACTTCAAGTCCAAGAAAGCCCCTTCCCAACATCTTACTTCAGTACAAGTGCAAAACTCACCAATCCGATAACGTGGTGGAAAGGTATTTCGGAGTGTGAAAGTTTTCAGGATGAAAACAGTGCAGCTTTTAAATTAGCTGAACTAGCAAATAGTGCTGATAGTTCGGCTTCTATAGAAACCTGTTAGTTCGGCTTCTATAGAAAGAATATTTTCAAATTTTGAAATCATCCATTCTAAACTGCGAAATTGTTTAGGACTAGAGAAAAGTTTAAACTCGATATTTGTTATCGAATGCTAAGTGGGTGTAATGAACCCGAATATTAAAAACAAATTGTGCTATCCCTAAAATTTTAAAATAATAAAACTTCAGAAAAGTTATAAATATTGTTTTTAATTTAAAACAAATCAGAATACCTTGATATTTAAATTCAAATAAATGAAAAATTATTTTTAATTGTTGCTAATACTTCAATATTTTAAAAGTATTTATGTACTTGTATTGTTGTAAGGATAATGTTTTAAAATTACTTATATTTTTTTTTTTATAATAATGTCCAAATTTATATGGGTGATCAATTTTATAATGATTGACATGGTGGTTTTATTCTTTTTAAATCAAATTCCCCTTTTGTTTGCAGCTTTTGGATTTTTGACGGTTTTATCTGGTTAAAACACGGATTAAACTGAAAAACCCAACCCTGGCAACAATGCAAAGTACAATCCTGACTGCTACACTTAATCTAAATATAGCCTTCAAATATGAATACTTCATGATTAAAATTAACAGATGTAAAACAAAACTAAATACAGACATTTGTATGATAAATACATCCATGAAGAGTTAAGGTCTTGTTGTTGTCAAAAGCGCAACAGACAAAAATATGCTGCACAGATTGAAACAGTTCAGGTGGGATGACATTGATTAAACTGAGAAATAATAGATTGAAATACACTAAAAAAAAATATATATATGTATATAATAAATATAGTTTATGATAATCCAAACAAATAATAGAAATAAATTGTAACACCTACATAAAAGCATTACCCTGCATTTTATTATGGATTTGCTACGATCTCGGGAATGGTAGAAATCAGTGCTAAAAAAGTTGAAAATCGGTGTTTCTGAGGAATGTTTCCATGTCTGGTTAAATGATAAATTTCAAACAAAAAAAGCCGGAGAATTTCGTTAGTAATCCGGAGTCTCCGTCCAAAATCCAGAGAGCTGGCAAGTCTGCATCTGTAATCTTATGGATGTTCTTTTGATCAAATAGAGAAACATTTCCCACTCATCTAAAAAATCTCTTTTATAAGGAAAATTTTTTAGATATTATCCCTAAACGTAGGGATTTTTTTCAAAAAAATCGTTAAAATCGGGAGATGTGTCTTCAAACGCAGGAAATCGGGAGAAACACTCAAAAATCGGGAGTCTCCCACCAAATTCAGTAGAGTTGGCACATATGAATTATCATAACTAAACATATCAGATCATCAACATATCTATAAATTTTTGTAAGCAGTAGATATAAAAGAATGTTCATAAAGATAAAGGTAAAAATTGGCCAATATACTGCTACAACCACCTTATGGGACACTAGATACTTGTAAGTATAATTTATTACCTTGAAAAATATAATTGTCATTTTAGTTAACTTAGCATTATTCTTGCAATTTTAACAATATTTCCGTCAATCTGGGGTGAAATATTGCCAGGTTGGAGATATTTTGCTACATGAGTTGCCAAGTATGCCAAATTTATCACCAAGTGTTACAGACAAACATAGAGAAGAACATTTCTTGTTCAAAAGTTGTTGACGAATTGTAAAGTGTCAAAATACAAAACTAGTACACAAAGTATCTTCTTTTGTGAATGGGATGAACTACATCAAACGAGAATGAAGTCAACAAATTTATCGCATAATATTACAAATGAAAAGTGAACATATTTCACAATAATTAACACTTCTTTTAATTTTGAGATTTTTAAAAAAAATTTATTTGAAAAAGTGAGTGCAATATCTCGACAAGACATGGTTTTTTACGTAACGTTATTAAAGGTTTTGATTTTTTTTAAATTTCATTCGAAAATTTAGGGTTTTTTCAAACATTTAATTGTATTAAAAACCAATAGGCTTCCAGTGTTCACCGATTGTAATTTTTGTACCAAATTTCGTTCAAAGTGCTCCAAATGTTCATGAGATACAGTTTCCACAGGCTCATGGATAAACACACACAGACATCACCCCAGAAATGATCGATTTGATGAAATGTGCTCTTCCGTTGAAAATTCAAATTTGAATTTTTAACCATGTGACAATACTTTCCTTATACATACTATGTATATAGGGAAGAGGAGTCGGAGGTTTGAGGTACCGATTCCACAGCCTTGTTAGATATACCCTTTATTAGTAACAAATTTAATTTTCTGTCTTTTGTATACTAAAATAACTTTTACTTTAAATCCTTAATTATAAGAAGAATTTGTTCTGATTTTTCAGTTAGTTTTTAAAATATTTTTGGGGATGGGTTTTTTACCCCCTGTTTATATCTTTCATATAATTTTTGTTATTTTTTTCATATTGCATTTTTTAGTTTTTTATACAAAATTCTAATAAAATGCAGAAATGTACAATTAATATTTAATGCACTGATCTTTCTGATTTTTAAATGATATAATAAATTATTATGCTTTGCTACAACATAAAGAAAGCAATTTAAATGTCGATTATTAACTATTTTATGTGGATTTGCAGATTATTTATTATTTCAGTTAATCTGGTAATTTCATTTGCAGTAGCGAGTAAATTGAAAATGAAAGCCTTTTGTCTTTGGATTAAATATAAAAATATTAAACAGTTAAGTGCTTTTATTACCACCAATATATAATTTGACATTTACTTTCACGTTCTGCAGATTTTTTGTTTTTCACATTAATTCCTGATTCTGAATAACAAAAATTGAGACAAAATCAATAAACTGTATTTCCTTTCCGTTTTTTCCGTTCATTTCGATCAGACATTTTAATACTTATTTTTATGTCCTGACATTGTAGAAAAAACACCATCCTGACCATGTAGAAAAAAACAAATCACACGACTGGAGAGAGCAGACAATTACAAGAAAAAATATATCAATTTCAAACCTCAGGGACAAATTCTAATATTTTTTAAAGATTTTAAAACAAAAGTCACTTTCGGTTAAAAAAATGAACTTTCGTTTTTAAATCCTTGCATCGGGAAAAGTATAGACAATTTTGACTAATAATTTACATTTTTAGAAAGCTCAAAGATCAGGCTTTCTTACAAGCCCAATCTGGTCAAGAAATAAGAAAAAGTAGTCGCACGATGTAACCATACGTAATTATTGACATAATGCATGAATTATCTGATATCACCAAAATTCTTGAAAAAATCTGAATGTATTAACGATCCAAAAAAACATCCTTATAATACCTCTTACAGTTTAAAAATATGTATATATAATTAATGGGGTAATAAATATAAAAACCTTAATTTTGGAATTCTTTGAAACTATTATTTTAACACAAAATATTTGAAAAAATTTCAAAACACAAGCAAAATAGATTCTAATGTAATATATTTTTAACATATAGTTAGAAATTATTGTAAAAGTTGAAATTCAATATTTTAAAGTACCGGTTTATACAATTTTATACGGTTTTTGGCCTAGGGACAATTAAAAACCGAATAAGTGTTTGCTTTTTATATGGTTTTTGGCCTAGAGACAATTAAAAACCGAATTAGTGTTTGGTGGTATCTTGCTGATATATTTTAGCCATGCTCTTGATACCCATGCGAATATCCTGATGAGGATATTCGCATGGGTATTAAATTATATTTGCAAATGTCATCAGTGATTGCTTTTTATACGTTTTTTGGTCTATGGACAGTTAAAAACCGAATTAGTGTTTGCTTTTTATAAGGTTTTTGACTCATTATGCTGGATTGAATTGTGGCGATGTATTGTTTACATCGGGTGATGGTTGGTACCACAATGAAAAAACTTAAACACTGAAGAAAAAACAATAAATAAAAAGAAAGTTTTTAAAGTTAAAAAAAGAGATTGTCGCGGTGCATTTATGCATCGGGTGGTGGTGGGGACAATCTTAAAAAAAAAAAAAATTTCGCTGAGCAGCATCGTTAAGCAGCATCATTATTTCTTAAATGCTAAATTCACATTCAACATCATCAGTCTCAAAAATACTTTCATGTCATTTACGATGCAATACTAAAAATGCAGACAAACGGATACAATTTCATTTATGCAAAACTAACTAAAAATAGAGGAGCATACCTCTATAAAAAAAACATAGGAGCAGTTAGCTGATCCCGGCTGTGAGTACACATCAAAGGGATCCCTTTCCTAGGGTTACAAGTACAGAAATCCTCAGAATCTCACAGTTCACAAACATTAGAATAAATTCACTTTACAAATCAATTTTCAAGAACCTCCCTAGAACATTATTTTTCATCTTAAAATTTCATTATTAGTTTTAATGTCATTAAACTAAAACAAACTTTGTTAACTCCACGGGGTTATGGCACCAGCGAGTTTGCCATGGTCAGAATTTTCAAGGGTAGCGAACAGGCTGGTGGCTGGAGGTGGCTAATTAATAGAATAAATGACTTTTATTACAGGCATTATGATACTTATTTTAAACCACTCTAATGATTTGCCAAAATTTATGGGTTTCAAAGCATTTATGGGGGGGGGGGGGACTGAAAATATTCCATAGGGATGTTTTTCTTTCTTTACTTAGAGGATTGCAGATAACAGTGGCTCTATCATGATACAAGTGAATGATCCCAAGTAAGAAAATGTACAGTTTTCTAGAGCACACTAGGGATTTTTTACTAATGGATCCTAATATTTCCTGATTAGAAGATCAAGCAATGTTGGATATAATTACAAACCAAAATAAAATAAATTATTATACAAATGTCTTAAAATTAAAAAAAATCTTGATGGTGAATTCTGCAGGTTTCTATAATTAGGGTTGTGGAAGATACTGGAACAACAGGAAACACAAAATGTGAAACACCTTAACTCCATAGCAAGTAAAAAAAATTCTGTCAGTTTGAAACTTGATCCTTACTCTTACATTCAAGATAATTTGTCTATTTTATTTTCTAAATTGTATTCAGTGTTATACCACTAAAAATAGTTAGCAATTTAGTACAAATTTAAGCAGTTTTAAGGTCCTTTAAGATCAAAATTGGAAATAAAGCAATTTTTAAGGAATGGAAGAACTTTAATGAAATGATTTGAAAGCTAACATGAATGGAAGCAGATGCTTCTGGAAACACAATAAATGGGATTGGAATCACTGTTCATTAAATTTGATGAGAGGAAAGAGCTCAGCAAACATTTTTGTACTAACAAATCAATACAAATTTAGCTGTTTCATCAATTTCTTTCATTCCTAATGAGGAAATTTTGATAATATTTTATGTGGATGATTGTGACTAGAATTTGAATAAATTAAGCTGAAAATACAATATTTGTAGTAGCTAACAGAATTTTCTTAAATAATAAAAGGCAATGTCTGTGTGTCTTATACACTATACGTTTCGCGACCGCGCGTCGGAGAGCTACGAAATTTGGCAATCGGAGACCCGGGGGGGGGGAGACACGTGAAAACCGATTTTTAAAATTTTAATTATTTTTTTTGTTATTTAATGTTTTATGCGATTTCGACCGTTTTTTGCCATTTTTGCCCCTTTTTTCCCACGATCCGGACATCGTAGGAAAAAACAAATCACACCATCGGAAAGAGCTGACAATTGCGAGTAAAAATATATCAATTTCAAATCTGAATTTCGATTTCTAATATTTTTTAAAGATTTTAAAACAAAAGTCACTTTTTGCTCAAGAAAAGTATTTTTGGTTTTTAAATTCTCGCATAGTAAAAAGTACTCATAATTTCGACTAATAATTTACATTTTTAGAAAGGTCAAACATCTGGCATTCTTACAAGTCCAATCTGGTCAGGAAATATTCCGTATTGCCCACAGGATCGGGATTTTAAAAGTTTCCGAATTTCAATTTCTTGGCGTTCCGCTCGGCGTGCCGCTTCTTAACCGGCGTTTCTCCCCCGCAGAAGAAGGGAAGGTGGTGGGTGGGGACGTCAAGGTGGAAGTGACGTCACGGTTCTGAATAAAGCTCCTTTACTCCATATAAATTATTATATTTATATTTTAAATGATGGAACGATATGGAATTTTTAAATGTATATTTTAACTTTTGGATATTTTAAATGGATATTTTAATTTTATGGATATTTTAAATGATGGAACAATGAAACAATGGAATGAGGATGATGGAATTAAGCATATGGTCATTTTAAATTGCAAATTAGGGTGCGGGAAGTTAGCGGTAGGCCCGGTTTCGATTCCCGCCACTGCCAAAACTGCCGCTGTGTTTACGTGGAATACGATCACGTTAAATATGTGGGTCCGTAAGTCCTTCCGAGAGGTTGGTGGTAGGGGAAAGAGGATATGGCCCCTGTGCATGCCTCCCCCACTCGGTTCCCGTCTAAATTGGGTGAATATATAGAAAGTTATGGAGATTGTCGCGGAGGGCGCGGCAGCCCAGTGGTTAGCGCGCGGGAATTGCACTCAGTAGGCCCGGGTTCGATTCCCGCCACTGCCAAAACGTACGCCACGTTCACGCAGAGTACGATCACGTTAAACATGTGGGTTCGTGAGTCCTTCCGAGAGGTTGGTAGTAGGGGAAGGAGGGTACGGTCTAAATTGGGTGAATAAAAAGAAAGTTATGGAGATTGTCGCGGAGGGCGAAGTATCCCAGTGGTTAGCGCGCGGGAATTGCACGCGGTAGGCCCGAGTTCGATTTCCGCCACTGACACGGAGTCCGATCACGTTAAACATATGGGTCCGTATGTTTTTCCGAGAGGTTGGTGGTAGGGGAAGGAGGGTACGTTCCCTGTGGATGCCTCCCCCACTGGGTTCCGGTCTAAATTGGGTGGCACATCCTGGCCATCCAACCAGTTACCTTACACCTTTCTGGTAGGTCGCGCCAACGAGTTTGCCACGGTTGGAATTTGCCACGATTAGCATTTTCAAGGGTTGCGAACAGGCTGGTCGCCAAAGGCGGCTAGTAAAGAATAAAAAAATAATAATAAAAAAAAGAGTAGAATCTTAAAAGTGGACAAGTAATTACTTTATACATATTTTCTCATTAGAAAACAAATAATACAATCTTTAGAACGTTAGAATGAACCATCTTCATGACATTGCACATTTCTCAAATAAATGTATTAAAAAAATGACATAAAATTTAAAAAGCAGTAAATAATATCAAATAGGTTCACTTTTCATATGCAAATTATGCGACGAATATGTGAACATCATTCTTGTCGATTTCTTTCATTCCACCCACAAGTGAAGATACCTTTTGGTAATAGTTTTGTATTTTAATGCCCCAAAATTGCATCATTGTCATTTGTTTCATAGGTTATTAATTAAATGTCTATTGCATTTTGATGAAGATTTTTCACGTGAGTATGAATGGGTCACATTATTTGGACTCATAAGTTCAAAAGTAAGTAATGAAGTAATGTTCATTTAATATCAAAAACATTCTGCCGTAGATCTTGGACATCATAATTTATCTGAGAAAGATGTAAAGGAATTGCAGTATGTATGTTAAAAAAATCTTATCTAACTTTAACAAATAAAAGAAAATATTACCTGTTTAGAAGTAGAAATGTAATCCAGAATGGAGTTAATAGACTTCTCAGAGTAATTTCTAGTGACAGCACTCTTTATGTATGTTAAAAGTTGTTTGTATCGATTCATCATTTCTCCATATTTTCCCTGAAAAAACAAATGATGACTTTTATGATAACAAAACAGGTAACTCATGTTATACTAGATGTAAAGATGTGGATTTTTTGGAAAATTTCAGTGGAATAATATGTTCAGTGACTTTTGAAAGTATTTATTCTTATATTACAGTATAATCAAACATTATTACATAACATGGCTAAAAAATGTTTAAATTAAGAAATATGTAAAAAAATTTCATGCCTGAAAATTTCTTACTTGTATACTTCAGTCAGCAGCTAGAACTTAATATTTTCCTTAAATACATGTGCTTTTAAAAAGTTATAAGATATTTTATTTTATCTATAACAAGATGCTTTTTTTTACTTATATACATAGTATAATATATAAGGAAAGTATTGTGATGGGATCAAACATTCAAATTTGAGTTTATGACGAAAGAGTACGTTTCAAACATCAATGAACTTAGTTTCTGAGGTTATATCTGTGTATGTGTGTCCGTGAGTCTTTGGAGACAATATCTCCCGAACGAATGGAGCGTTTTGGATGAAATTTGGTACAAAAATTACAATCGGCAAATACTGGAAACATATTGATTTTAAAAGTAATCGAATGTTTAGAAGACTTCCAAATTTAAAAAAAAATCAAAACCATTAATAAAGTTTAATAATCATTTCTATTATAACTTTTCATTAGAAAACAATTGAAATAAATTTTAGAACACTAGCATGAACCATTCTAGAGATATTGCATATATTCCAAATAAATTTATCAAAAAATCCCATAAAATGAGTTAATTCTCCATTTCTTTGAAAATTTATTGCTAAAAAACTAATAAAATTAACTACAATTTTGTATGGTATTATAACTCTGTAGCTTTGAAAAAAAAAATTGTGAAAAATCTAAGGATGACATTGATTACAATTTTGTATGGTATTATAACTCTATTATATGTAGCTTTGAAAAAAAAAATTGAGAAAAATCTAAGGATGACATTTTCACATTTTTTTGGTTGAATTCACATGGAATGACTCAAACCATATGTCTTCTATACAACTGATCTGACACCTCTACACAAAGATACTACTGTAAAATAGCCCTTCATTTCATTAATAATATATAAGAAAAACAACTTTTTTGTATACAACTCATAATAGTTATAAAATTTTAATCGATGCAAACATATCGCATAAGTTAAAAATATTTTGGCCTTTTATTTTATTAATAATATGTTTGGAAACTAGTTTTTTTTAAATAACATGAAATAATTAAAAAAGGTTTAGTTGATGCAAATAGATTTCAAAAGTGGAAGAAATAATTGGCCATTTCCCCGTGAAGTCGAAGAAATCACCATGTACAAGTGCTGATTTTGTGGGCAAACAGATTTGCAATCATAGAGAAACAGATTTCCAGATGTAAGATAGAAAAAACTTTGATCTCAAAATTTATTGCTTTGTTTCCCATTTTATGAGATTTTGAACATTTGTGACCAATATCATAAATTTTTCTCGACTTTCGTGCCATGTAACCCTGCTTAAAGAAGAAATATTTTAGAATTCACAAAGAAAATATTTTCACCCGTGGAAAGAAGTAAATTTACTGATAAAAAAAATGAGAAAAATGAAAAAAAAAAATCCTAACAGTTGAGTCCTATCAGAGGTGCTAGAACAATTATAGTTTGAGGCTCAACATATACAAACACATGCTGCTGCAAATGGTACAAAAGAACCCTAGTCCAGAAAGCTATATCTTTAAATATTGATTTTAGAGCAAAAATATTTGCATAGTTCTAATTTTCAGAACTTTTTACAACAAATGCATACAAAACATGAAATAATTTAACAAATTTTAATGTTACAAAAAATTAAAAACAGTTTTAAGTTTTAATCAGGTGGAAGGGGGAATGTATTGGTGTAACAATATTCTTTTTTCTGCTATTTTGTTTCTTTTTCTGGAGGAAAGTATCATGGGGGATGTTTTCTTTAACACTAGATCACAGTTTAATCTTATTATTTTTATTTATTTTTTGCTGAGAAGTAACAGGTGGTTGAAAACACTGACAAAGGGCTTAACAAAGGGCCAAGCAGGGTGCTTTTCTGATCACAAAAGGACAAAGGGGTGCTATTATCATATCAAAAAGGCAGTCAAGGTGCTGTGTCCTTTTACAGCCTGGGGCAGGATCACTCGTATAAATACAGTGCCCTCTTCCCTCCTACAAACATTTATCATGGATCCCCTCCTTCATATTTGATTTTCACCTTTTTGTGAATCTTTCATGTCTTCACCCTCTCGCCCCCCCCCCCCCCCCCCCCCCCGAATATATATATATGTCAGGATTCCATCCAGGTTTTTTAACCAGAGTCCCTTTCTTATGAAAAAATTTTTATTGTACCATTTATGTGGAAATAATTAAAATTTTAGCCTTTATAATTAACCAAAATATGAAAGTAAGTTAGTTTAGTCAAGTTAATATGCAACAATGAGGAGATGGAGATCGATGAAAAAGAATAAATGAGTACCCTCGGCAATGCCAGCAGAAAAAACAAACAAAAAAACACTGAATTTCACAATCATACTATTTCTATGAAAATAATTTAAAAGTTAACCTTTATAATCAACCAAAAATATGAAAATAGGCTAGTTTAGTCAAGTTAATATGCAACAATGAGGAGATGGAGATCGATGAAAAAGAATAAATGAGTACCCTCGGCAACGCCAGCAGAAAAAACAAACAAAAAAACACTGAATTTCACAATCATACTATTTCTATGAAAATAATTTAAAAGTTAACCTTTATAATCAACCAAAAATATGAAAATAGGCTAGTTTAGTCAAGTTAATGTGCAATAATAAGGGGATGGAGATGGATGGAAAAAGGCAATTGTGACTCTTAGCAAAGCCCGAAAAGAAAGACTGAATTGCGCAATTTTATAATTCAAGCAAAATATAATTTGTTTAGTACAATATTTCCTTATTTTTACTCGCACTATAAAAATAAATCAGGTCTATTGTTCTGATATGAAATCATTAAAAGAAGAAAATGGATGCAAACTGATAATTTTGGACACTCAGCAAAGCAGGGAATATGAATTGAATGGTGGGATGCATGGATTTCACGGGATTTTCCGTAGTTTTGGGAGTAATGTCCATAAAACCGTATAAGTTGGCATCTCTGTGCCAATTGATTTAAAAATTACATTACTTAAATGTTAAGTCATAATAAACTAAAAATAAGAAATATTTAATAGAAAGTATAAATCCTGGAAAAAAACAAACAAACTTGGAGACTGTTTTTAATGGAATATTTTGGTGGGCCGTACTATTATGAATCGAAATTGCAGTTTTTGTCTAATTGCTTGCACGAAATTATCATTTTCGCAATGCTTTACCAAAATAGGAAGGGAATACCAAAAGGGGCTTTACCAAAAATGAAGGGGCTTTACCAAAATAGGTAGGGAATGAAATTATCGTAGTTTCAAAATTTTTTACCGAAATCTTTAAAAATAGCAAAATAAATTTTAAGAAATAAATATTTACACAAAATAACCATAGTTCTGCCCTAGTTAGTATCAGTTCCACCATTACTACCGCTTGCAGACACACAAAATTACTCCAGTAGGACGTGATTCAGGAAACTTGCATCAGTTAAAACACTTTACAACATAGTTGAAAAATGTTTATGATTTTGTTCATTTTGTCTGTCTGTCCATTAGCATGATAACTGCAGTAAAAATGATTTTATCAAAATGAAATTTTAGTATGTTGTTCAGACGGTCTGTGGGACCTATGGGAATATAAATGAATAATATGACCTAATTAGTTTTGGATTGAACCAGGATTGAAAAAATGAAATACATTGGACCCTATGGGATAACACTGGAGTCAGGAATAATGTATGAATGAAATAGTCCCTGCTAGAGAGCCAGACAATTTACAGTACAACCTGCATTAGTAGATTACATGTATAAATTGAAAATATCAATAAACCCGTAATCTTTAAACCCGAAGGTAATAATTGTTTCATTATATGCTAAAATGAAAGTGCTAAAATTATATGGGAAGATATACCCATACTACTTATATTTTCATAGATTAGAAGATATGCCCGAGTGTTAGTAGAAGACCCTTATTACAATATGAATCACAAAAATCTTTGCCAAACCCGTATTACAATACGAGTCTCAAAAATCTTTGTCAAAATAAGACAGATGACATAATAAATTAAAATATCTATAATCCTTGTAATCTTTACACCAGAAATTTGTAATTGATTCCAATATATGGCAATATACAGGGTGTTCAGTGCTATCTGTGCCCAATGGCTATTTGCTCAACCGTTAGTCACAGAGATATACTTCCAATTGCAAAAATGTTTTAAATTTTAAAATCTATTATCTTAGAAACAGTTTAAATCAATATAAATACATTTCTGAAAGAAATACGAAATATAAATTTTTATATGATCCCCTGGTCCTACCAATTATATTTAGGAAAATCATCCTCATACAATTTCATGCAAAATAAAAAAAAAAATCTTCCTTTTATGACCAAAAGTCACCAAGTTATGAAGTATTAAACTTTATGACTTAAGTCACTTTTCCACACATTTCTGGAATTCCATTTCTGGATTTCTGAAAGAAATACGAAATATAAATTTTTATATGATCCCCTGGTCCTACCAATTATATTTAGGAAAATCATCCTCATACAATTTCATGCAAAATAAAAAAAAAATCTTCCTTTTATGACCAAAAGTCACCAAGTTATGAAGTATTAAACTTTATGACTTAAGTCACTTTTCCACACATAAAAATGTCCAGTTTTAGGCAACCAACCAATCAGAGACCGTATTGACCATTTCTCAGCACAAAAGTGCTCCAACTTTAAACAGTCAGTCATAAGTTGGTCAATTTTGGTAGTAAAAGGATGATTTTTTTTTGCATAAAATTGTACGAGGATGATTTTCCTAAATATCATTGGTAGGACGGGGATCTGTATAAAAATTTATATTTCGTATTTCTTTCAGAAATGCATTTATTGATTTAAACTGATTTTTAAGATAATAGATTTTGAAATTTAAACATTTTTGCAATTACATCTCTGTGACTAACGGTTGAGGAGATAGTCATTGGGCACCGATAGCACTGGACACCCTGTATATTAAAATATATGCCAATATACCTGTACTACTTATATTCTCGTAGAAGATATACCTGTGCATTTGTAGAAGATTACTCGTACAATGTACAATATATGAGTTTCAACAATTTTTGACGCAATAAAACAATAGCATAATAACTTGAAAATATCAATAATTCCTGAATCAATAATCCCCAAAAATATCAATAATAATAATGTTTAAACCTGAGGATCATAATTGATATTATGCAGTCAACAATGCAATGTCAATGAAATTTATTTTATATACATATCTTCATTATTCAAATCGGAAAAGATAAATCTTTTGTCACATAAACACATTGGATTTAAATTCGTTGCTAAGCAACATGATATCATTTGCTTCAAATAAATTGATGGAAAAAATATTGTCTGAATGCTATTTCTATGGAAGGTTTGGTGACATTTTAAAACATCGCCAATTGGGACTGTAGAACTGACAGTCCCACTTGGCGAAACATCATCACAATAC
Organism: Amaurobius ferox; assembly: GCA_951213105.1. Taxonomy (NCBI): domain Eukaryota; kingdom Metazoa; phylum Arthropoda; class Arachnida; order Araneae; family Amaurobiidae; genus Amaurobius; species Amaurobius ferox. Next base: position 127,908,175 of record OX578152.1, read on the forward strand.
TATCCCCTATCAAAACACAATCCATTTAATTTATTTAGCGCAATTTTATGAATTTCAAGATATCTATATGGACTTACCAACATCTTTATCAATTTGGTGACATTTTAAAATTTTGCTAAATGTGTTACTAAGTAGGACATTTGGACTGACAGACAAATGCTAACGCAACATCATTTCAGTACTCGTTTCTAGCAAAACAAAATAAATTTCATTGATTTGCGCCGTTTTTAACAATTTGGCGACATTTCCGTCAATTTGGCAACGTGTAAGAAAAGTTGCCAAGTTAGTGATATCTTGCCAAATTCATAACTCTGAATTTGCAGATCTGAATAAAACATCCTGATCCCGTTTGTATATACTAAATGAAAATACTAAAATTGTATTAAAAGATATACCTGTTCTACTCTTTATCTGTTTCAACAAACGGTTAAATGAATTTATTGGCTAAACACAATATATGAGTTTAGTAGCTTAACACAATATATAAGCTTGAAAACTCTTTTTCTCCAAAATAAATTAAAGTGATGTACGCAGTCCGCAATTAATATAATTAAAAGAAAAATCAAACCGTTCATTTATAAGATATATTTATATATTCATTTATTTATTATTTAAATAAAAAAAATAATAATAAACATTAATAAACACATTTAATCGTTAGAGAAACATGACATGATAAAAATAGAATGATAAAAATTAATTTATCATTTTGATTTCTTAATACTGATAAAAATTAATTAATCATTTTGATTTCTTGAATGAAATGAATGAAATGAAGGTGGGTGGCTCCAAAAGAGCCCAGCACATCGACCAGAGGTCTATTGTACTACCCCAAAAAGAAAATGAAGATCCCTAAGAAAAGAGACCAGTAGCCGATGCGAAAATAAGCAGGCACTTGACAGGTATGTCGTTCAGCTCCCAGGGTTCAATCACATGACGACCAATGTGTTCGAATCTGTGAGCAGAGTAGGCCTCACATTCACATAGAATGTGAGCTGCAGTTTCTTCGCTGTAATTGCAGCCTCTGCAAAGCGAATCCTTGGAGACACCCATAATATTAAGATGTCTCTTGAGGGTGCAGTGCCCAGTAAGGAGCCCAACAGCTCTCCTGATGCCAGTTCTACTGAGCCTGAAAAGTTCCTTTTGACGTGTACTAGGGCAATTCCAGTTTTTGATTTCTTAATACTGATAAAAATTAATTAATCATTTTGATTTCTTAATACTTTTCACAATTGAGTAAAAGCTTGTGAAAAATAAACCATGGTGATAGATTTTCCATTTAAATTCATGTTTTCAAACAGTAACTATTTAGCGCAAAAATCTGCCACCAAACTCAGAGATGGAGTTTTAATTCACTTTCACATTTTAAACAAACAATTTCCAACCATTTTGTTTAGAGGAACCAGGGAGTTAGAGAGTAGAACTCTTAGGAAAAATTTTCGTTTTTCATTAATATTATCTCGACAACCGTTGGTCTTAGAAACTCGAAACTTGGACTAAATTTAAGGGGGGCTTATTTCAAGTCTACCCACAAAATTTAGTTCAGCCGCTCTCCCGTGATGATGAGACAAACAAAAGTTTGGTTTTTTATTAATATCTCGAGAACCACTGGTCGTAGAAACTCGAAACATGGACTAAAGTTTAAGTGGGGCTATTTCAAGGCTATCCACAAATTTTCACCAAATTCGGTTCAGCCGTTCTCCCGTGATGATGGGACAAACAAACAGACAGACAGATTTTCAATTTTATTTTTATAGATTTATGTAATCATTGTTTTCTTTCATAATTTGTGTATGACTTCCGAAATGTGATCTGCGGATATGGTTTTTCCCCTCTTAGAACCCATGTCGATACACCGGAAAGTGGTTTAAGTCAGCATTTTTGTCTTTTCATATCTCTGGGACTTTTTATGGTAAAATGCTGAAATTTTGTACATCACCTTATTAGTGTATGGGGTACATTTCACTCATTGGAAATGCTTTTGTACTGGGGCCGTATAAAAATTTAAATTTTGTATTTCTTAAAATTTAATTCCCTTGAAAATTTTAATCAATTTCATAAAATTCTGTATCTTTTTTATGCAACTTTGTAATTTATTATACAGTCAAACCCCTCTAAACGGTCACCCCTGAGATATGGTCACCCCGTTTTTACGGTCAGTTATAAATTCCCCGGCAGGAAACCCATTCACAATATGCACTTTGAACCCCTGATTAGCGGTCACCCTCAGATACGGAAGCAGACACTATTTTAATGATTCATTCCATTAGAGTAAAACCTCTGTATGGACACAATCAAAATTTGAATTTTCTATACCAAAGATAGATTCCCAGAAAAAATTGCAACTCTCCTGAGTAAGAAAAACACCTGCGCCTACAACAATGGTCATGCTCTAGGGACATTAAGAGCAAGCAATCAAAAGGGAGATAAAGAGTTACGGGAACTCCCCCACCCATCAGTCACAAAGGAGTGGGATCCACTTTAAGGGGAAAACTGGACTAAGACCACAAAGGGTACGGAAATGGAGTGCGCATGGTCGTTAAATTAACATTTAATGCATTGCTTTTCGAGAATTTGAAGTCACATCGGTGTTGAGTGTTGGAAATAATCAATACATCGCGATTCACGTTCCCGTGAGCGGGCGTTTATGCAAATTTAATATGAACGACTCTTCCCGTTCACCGGCGTGAACCGTGACGTTTTTCAACATGAGGTTTCATGCAAATCAGTTCTCAATGCGTACGCATCTGATTTGCATATCCGGGGGCGTTTCCGGAACTGTCCATTCTCGGATATATAGGGCAGAGGTTTCTTGAAGCAATCAGACATTAGTCAGACTTTGCAGACATTAAGGAGACGTCTGCAGGAGACATTGGAGAAAGGTCGATCGAGATCAGACAGAAATGTTTTTGACAGAAGCACTGCGGAATATCTTTTTGACGATGGTTAATAGTCGAAACGGATGCAGATGTATTGAACGTTAAATTTACTTACAAACGTTCGGAAGCCGCTTTAAATATTTTCCTGATGTTATATCCTTTGGTTTCCCTTTACCAAGTGATGGTGGCTGAAATATACGCAACTGATAGAGGTAGTATAGTAATTTACTACCAAATGCTTCAAGGAATCTCTGTCTAGTCATTTACAACTAAAAATCTTTTGTACATAGTTTATTTTGACATTTTACGGCATGGAAAATTACCAGGTATGTGTAATATGCTGAGTTGTGTTTTTCACCAAATAAAGTGAACGAAGTTTTCCTTTAAAACTGGACTTGTGTACTTTCATGACCCAGCCAACACTTATTGACTCTGACAGTGCGTGCTTTGCTATCTGCAAATTTTAAATTTTCCAACAGTAAACCGGTTACGGGGCCAGTTCAACGCCCAATAGAGTCATAAGTGCAAGTATCTTTAAAGAAATCGTTCCAGTGTTCAGATGGGGGCCGCACCTGGCACCATTTTGAAGTTCGTGTGAACAACGAAACGCAAGTGTAAACGTAAACAGTGTACAAGAACTTTTACTTCTGCTTCTTCAAAACTACCGAGTGGCCATGGAGGCAAGTAGAATGGAGTTGCTGACGCGGGACAACTACGTCACCTGGCGTACCGACATCTCATTCGTCCTCAAGGGAGAAGGATGTTTCGGACACGTAGATGGAAGTGCTAAGCCTATCGAAGAAGACGCAACCGTAAGTCGCCGCGACTATGATGATTTTTATCGCCGGAAAGACCGAGCATTAGCCATAATTTATCAGAGCTTATCCTCGGAATACAAGGAGTTCATAAACGTCACCGACGAACCTAGTCAAGTATGGAATACCTTGAAAGAACATTTTCAAGCGCCTTCCCGAGCCAACCTGGTTAGATTACTAGATGAGTTCTTCGACGTTCGGCCGGAGCCAGATGAGCCTGTTGACATTTTTTGCTCAAGACTGCGGAAGGCCGTGACGAGGCTTAAAGACGCGAAACACCCCATTGAAGACCTGTATGTAGCATTCCAGTCGATTCGGTACCTTCCGGAAGAATTCCGAGGTATCGTTCAGCTCATATATAGATGGAATGACTCGGACTTCAAGCTCAGCAAAATACAAGCAGAGCTAGCAGCGGAGGAGAGCCGGCTGAGGCAGCAAGCAAGTGACTTTTCCAAAACTGTGAGTTCAAATTCTGCATATTTTACTTCTAAGAAATTTGTAAATAGAGTAAAAGTATCTAAACCTAAATTTCCAAATGTATCTCATAATGTGTCTAATGTAAATACTTCTAGTCATAATGTAAATATTTCTAAAAGTAAAATTAAGTGTTTTAAGTGTAACAAACTAGGTCATACTAAATCTAATTGCAGTAGAAATAATGGATCTAGTATTGTGGAATTTCTTGGGTCTCCACAGATTGAGGCTAATACTGTAATCGATCCTAGCGATAGACTCAGCTGGGTAGTAGACACTGCTGCTACGCGACATTTCTGTAATAACATTAAGTTATTTTCAAAATTTAATGAGTGCAAAGGCACTTCAATGTCGCTAGCAGTAGGGGATGTCGAAAGTCCAGTTGAGGCTATCGGGACGGTGGAAATGTATGTCCAATTTAAGGATAAGCAAAGTATTATCAAATTGGAAAATGTTATGTATTCTCCTAAACTTAGGAGAAATTTATTAGCTGCATCTGTTCTTGAGGAACAAAATTTTAGTTTTAATGGAGCTAATGGGGTTCTATGGTTTTTTACACCTAAAGGGGAGAAATTCTTTTATGCAAAAAGAAAGGATGGGTTGTATTTTTTAAAACCTAAGTATAGTACCCAGGAACAACATAACTTAGAAACCCGTCAATCTAAAGATAGGGATCGAGATAGAGACAAGAAACACAAAAAGGATAAGAAATCCAAGGATAGGGATCCTAGTGCTTCCAGAAAAATAGACAAAGTAAAAATAGCACCTAATCTTAAAGAAACTGAATTTAAGTCTGACAAAACAAAAACTAAGCAGAATAGAAATGTGGATAGTTCAATATCTAAGCCTAGCAGTTCAGTAACTGAACTTAATAGTACAAACTGTCTTTGGCATAAACGATATTGCCACATAAACGCTGAATATCTTCTCCAAACCAGCAAAGTTTCTGCCGTAAACGGACTTCCTAGGCTTAAATACAAAAAGTTAAATTGTAAATCGTGTAAATTGGCTAAGTCTAGGAGAGTATCATATAAACCCACCGGTAGGATAAGGTCCACTAAACCATTGCAATTGTTACACATGGATGTGTGTGGTCCCTTACCCACAGCCTCATATGGTGGGAACAAGTATGTCTTAACTATAACAGATGATTATAGTAGAAAAGTTTTTGTTTACCTCATGAAACAGAAGTCAGAAGTATTTTCACATTTTAAAGAGTTTCAGGCCAGAGAAGAAAGGCAGTTAGGTACTAAAATTCTATGTATCCGGACGGATAATGGGATGGAATTCTGCCATGATAAGTTCAAAAATTACCTGAAGGATATCGGTATTAAGGCTGAGAGGACTAACACATATACCCCACAGCAAAATGGAGTATCAGAGCGATTCAACTTAACCGCATTTGACTGTGTTAGAGCCATGTTGAACGACAGCAAATTACATGACAGATTCTGGGCGGAAGCAATATTGTGTTTTGCATACACTAAAAATCGAATATGTCACAAATTTAAGACAAAAACACCACATGAGCTCTACAGTGGTAGAAAACCTTCAGTCAAACATCTTAGAACCTTTGGTTGTAGAGCATATGTAGGCAAACCCAGTCAGCTCAGAAAGAAGTTAGACATGAAAGCTACAGAAGGGGTGATGGTAGGCTATGCTACTAAAACTAAGGGCTATAGGATATTTTTGTCAGGAGAGAAACGAACAATTGAGACCTGCAATGTGAGGTTTGATGAGGGTGATGTAGTGGAAGGCATCCTGGACCCAATTTGTCCCAGAAATATCTCCTCAGGGATATCAAGAGATAACCTTTCAGAATACTCCGACGGGGAATATCCGAGAGAGCAGTCTGATGGGGGGGCAGGAGAGAGTGAAGACACTGGTGACGATCCGTCTGAATCCAGTGAGGAAACGGACTCTCCTGCTGACTCCAGTATGACTCCTTGCTCGGATATTGCTTGGCAGCGAAAGACGGTTCCAAGACCCGATGGGAGTAGAACCGATGTGTATTATTACGCTCAAGGAGATAATAAAAGGCTGAGGTCGCACAATGATGTTAAGAAATATTGTGATAAAAGGAATATACAATTTGATCAGCAACTGTTTAATTTTCGGGAAAATAAAGGTCTTAAAAGGGTCAGAGGCAGACCAGAAGCAAGCAATATTGAAATAAATATACCAAAAGGGTACAACGCTGCTATAAAATCTTCCCAGTCCGAAAAATGGTGTAAAGCTATGGATGAGGAAATGGCCGTAATGCAAGAGAGGGGTGTCTGGGAACTAGTTCCTGCATCCACCTCACAAAAGCATATAGGCAGTAGATGGGTCTACACCATTAAGAAAGACGAGAATGGGAAAATCAAGAGGTTTAAAGCTCGTTTGGTAGCCCAGGGGTATGGTCAGAAAAAGGGAGAATCATACGATGAAGTTTTTAGCCCTGTTGTTAACTTCAACTTAATTAGAGCATTCTTCTCAATTTTCGTATGCATGCTTGGCTGGATGCATTTCCAATTAGATATCAAATCTGCCTATCTCTATGCTAAATTGAGTCAAAAGGTATATATGAAACAGCCTCAAGGTTATGTCAATCAGGAACAGCCTGATTATGTTTGTTTGTTGAAGAAAGCCATTTACGGTCTTCATCAAAGTGGAAGAGAATGGTTTAATGAACTTGACACCAAATTAAAAGAATTAAATTTTTTAAAACTTCAATGGTGTAATTGTGCATATATTTACAATAGCAAAGTTCTTATGCTAGTCTATGTGGATGACATAATTCTCTTCTCAAAATATCAAAGGGACATAGACCACATTGTTTCATTACTTAGCATAGAATTTGATATCAAGGTATTAGGAAAAATTAGAAAACTTTTAGGCGTGGAATTTAAAGAGTGTGACAATAAATTTTTTATACATCAAAGTCAGTATATAGATAAAGTATGTCAAATGTTTCAACAGTATAAATATCCAGTTACTTCACTTCCCATTTCTAAAGGGAATATTCTAAGTAAAATAGATTTTCCAAAGACAAGTGAAGAAATAAAGCAAATGCAAAATTTTCCTTGCAGGAGCTTAATTGGGTGTTTGGCTTTTATATCTAGTAGGACTAGACCTGATATTTGTTACGCCATCAATATATTATCTCAATTTCAAGAAAACCCTGGAATTAAGCATTGGGATGCATTGTTAAGACTTTTAGGATATGTTGAAAAGACTAAAAACTATGTGTTGAATTTATCTAACATTCAGGAGTTAAAATTAAATTGTTACTCAGATTCTGACTTTGCTGCAAACAGAGATGACCGTGTTTCACTTGGAGGCATGATACTCTTTATTGACAATGTACCTATTTCTTGGCGTACCTTTAAACATAAGTGTGTCAGCTTATCAACCATGGAAGCTGAATATGTATCACTAACTGAAGCCGCTAAGGAAATGGTATGGGTACAAAACATAATAGAAGAATGTCATTTACTTGGGTTAAACTTTAATAAAAGTAACAGTGTTATTTTTAGCGACAACCAAGCAGCCATTAATTTTTCTAACTCTCCAATTGAAAACAACAGAACTAAGCATATTGATGTTAGATATCATTTCCTAAGAAATTTAATAGTCAATGAATCTTTTAATGTTAAATTTGTAAATAGTAAAGATAACTTAGCAGATTACTTTACTAAACCAATGACTAAGGAAATAATACTTAAATTTTGTAATAAAAATTTTTAAAAACTAAATCAAAACTTTTTGAGATTAAATGTTTAGTCTAAAGAAAATTTTAAATACTAAATTGAATTTACAACTTGGGAATTTTTTTTTAAGATGTCATATATATACATTATTGTTTATCTTAAACCTCATTGATATAAGATAGTATATCTTGAGTATAAATTTTTGTGATATTGAATCTTTTTCACTTTACACCTTTGTATATACATCCATTTTCCATGACCCGCATGATGCTAAATAATAGCTTATGTGTATAAAATTTTGTATTTTTTCAACTTGGTAAAAAGTATGTGTTGAAAGTTTTGATAAAGGAATTTTATTATCTAATTACTTGCATCATGTATTTTTAAATATTTGGTATATCAATGCAGTCTAATAGTATTAATTATGTATACTTATATTGTGTTAATAGACTAAATTTTTTTAAGCTTTTTGAATTATAGTGTTTATACTCAAATTTAAAGTAAACTTAAATTCTATGCTTATACAAAATCTTAATCTTTTAAAGTTGACTTGTTTAAAATGATAATGTGCTTATACTTAAATTTTGGATACTTATAATTAAATTTAAACTAAAATTTAAATTTTTGAATGATGATACTTAAGCATTGAAGTTGTGTTGTATATAAATTTCTACTTGATGTGAAATGTTGTTGTTACAATATTGTCGACAATACTTAACTATTTTTCAGATGCTATAAGTACTTATGCATTTTATTTTAAATTTAATAATGATATAATACTTTAAATTTTTTCCTTCATTATGTTTGATAGGATACTGGGGGCCTTGGTGTTTATTGATATACCTTGGTTTCTCAGAGTAAGTTTTCTTTTGCATATGCATTGAGACTTAAGGATTTGCATGAGGGGGCCGATTGTTGGAAATAATCAATACATCGCGATTCACGTTCCCGTGAGCGGGTGTTTATGCAAATTTAATATGAACGACTCTTCCCGTTCACCGGCGTGAACCGTGACGTTTTTCAACATGAGGTTTCATGCAAATCAGTTCTCAATGCGTACGCATCTGATTTGCATATCCGGGGGCGTTTCCGGAACTGTCCATTCTCGGATATATAGGGCAGAGGTTTCTTGAAGCAATCAGACATTAGTCAGACTTTGCAGACATTAAGGAGAAGTCTGCAGGAGACATTGGAGAAAGGTCGATCGAGATCAGACAGAAATGTTTTTGACAGAAGCACTGCGGAATATCTTTTTGACGACGGTTAATAGTCGAAACGGATGCAGATGTATTGAACGTTAAATTTACTTACAAACGTTCGGAAGCCGCTTTAAATATTTTCCTGATGTTATATCCTTTGGTTTCCCTTTACCAAGTGATGGTGGCTGAAATATACGCAACTGATAGAGGTAGTATAGTAATTTACTACCAAATGCTTCAAGGAATCTCTGTCTAGTCATTTACAACTAAAAATCTTTTGTACATAGTTTATTTTGACATTTTACGGCATGGAAAATTACCAGGTATGTGTAATATGCTGAGTTGTGTTTTTCACCAAATAAAGTGAACGAAGTTTTCCTTTAAAACTGGACTTGTGTACTTTCATGACCCAGCCAACACTTATTGACTCTGACAGTGCGTGCTTTGCTATCTGCAAATTTTAAATTTTCCAACATTGAGGTCGTAGAGTTCATACGTGTATGTATAGTCACCCGTCTTTCGAAAAGGCCAGCATTAGTAATCATCGTGCTCTGTCTCTGAAAGATAAAATTAATGTTATTGAGTATAATGAAAAACATAAAGTGGGAGTTCGTACCCTCGCGACTAAATGTAATGTAGGAAGAACCCAAATATGCTGTATTTTGAAAAAGAAAGAATATTGGCGAAACCAATGGTTGAAAAAAGGAAATCAAGAAAGAAAAATAAATTTCCTAAAACACCTGGACTTGCTGTAGATACAATTGTTTACGATTTGTTAGTTTCTGCAGGAAACAAAAATCTTCCTATTTCCGGACCAATTCTCCAAGAAAAAACGAAAGAAGCCGCAGAAGAGTTAGAATTCACAGACTTCAAAGCCTCGAATGGTTGGCTGGATCGATTTCACGTTCGACATGAAATCGCGTTCAGGAAACTGGTCGGCGAATCTGCTGATGTCGACAGCGGTGTGTGTGAAGATTGGGTTGAAAAAATACCAAGAATTATTGAAAGATATTCAGCAAGGGATATCTATAACAAATATAAAACTGAACTATTCTATCGAGCTCTTCCTGATAAAACACTTTGCTTAAAAAAAGAACGTTGCAATGGAGGAAAAATTTCTAAAGAGCAATTGACAATACTGCTGGGAGCAAACATGCAAGGTGAAAAGTTGACCCCTTTGGTGATAGGAAAAGCAGCAAGAGACTGGATATACGTGGCTTACCCGTCGAATGGCACTCTAATAGGAAAGCATGGATGACTTCTGATATCATGTTGAAACATTTGATAAACTTAGAAAAGCACTTCGTGAAGGAAAAAGAAAAGTCCTGCTGTTTATGGATAATGCCGGGTCCCATTCAACATACGTTCACCTGAAAAACATAAAGGTAATTTTCCTTCCCTCTAACACGACATCAAATTGTCAACCACTGGATCTCGGTGTAATCAAATCTTTTAACGTTCAATACCGCAAGCTACTTTTAAAGCATTTGACCTGCGAAATGGAAGAAGCTAAATCAGCCACAGAACTATCTAAGTCGATCAACGTTTTGGATGCAGTTAGATGGATAAAATCCTCATGGAATAGTGTAAAAGAAGAAACGATTTCTAACTGTTATCAAAAAGCTGGTTTCAGGGAGTTTGTAACACATGCGACTGATTCAGATGAAGAATCTAAAAGTTTACAAATCTTGGTGGAAAAGGCCGGATTCGTGGGTGTATCGTCTGAAGAATATGCTCCTATGGATGCAGATGTAATGATAGAAGAAAACAACAGAGAAATATCCGATATCGTCAGGGAATTTGCAACAGAATCATCTGAAGAGGAAGAAAGTGGGGAAGAAGAAGTCGAGTGTGAAGAGCAAGGAGTCAGCATAAGAAATTACTCTGAAGTTTTTAAAGTATTAGACGGACTAAAGACATTTTCCTGTAAGCATAATGATGGAAAGGCATTAAATTTAGTCTCACAACTTCAAATACACTTCCATAGCTGTCAACCTCCAAATATGAAAAACTGGGAGATTTTTGTACGAAAATATGAAAAAAACGGGAGATTTTGATCAGCCCAATTTTAGACGATGCAGACAGATTGCAAATGTGGAAATTATTTTCACAATTAAACGAAAAATAAGGAGGATCGCGCACAAATGCCGTTTTTCGCGATACTGCTGCAAAATAGCCTTTCATTTCATTAATAATACGTTTAAACAATAGTTTTTCTGTATGAAATACTAAATAATTATAGAAAAATTTGACGATGTTGACAGATTGCAAAGGGGAAATTATTTTCATAATTAAACGAAATATTAGGAGGATCGCGCACAAATGCCGTTTTTCCCGATACTGCTGCAAAATAGCCTTTCATTTCATTAATAATACGTTTAAACAATAGTTTTTCTGTATGAAATACGAAATAATTATAAAAAAATTTGACGATGTTGACAGATTGCAAAAGTGGAAATTATTTTCACAATTAAACGAAGTATTAGGAGGATCGTGCACAAATGCAGTTTTTCACGATACTGCTGCAAAATGGCCTTTCATTTCATTAATATTATGTTTAAACAATAGTTTTGCATGTAAAACAAAATAATTTAATAACATTTTAGTCGATGCAAATGCGTTTTTCCCACATTAATTAGATAATCATTGGTCATCTCTCTCGTGAAGCTGTGGGAATAATAGCCGTTTGCGAGCGCCGATTACGCGATAGCTGGGAAACGGATTTTTAGACGAAAGAACGGGAAAACTTCGATTTGAAAATTTGTGACTTCGTTTCTCATTTCGTGATCTATTTCCGATTCTTTTACTTTTGTACCCTGTAGATACAAATACAAAAATACAAACGTCAATCGCGATCCATTCCTACACCGCGGTAGCAGAAAACTGCACTGCGGAAAACTATTGAAAGTCACATTTGCATTCGCGTGATTTCTGCCTAGAAAGGGGGAAAATAAGAGCAGCTGAGTGAAAACCGGGAGATTGAGCGACTTACCCGGGAGACCGGGAGAAATAGCAAAAAACCGGGAGAGTTGGCAGCTATGCACTTCGAAGGAGAAAGACTGGTGGCTAAATCCCAGCAAACATCAATTGATCAGTTCTTTCCCCGAAGGTAAATAAATTCAATGTGTACTACTGTACGTTTTTTGCATATGAACTTACAAGTTGTGAATTTAATTGTTTTTATGAAACAAGTATGCACGTTCGTCACCAAGACCGCAGTTGAAGGGGGGGAAGAGTTAACCCCTGAAAAAAGAAAAATTTAACACTGAGAAGGTACAAGGTAAAGATCTAATCAGGTATAGTATCAAAACCAATGTTCAACCTCGCCCCCCCCCCCCCCCCCTCCGAAAGCAAATTTCGGCTACAGGTTTATCAGTTACCTTAAAATTGTTTTATGTTCTCAAAAATAGGTATGTTTCAATATGAGGAATTTAAAACGATTAATATGTAATATTTGATCTAATTTAGAACGATCCCCTCTTTTACGGTCATCCCTCATTTACGGACAAATTTTTCTGTCCAGAGAGTGACCGTAAATGAGAGGTTCGACTGTATATATCTAAGATCAATATTTAAGGCATAAAAGTCGAGGTCAATGTTTTTGGGACACCCTGTATATATATTAGAGGTCTGCCACTTGAGTACTGCCTGCAACCAACCCCCTTCCCACCATGGGCAGTCCTACCTGGGAACACTGCAGGAATGATAGTGGCAATGTTCAATTTTTATATGCTCTAGTGCTTAGGCTGTAATGTTAAGTTAAAGGATTTTTACCATTTTTGTAAAATATTTTAGTTAATAACAAAATAAAAGTTATTTTTCAATGATTCAATGTATGTTGCATCATTATAATAATACCTGGGACCATGAACTGGATATGCTGGGTGGGGAGCACTTACAGGCATAAAAAAAGGTGAGATAGGTGATTAATTTTTCCAAAAAGGTGACTTTTCCCATGATCTCTCGATGCATATTGTTGTATTTAAGCATGGTATATTTATTAATTGAAATTGCTACATACCAATTTTAATTGCAACTTGATTTTTAAAGTCTTATGAAGTAGATATGGCAATAGAATATAGAGCCAGAGGTTTATGATGAAAAAATGAAATTTTTTTTTAAATCCCCCCCCTACCAATGTGGGCCAGGGAGATCCGGTTAGGATCCTGGATGGGGTACGACTTTTATTTTAACTTTCTTTTTCAATTTTGTTTAGCTTTGGTTGTTTTTGCTTTTTATCATTTGGCTTTAGTTGGTTTGTGTCCATCTAATTCGCAGGGATTGCACTCAACTTCTCCTGTTGGGTTATACTTTTGGATATTTAATAATTTTAGGAATTTTGTTTTCAATTTAAATGTGTTCAGGGGTCTTATTTACATAGTCATTCTCTTTTAGTTATCAATTTTCCAATTCTTCAGGTTTTTGATATTCTTTGTTCAAATAGGTTCTTTTCCATAGGTTTTGTGTTAAAAACGGCAAAAGTTCATTCTTTTTAGGTTTTAGCAATTTAAATTTATTTAAATTGGCTAATTTAGAATTCCATTTATAGACCATTTTATTCCCTTTAATTTGATTCCAGATTTATTGCTCTCGGTTAAAAATTGGTTAATTCATCGCAATTTTTCAGTTTTATTCTATTTTCAGTTTTTTAAATATTTCAGAATCGTTCATATTTAAATTGTTGCCGAATTCGTATATTCCAAATTGTTTCACTTCATTTCTTTTAATTTTCGTCAGCTTTGAAATTCCAAATCTCTTCTTTAAAATTTCGAATTTTTAATTGGTTGATCGTAATATTAAAATCGTCTGTCATTAATTATTTTATCGTTCATCGATAATTTTGTTTACAATCTATGGCAGCGATGTTTCGCAGTATATAAATAAACTTGCGCTCTTTTTCATTCTCTTCTCTTCTCTTGATTGGAACTAAAATGTAGTCTTATAGAGTTGTTGTTTTTAGTGCCTCGGCGCGAGCCGAGCGAAATTCGAATGCGACATGCGTTCTGAGGAACGAACGTTTTATTTCCCGGCCTGCCTGTAAATGTGTTGTATCCTGATAGCAGAGTTGTTTACTCGAAATAATGTTGCGAGCGAAGTGGTTGATGTCTACTGAAGTATCGTCGGCGCCTTTGGAATAATTGTTTAGTTCCGGAGGTCGGATTTGTTCTTTCATAGTGAAATGAGTAGTTTAAATTTTCCGAGTCCCAGGATTGGACCTCCAATTGTTTACTTCACGGTTTTGATGATGGAGCTATCTGTTCTTTTGTTCCGAGCAATGTCCACTGGCGCTCTGCTACTCTCGGCTGAGAATTTTATATGATGTGAAGGAGCTGCCCGTTTTTGTGCAGATCAGGTTTCGGGAGTGTTCTTTTCGTGAAGTTTTGGAGAACCATATTCCATTTGAATGGTTGGACTCACTTGATGTACCGATGCTTTACAGGAGGTACGTCTCCATTTGGCTTTTTCTGGAGCAAAAAGGGACTGCACCCAAGCTGATGATGACTGACATCGATTTCGTCCTCGAGACTTTTATTTCGGCCGTTCAGCGTCTTCCCGTTTATGGGTGATATTTTTTCATTAATTTTTTTCTTTTACAGTATTTAAAGTTATATTAAATTAGCATGTCTAAGACCCCTCGACTTATATATTTTAAGTTACGAATCCTGAATTATTGTTAGGATGTTCTAAATTCCCCTTTTGGCTAACTGATGTTCTTTTTATTTTAAATTCTAGTTTTGACAAATAATTGAATAATTTTAACATTGTTAACTTTAAATTTAATATTCTAACGTTTGTACTAACAACTAAACGACCGGCCTTTGTATAAATTCAATTTATTTAAATTATTTAAGATGTTTAATTTGATTTGGCTAGTTAATGAGATGTAAATTTTTATGGATTTTTTAAAATGAAGTTTAAATTTTAATAAACGTTAGATTTTTGAAAACCTAAATTTTGTGTTCTCTCTTTTATTTTAATGTACTTTTTATTTTTTAGGAAAGTACCATTTTTTATATTTTACATGATTAGCATATTTTTTGTACACTTAGGGAAACTTGTCAATAGGTCCCTTTCAGTTTATTTTAGAAGAATTTTAGAATGTTTTCAGATGACTTTTAGGTTAAGAACTTTACAGTGATATTTTGAGAATTTTGAGAACTTAGAATATATAGAATGCTTTCAGTATATCATAAAAGCTCTTTTTCTACCGAACAATGTGGGCCAGGGAGATCCGGTTAGGATCCTGGATGGGGTACGGCCTTTATTTTAACTTTCTTTTTCAATTTTGTTTAGCTTTGGTTGGTTTTTGCTTTTTATCATTTGGCTTTAGTTGGTTTGTGTCCATCTAATTCGCAGGGATTGCACTCAACTTCTCCTGTAAAAGGAAACAAATCAGGAATTCTGATACAGAAAGGTAGGAAAAAGTAGGAATTTTAATGTCCACCCACACACCACCTCAATTAATATTTTTTTCATATAAATATAGCATTGAAATATGTCTGACACAATGATTTGATAGTCATATAGTGCTTATGGAGCAGCAAAAATCCTATTTTATATGAGTTTCAAGCAATAAACATTTGAACTTGCAGCAAAAATTTTTTTAATTTGTAGCAAATTGGAAGCAAGAAAATTTGAATATTGTATGTTACTTTACAGAAATATAACCTTTTTGTGGCAGCCTGAAGCAATGAAATGAGAATTTTTAAATTTTCTGGAAATAAAGTATTAACAATTTTAGCTGATTAAAACAATATATCAAATTCTGAAATAGCTTGCAAGAATCGGTCCTGAGAGGGAATCAATATGAAATGGAAGCATTAATCATATTGTGAAAGGTGCAGAAGTTGGAAGTAGCAATGCTGCATTTTATTGTAATTTTGTTAACACACTGTAATAAAATGAAAGTTACGGAAAAAGTTATGCAATGTAATTATGCACAAATTATAACAAAAAACAATAATAGATCCTCTTCATCTATAAAGTCTAAAAGACTAAATGGGCTATATATTTGCATATAATAATTTGTGTGTAGTTACGTTGATTTACTTTTTTTGTATGATTTTACTCATTGAAAATCAAACAGTAACAAGACATCAACAGTAACAAGATATGGCAATTTTGCAATTTTCACGAAAAAGTGATAAAAATCATGATTTTTATTAAAAAGTGTTAAATTTCGTAACTTTTATGAAAAAGTCATGAATTTTACGAAACAGCACCTTGCATGAAACATTTTTACGAAATCAGTGACAAAGAACATTTTTATGAAATTCGTCAGTTTTATGAAAAGCACTGAAATTTGCGATTTTTTAGATACAGTGTTAAAACTCAAAATTTGAGGAAGATCACTAAAAGTTGCAATTTTTGAGAAAGAATGCTCAAAAGTGTGATTTTTGATAACTTTTGGAAAAATAAGCCTTCTTAGAATACCATTAAATTAGCTGGTCAGTTGCAACATTTGTAGCAGAATCTTCCACATAGGGATATAAGCAACTTTATTAACTCTATGTCTCACTAAATATTGGCTTGTATAGCTGCCAGAGAAGGATTTATCACTTACTAATATCATCTTGTTACCACCATTTCTTAATAAAGCATTTTTTGCTCCCAAATTCTAATAATTTGCATATCTCCTCAAACGATACATATATGCCGAGTTTCACGGTTATAGCTTAATTTCTTATGAGTAGTGCATAGTTTCTTTTGCAACAGAGTGTATTTCACACAACTCAACAAATTGACAATTATCAATATTGATACCATCCACACAATAAGCAATACTTAATATATTAAAATATTTGAATAATTAATTCATCAGTTTAGAGTCATTTGCATTAGTGTCATTTTTGCAATTTTGAAGATATTTTCTCGAGTGAAATGTCAACAAGTTGGTGATATTTCGCTAAATTAGTCGATAAGTTCGCCTAACATTACAGACAAAGGGAAATAAGAGCAATTCTTATATATTCAAATGACTGTTGGCGAATTGTTAGGCGTCAAAATACAAAACTATTACTCAAAGTATCTGCTCTCATAAATAGAACAAACTTGACCCATTAAAATGTTAACAAATTTGTCGCATTATATTACACATGAAAAGAGAACATATTTCAGAATAGTTAATATTTTTTTAATTATATGTGATTTTTTTGATAAATTTATTTGAAAAATATGCAATATCTGGAGAACAGTTAGTTCTTGCTAAAGTTTGTGAAAATCATTTTCTAATGAAAAATTGCGAGAGAAATTATTATTTACATACATTATTGAAGGTTCTGATTTATTGATTTATATAAAATTTCATTTGAAATTTTGGGGGTCTCTCAAATATTTGATTCCAAACATTTAAATTCAATAGGCTTTTGGTATTCACTGATTGTAATTTTTTTTAATCGAACATTCATTCGTGAGATATGGCTTCCACAGCCTCATGGACACATGTGCAAACATCACCTTAAAAACATTTAATTTGAGTTCAGGAATGCTTGAAACATGCTCTTTAGTTGAAAACTTGAATCCAAATTTTCAACACAATACTTTCCCTATACATTGTACTATGTATAGGGAATGTAGAAAGGCAGGCTGTATCCTTCTAAAACTGCCTCCTGGAAACTTTGATTTAAAAACAAGGGAAATACTGCGATTAAATGATATACATACCATTTTGAAGTTGATTTTGATCATTTGCTTTAATGCCTTAAAACCCCATTCACCCTTTTCACCTCCTTCCAAATCCAAAACCTAATTTATAAATGAAAGAAAATTAAATTTAGAAACATAACAATTCAATTAGAATTTTTTAGATTCATTATCACTATAAAATAGAAGTAAAAATTAAAAAAAATACTATTGTTATGATATATCTTCTGGATTTGGGAGTGTAACCTCAGGATACAAGGATAAGTTAGAAGATCTGAATAATCAAAGCTTCAGTCAAATCACTAATAAGTGTAAACAGATACAATATACAGATAACTTTCTATGTTGGGTCGCTTTGAAATTTTTATAATTTCTGAATTAATTCAATTTATTTTTTAAATATTTTCCCTAGTTCATAATTCTCAATATATTAGTATTAAATTATTACTTATTTATTTTATTATTCAACCACTAATTAGTTATATTTTTATCTTCTAAATTAATTTTCGTAATTAATTCCTTATTTAAAATTGTCTCAATTATTATTACTTTCGATTTGTGAATTTATTAAAAATAATTATTTATTTGATTTCTTTTAAAATTCCTTTTGATATAATCCCTATATTTCGCATGTTGGTTAAAATTTGAGTCTGTTCTAGAGTTTTTTTTTATTATTTCCGTATTTAAAATTTTTCATTCGGTGCCATTTTGATAAATTAACTTTGTGCAGTTTCTTGCACCACCTGGATGATTTTCCTGCCTTTCGGGAATTTGTGAATTATTTTGATTGGCTTGTGTTTTTCTGGATCGCCTGCTAGAACTATTTGTACGTTAGGGCAATGCAAAATTTTGTTGAGTTTTTCAGTGCTGCCATTTTTCTAAAATTCTCTCGATATCCAAGGTTATAAATTCATGTGCGGTATTTTTACTTATAGTGATGATTTTTAGTTAAGTTCATTTTTAATTTCTGATGCCCTAATGGCAAGCTACGTGTTGGGTTATACTTTTGGATATTTAATAATTTTAGGAATTTTGTTCTTAATCAAAACGTGTTTAGGGGTTTTATTTACATAGTCATTCTCTCTTTAGTTATCCTTTTCCCAATTGTTTAGGTTTTGATATTCATCTGTTCCAAATATATTCTATTCCATAGGTTTTGTGTTAAAAACGGTGAAATTTCGTTCTTTTAAGGATCTGTCTCAAAATAAGGTCTTTAAGGATTCGTCTCAAAATTTGTTGTTTAGATTATTGGAATTCTTTGGCTGGTCCAAAGTTTTCGTTAAAATTTATGTTTTTTCATAACAGCTAATGATATAGAGATCTGTTTATTATTTTTCTACTTACTTCTCTTTGATCGCCAATTTGTGGAGCATTATTGTTTTTTGAAATGAATTTAATGAATTTGTGTTAATATGGAGTTACAATGAAGTTGAAGAGTTTAATGTTGAATCTACATGTTTGTTTTTGAGTTGAGAAATTTATGATCTGATATTATGATAGTGTTTAGTGAAGTGATTATTTGATTTATTTATAAGGAATTTGATTTTTTTTTTTATGCGATTTTTCTGGCTCATGTTACAGATGTAGTGTGATTTTGATTTTTTTTTTCTCTCTTATTCGTTTCGCGGATTTTATCATGTGTTAGCTAAAATTTTTCATTTTTCAAATGAAAATTTTTTTTGGGACGTTCGAAGGAGTTGTTGGGTTATACTTTTGGATATTTAATAATTTTAGGAATTTTGTTTTTAATCTAAACATGTTTAGGGGTCTTATTTACATAGTCATTCTCTTTTTAGTTATTCTTTTTCCAATTGTTTAGGTTTTGATATTCTTCTGTTCCAAATATATTCTATTCCATAGGTTTTGTGTTAAAAACGGTGAAAGTTCGTTCTTCTTAGGTTTTAGCAATTTATATTTATTTAAATTGGCTAATTTGGAATTCCATTTATTGCCCTTTTTATTTCCTTTAATTTGATTTCAAAATTGTTGTTCTCTGTTAAGAATTCGTTAATTGATCGCGATTTTTAAGTTTTATTCTATTTTCAGCTTTTTAAATATTTCAGAATCATTCATATTTAAATTATTGCCGAATTCGTATTTTCCAAATCGTTTCACTTCATTTCTTTTTAATTTTCGTCTGCTCTGAAATTCCATTTCTCTTCTTTAAAATTTCGAGTTTTTAATTGGTTGATCGTAATATTAAAATTGTCTGTCATTAATTATTTTATCGTTCATCGATAATTTTGTTTACAATCTGTGGCAGCGATGTTTCGCAGTATATAAATAAACTTGCGCTCTTTTTCACTCTTCTCTTCCCTTTTTGATTAGAATTAAGATGTGATCTATGAAGTTGTTTTTAGTGCCTCGGAGCGAGCCGAACTGAAGTTCAAGTTCGGAATGAAACATTATTTTATCCTCATCTAGGCCTGCGATGAGTTTTCTCTGAGATGAAATATTCTGAGTTTACTGTTTAACCAACATGTTTTTGCTGTTTTTTTTTTATTGAATCCTCCTTCTGTGCTCTCTGAAAATGTTTCGTCTGGATGATGTGGGAGCCGGACGTTTGTTATCTCTAGACAGACGGAACAATTGGAGGTGTTGCTATTGGTTTCCCATCCCCTAAATAATGTTTCTGCGATGTCAGCAGAGATGATTTAACACGTCGGCTAAGTGTTTGTTTCTCCAGGGTTATGCTACTCTTATTATGAAGAACTGCAGCGTTATTTTTGGTGAAAAGCACCGGACATATGCTATGCATTCAGTTCTGATGTCAAAGATACGGTGCAGCTGTGTGGAGAAATTATTACATCGTTACTAAAAGTCCTATTTGGAACATCCCTTTGAAATTCGGATCCGGCCGGAGATTTTCCTCACCTCTGATGGACATAACCCTCTTTTGCCGTGTTTGCTTTTCAAGAAGTGTTTGTTCTCTAGGAACTTTGGTGACATTTTTGCTGTTGGGTCCTTTCCTGTAGATCTCTAAAGCTTATCTTAGAGCCTTGGTGATATTTTTCTCTTTCCTTTAATTCTAACTATCTTACTTTCGCATTAGTTTTTAAAGTTAAATTGAGTTGGCATTGAATGAGACTCCTGGACCTATATATTTTAGCTCTCTGAGGGTTTCTTTACCTGAGGGTTTTTTTAACCTTTTGTTCTAAATTTCCCTTTTGGCTAACTGATTTTCTTTTTATTCTAAATTGTAGTTTGGCAAATAATTGTATAATTTTAATATTGTTAACTTTAAATTATAATATTCTAATGTTTTTTACTACTACTTTACTTCTGGCCATTTATTAATTCAAATTTAATTATATGTTTAATTATGATGTTTAATTTGATTTGTTTAGTTAATGAGATAGTTTAAAAGTTGTAAAATGTTTTGAAAATTCTTTAAAAATGAAGTTTAAATTTTAATAAACGTTAGATTTTTGAAAACCTAAAATCTGTGTTCTTTCTTTTACTTTAATGAATTTTTATATTTTTAGGAAAGTGCCAGTTTTAATATTTTACAGGCGTACATATTTGTACACTTAGGGAAACTGGTCAATTGGTCCCCTTTCAGCTTATTTAAGAATTCAGTGTATTTTAGAATGTTTTCAGATGATTTTAAGAACTTTGAGAACTTAGAATATTTAGGAATATATAATGCTCTTTTCCTCCCGACATACGTATCCAGCCTTAGAAAACTGGCGAATTTTTGCTCGATTATGAAGTTTCTTTCAGCTGACAGTACAGTAGAACCTTGATTATCCGACCCTCATTTAACCGGAACGCTCCGTAAACCGACGTTGGTTTCCTGATCTTTTTTTCCCCTGTCCTTTCTTTGTCCCTGTTCTAAACAAAAACACTCCCTGCTATTGCACCCTCTGATTGTAAACAAGCGCAGGGAACAAAACCTCTTTTGTCATCTTTTCACAAACAGAAATTTTCGAAAGAAATTAATAAGAAAATTACTTTTTGAAGGAGAATCTGCATCTACAGTTTCAATACTAGAGTTTTGGAAATCTGTCAACATTAAAGACTGCATTTATATGATCAGTGAAGCATGGGAATGTATGCCGAATTTTTCAACTGGCGCAGATGAAAATGTTAGACATTGCGAAAGATGGTGTTACTGAATTTTCAAACATCTTTAGCACGATGCCAGATTTATAAAACTGTGGGATCAAAGAAATCACAGATTGGTTGATTTGTGACATGGAAGATGCAGGCTTCCAGTTGCTTAATGATGAGGAAATTATCGCAGAACTACGACATTCTCCAAAAGAAGACGAAGAAGATGATGATGAAGGCGAGAACGATTCCCAAGTAAAGATTAGTAACAATAATGCTTTTGAGTGTTTTTCAAAAGGCCTTGTTTGGTTGGAACAACGAGAAAAGTGTAATTCTCTGAACTAATGCTTTTAAAAAAACTTCCGTGACAGAGCTGCACGACAAAGGATGACCAATTTACACCAGATGAAGCTTCCATTTAAATCATGTAAGGTTTTTTTTCAAAATAGATTTTCATGTACTACTATACTGTACTGTAATTTGAATTTAGATATTTATTTAGCAGTTTAAATAGTCATAATAGCAGTTCGATGACGATGTTACATATTAAACTAGACGATTATTGAAAAATTCTATATTATCTGGAAATTTTGATTATCCGATGTAGGTTCGGTCTCAATTATGTCGGATAATTGAGGTTCTACTGTATCAGGAAACTCCTCCACAATTGAGGCTTTGGAAATAACCTGGCGAAGATCTACAATTACAATCTTCTGAATTTTGGGATAAAAATAATTTAAAAAAATAAATAAATAATAGTAATATTTAAAATTTTGATAATATTCCTCACAGTCATAATTTTGTACCGGTTTCCATTCGCATTTCGAAATTGGAATGGTAAAATTTTTTAAGAAGATTCTGGCAAAAATAAGTTAAAAGCCCTAAAAACAAAATATCAATTTAAGGAGCTTCTAATGGCGGTACAAATCCTGTAACAATGTTAATATAAAGCAGGCATCACCAGCTTTTAAGAACAGAAATAAATATACAAAATAACGTCTGAGGTTACCTTTTGAAAACTGTTAAGTGCTGCATTAGGATCATCTTCCTTAAGGGATTTTGAGTTATAGTACTGATTTTCTAGATCCACATCAGGCTCAGAATTACTGTCTTCGGAATATTCCTATAAAAATGAGTAATTAACAATAGAAAAGAACATATCCTGCATATGTACATATTTTTAAAAGAATAATTAATTATTCATGATGAACAAAAACTTTCAGAGAACATCAACACAGCAGAAGCACTTCCAATTTAAGCACATATACAGGGATCGTACTCAAATTTGAAAACAAAAATTAAGGAGCATTAATTTTAATAGCATATCAAAAATGTTTAAGGAGTTTATAGATTACATGCTCAAACCCTCTACTTTATATCAGCAATTTTTTCAAAGAAATGCTCCAAAAAATTATTTAACTCCTACCTGTGCAGCTGCTTAAATTTCAAATTTCTTTAATTTCAATATACAATAAAGTGCTATATTTTAATAACATAAATAAGTACCAGGTAAAACTAAGATTCATGCCTGTTTTGTAGCTAAGTTTAGTGTCAGTTTGATAGCAGACCAATGCACAATTTGAATGATTTGTAGCAGTGGAAATTCATTCAGTCTTTTTAAACAAATTTACACACACACACATATATATATATATATATATAAAAATTCTGCACAAGAATAAATGCTTACAAAATGTTTATTAATTTTTTTATATTAAATAAAACTTAAAATTAAACCCTAAAATTAAAATAACATCTATCATATCATCAATAATAGTTTGACAGGTGGACCTTGCTCTTTCTCAGAGGATTCTTCAAAGCTGTCCCCCTTGGAGAAAGCAATGCTTCTCCAATTTTTAATTTTTAACATCTCAAAGTCATACTTGTCAACATTAGAGAATAAAAATCCAGTAGATTGTACGGTGAGCATTTTATATGGCACTCTACAAGTCAGTGTATAACCTGTACAGTATTACTTTGAAAAATAGGGATTTTTCTACATTAAACAAAATATGTATGCTTTTTTCGAAAAATTATATCACTATAACATTGAAAATGCCTACTGCATAAGAAAAATGTTTTTACATAATCAGTGAATAAAACACATGATCTGTGACATAAACAGAGAGAAATATTTGAGGAGGGGGACTCAGTGAACAAGCAAAAGATGTCCAATTCTCAAATTGTAATTTAGTACTTTTGAGACTCTATTGCCTAGAAAATAAGGGGGGGGGGGGGATACCATTGTGCAATCATTTTGAGCATATTTTAAAGAAAATAATTCTTCATTTCTATGTAAACTGCAATGATATGAAAGTATTATTTAACTAATTTGAGATTTTATCAAAAATAAGATGGATGTTAAAGGTTGTTTAAACATTACACAGGAATTTAATCTACATATGCGAAATCATACTTAAGAAATAATAAATATTTTACAAAAATATAAATTAAGAATGAAACCTACTGCAAAGAAATGAATGTTGTACATTTTTTAATTCTGGTAATTTAAAACTAAACATGGATGAAACTGGGTGTTCAACATCGCACAGTAATGTAATCTAAATCCATGAAATTGCACTTCTTTTTGTGAAAGTAACAATGTGTAGAGGTAATTTGTTTTTCTTATTAAGAGTATATTTTAAGTTTTCAGTTTCATCTAGTATTTTTTAAGTGAAATTAACAGTGTCTTGATTTTTTTATTTACTTGATGCATAGGTAATTTATTTTTAATAAGAGTAAATTTTAAGGTTTCTGTTTCATCTAGTATTTTTTTTTTTGTGAAAGTAACAACGTGTTGTGTAGAAGTAGAGGTAATTAGTTTTTTTATTAGGAGTGATTTTGTTAAAATTATTTGAAATTTTAAGGTTTCTATTTCATCTAGTTTTTTTTTTGTTTTGTGCGATATTATCAATGTATTATGTAAAGGTAGGGTTATCGGGTGTATTCAGTGGGAAAATCATTTAGGCATTGGGTATGCCTTGACCTCAACTAGTCTAAATTTACCCTCAGCTCCATTGAGATATAAAGGAATTTTCACAATGGATGCAGTTGCAGCTTGCCCTTTGTTAGGTACTTTGAAGGTTTACAATTTTTTTTATGATAAGTTGTAATCATGATTTAGTGGGGATTGTTTTCGGAATTCGGGTTCAGGTAAAATTTTTACACTCATTTAGAGTAGTGACAAAATTATTAAACTGAATCACATACTTTTGAGAAAGTTCTCGTTTAATTATGAAATAACTTGGTTTGTTAGGAGCTAAATCTTTTATTTGTGGAATTGATCTTTGGTGTTTTGCCCCAGTTTAGTTTGGGAAAATTTCAGAGGGAATTTAAGTACTAAACTTTTGGTTCTCTTTTGAGACTATCAGAGTTTTCCCCAGGCACTTTTGGAAGGGCGCAGTGCCCTGCTTGCCATTTTGTTACCAGAACAGCGCCCTCCTTGTGTTTTGTGCGAGAAGAGCGCCCTCTCTGCCCTTTTGCATAGCTGCCAACCTTGGAAAATGAAAATTAGGGAGATTTTTAAATATATGCAATTCGCGACAAAAGTCGAAAAATCACACAGCGCGATGACAATTTCTATTTTTACAGAAAGCATAACAGGGAATTTTCAAGACAGGATAGGGATTTTTTCCCTCTACTACAAAACTGCATAAAAAATAGACAAATGTGATAAACAATCTGTATTGTATCTATAAACACAATTTAATTTCAACGAATACAAAAGAATTAAAACATCTTTTAAAAAATAAGCACATTCGTTAGTTATTCTCATCAGAGTCTATCTATAACAATGTTCATTACACTGAATATGATGCATAAAGAAAAATGTCATTGGTTACTGTTTAATAATCATTCACATGTCTTTGACACACACTTCTCTGCAGATAAAATATTGAATGAAAGAAATCTTTTGGCAAGTAAAAATACAGCACGTAAAAGTTCTATATAATTAAAAAATGTCAAATTCAATCCTTCTTACTACTTAAAAATAAAGTAGTAGCTCTTTTTGCTTTTTTTAAGAACTCTTTACTAAATTCTTCTTCAATATCCCTTCACTTCACAGAGTTCATACCGATTTTTCAAAATAGAAAAATTTGTATTATGCAAATATAATTAAAAAATTAACCTTAATAATTAGCCATAATATGAAAATAAGCTAGTTTAGTCAATCTAATATGCAACATGTAAATGATGGAGATGGATGGAAAAAGATACTAACGTACTCTCGGCAATTCACGCGAAGTAACTGAATTGCGCAATCGCACTATTTATGCGAAAATAATTAAGAAATTAACCACAATAATTAATCAGAATATGAAAATAAGCTAGTTTAGTTGATCTAATATGCAACATTTAAATGATGGAGATGGATGGAAAAAGATACTAACGTACTCTCGGCAATTCACGCGAAGCAACTGAATTGCGCAATCGCATTATTTATGCGAAAATAATTAAGAAATTAACCATAATAATTAATCAGAATATGAAAATAAGCTAGTTTAGTCAATCAAAAATGCAATATTTAGAAGATTGAGATGGATGGAAAAAGATACTATTGTACTCTCGGCGATTCATGAGAACATACTGAATTGCGCAATCGCAGTGTTTATGCGAAATTAATGAACAAAATAACATTTTAGCGATTTATGCTCAATAACCTTTGAAGAAGTATGTTTATTACTTTCATAAAATAAGCGATCGAGATCTTAATTAACAAAACACGCGGCCGTAAATCTCCGTTAATTTGATTGGCATTACCCTGCATTGTATTATGGATTTGCTACGATCCCGGGAATGATAAAAATCAGTGCTAAAAATGCGGAAAATTGGGGTTTTCGAGGAATTATACCATGTCTAGTTAATTGATAAATTTCCAACAAAAAAAGCCGGAGAATTTCGTTAGTAATCCGGAGGCCGGAGAAGTAATGAAAAATCCGGAGTCTCCGACCAAATGTGGTTGGCACGTCTGCATAGGGATTTTTTTTTTAGGAAAATCCCTTTTGTAGGGATCTTTTTCTAGTTATTGCAAAAATTCGGGAGATTTAGGAATTTTTCGGGAGTTCGGGAGATTTGGCAGGTATGCCTTTTGTTAGCAGATCAGATCCCCTGCTTAGCCTTTTGTTAAGAGAGCAATGGCCGTCTTTAAACGAAAATCAACCAGTTCTTGCATGACCTCAGATAAATCTCAAAGCCCTTTCTCTGCATTCATTACTGTAAATTTTGACTGTATCTATCTCCCCCCCCCCTCCGCCTTGCTCTTTCCTCCTTCAAAGAAAGAAAAAGGGTGATCTAGTGCCAATAAAAAGAGGATTGACAGCTCCATATCACTTCTTTCCTCTACTAAAAGAAACAAAACGGAAAGGGGAATATTAAGCACGTACATTCCTTCTTCTATCTGATGAAAACTTTCAAAACAATTTTCTTTTGCAACTTAAATTTTTGTTAAATTATTTCATGTTTGATATGCATTTGAGTTATAAAGTTCTGTAAAAGTATAAACTCTGTAAGCATATTTGCTCTAAAATAAATATTTAAAAATACAGATTTCCGGACTAGGGTTCTTTGCGCCATTTGCAGGAAAATGTTTACGTTGATTCAACTGATTCAGTAAAAACCGGAGGATGATAAAAAGGGTGAGGGAGAAAAGTTGTTAGATTACCGCGGTGATTTTAGCCGTCTTGAATGAAATATGGGAGAGCTTATTTTCTTTGTATGGCAGGATTGCTTTTAGCTACTAGCCTAGTCGCTTTTTGAAAATTCTCATAATATGCTTTCTTGCTGTAGACTGCATATCTTCACTATGCGTGAAAGTCACGGCTAAGGGTACTCCCATTTGTAGTTCGTGTAATAGCTATCGACTGTATATTTGTCCACGGCCGCCTTTAGAGAGGATCGGACACCATTCAAGTGGTGGGACCCACATTCCCCAACAATTTTTGCGGGAGGAGAAGACATGAAAAATGCACAAAAGAGGAAAATGAAATATGAAGGGGAACCCAGGAATTTGTATGGGTGGTCCTGATCTGACCAACACGCAGTAGGATGCAGTATGAATTAAATACAATATAATGAAAACTCCGCTCCATGCAATAATGATACGCGAGCTGCGAGGACATATTTAATACACATAGCGGATTTACTCCCAATGCAGGTCATGCAATAGCTATTGGCTGTGTATCTGACCACGACCGTCCATAAGGAGGGTCGGACACCACTCAAGTGGTAGCGCCTTCAATAATTTTTTAAGTTAGGAGAAGACCTGAAGAATGCACAAAAGAGGAAAACAAAATATGAAGGGTGACCCAGAAATTTGTATGAGCGAATCTGACCCGACTACTTTCTAGATGGATGCAGTATGCGTTATATATAATATAACGATAACTCCACTCCATGCAACAACGATTCGACATATTTAATCTGCACCAGTCCCTGCTGAAATTTTTCCCAATTTCCCAGAGGGGACAATGCCCCTTCTGGGAAATTGCAAGATTTTTTCTAACTTCATATTTTACTAATAACCCGAAAATGCAATTTTAAATTATTAAACCAGAAAAAAAAATGTATGTTTGAAATCTTCTAAAACATAAATGTCACATTTCAGTTTTATCTTGCTCACATCTTCCTTACTGCACGGCCATAAACTATCTTGCTCACAAATTAAGGAAACATGCTTAAGCTAATGATAAAAGCACTTGCATACCAAAACTTTTTCGACGGACCTCTTAGTTCAATAAGAAAAAGAAATATTTACAGCCATGGGATTGACATTTTTAAAAAATAGTTGTCTCCAGTTATAACTGTAAAGGATAACCACGAAGTAGGGATGACTTATTTTATCTACTATATACCAAAGAGCTCTCATCTGTAATTGCTTCTCGATTCTATATACCAAACCAATGCCATCTTTCCAGGTGATATCGTATCAGTTTGAAGCTGCAAACCCCATGTTGTTGTTGTTGTTGTTGAAACCCAAACCGTCCGACCTACCAGAAAGGTGTAAGGTAACTGTTTGGACGGT
This sequence comes from Amaurobius ferox, assembly GCA_951213105.1. Taxonomy (NCBI): domain Eukaryota; kingdom Metazoa; phylum Arthropoda; class Arachnida; order Araneae; family Amaurobiidae; genus Amaurobius; species Amaurobius ferox. The sequence goes on from OX578152.1 coordinate 127,936,951, forward strand.
CGGGAAGTGCCACCCAATTTTAGACCGGAACCCAGTGGGGGAGGCATCCACAGGGACGGTACCCTACTTCCCCTACCACCAACCTCTCGCAAGGACTTTCGGACCTACATGTTTAACGTGATCGTACTCCGCATGAACACGGCGGCAGTTTTGGCAGTGGCTGGAATCGAACCCGGGCCTACCGAGTGCAACTCCAGCGCGCTAACCAATGTGCTACTGCGCCCAGCGAACCCCATGTTGAAGACCCAGACCGTCCGGCTCGTCAACAAGGACTTGAGCAACAATTTGGACGGCCGGCAGCGAACCCCATGTGTAACTTTTCTCTAAAGAGCTACGTTTGGCAGTCATCAGCCACAAATCGTTTGAGACCAGACAGTTAGAATATAAATTATCAGAAAATTGAAAATATCCGATTCGTTAGGAACTTTGTGGGAAAATGGTTGCTTTTGTAGGAAGATTTGGCATACCTTCAACTGGTGGTGTCTCAGATGGGTGATGTTTATAGTGTTGAAGGCAGTATAATGTTTTGGTTCTGATGAAAAAAGAACGCGATATTTGTGTGCTATTCATAAAGGTTGCGTTTCGGTTTGTAATTAAAAAAAACAAAAACATACTTATTTCTCATGGATAAATTTAAATTAGAGCAGTAAAAGTTTCTTCTTGTATCAGAAATTCCGAAACTGCTGAAAGTCATGTATATTATATTAAAAATCATGCAGATATTGATATAAGTGCAACACTATCTGGTAACTATATATGCCCTGCGCATCGCATTATGTTGTTGTTGATGTTGAAACCCAGACCGTCCGACCTACCAGAAAGGTGTAAGGTAACTGTTTGGACGGTCGGGAAGTGCCACCCAATTTAGACCGGAACCCAGTGTGGGAGGCATCCACAGGGACCGTACCCTCCTTCCCCTACCACCAACCTCTTGGAAGGACTTTCGGACCCACATGTTTAACGTGATCGTACTCCGCATGAACACGGCGGCAGTTTTGGCAGTGGCTGGAATCGAACCCGGGCCTACCGAGTGCAACTCCAGCGCGCTAACCAATGGGCTACCGCGCCCGCATCGCATTATGTGTAATTGTACTGAAGTTTTCTTTTTTTTAATTATATAATTTAACTATATTATATCTTTCATTTAAAGAGCTTGGTGAAACATGACAATCCTACAATTTGACTAATAATTTTTCCAGAAATAACTGCATACAGTTATTTTATATAAATATTCTACCATTTATATTATAATTAAAACAACTACAGCTATTTAGTAATATTTATATACAGTGGAGCAATAAAAAATTTCTCCACACAGCTGTACTGGACCTTTGATATCAGAACTGAATGCATAGCATATGTCCCGTGCTTTTCACCAAAAATGACGCTCTAGTTCTTTATAATAAGAGCGGCATAGCCAAGGAGAAGCAAACACTTTAGCTGGCCGGCTAAACCCTCTTGGCAGTTATCGTATAAATAGCGGAACATCTTAGATCAACATTTGCCTCTTCAGCAGAAAATACAGATTGAGCCGCCCAGGCGGTGAAGTGGATAGCGTCTCCGACTGCTGTCTAGTGGGCTTGGGTTCGAATCCCGAGTAAGGCATGGGCGTTTTCTTGAGGATGAAGTCAGTCTTCCACCTTCTGGGTCTTCGCCAAATGTGAAGTTGCACCCCCCTAGACCTTCGACAGTGATACTTGTTTGTGTTAATAAAAACTTTGTGATCTCGTCTTGTGTCATTCTTTGTCCTTCTTCTGGAATCACTGGTCCTGTTTGTGGTTCGACCGAAACAGGAGGTTATGAGCAACAACAACAGATTGAAGACGCTACAACTTCATAACAGATCAGATATTTAATTAGTTGTAATAAATATTTTATTTCTTTATGCAGCGTTAAAAGTACGCACTTACGTCATAGCAGGAAACACGAATCGTTAGCAAGACATCGTGAATTAAACCGAATAATGTAAAAAGGCTGCAAAATAAAAACATTCCACAAAACGCATTCCAAACGGCACTGGACAGCTTAATAGCTTTAAATCTTTTAAAGAATTTTCAAAACATTTTACAACTTTTAAACATCTCATTAACTAAACAAATCAAATTAAACATCATAATTAAATTTGAATTAATAAATGGCCGGATGTAAAGTGGAAGTAAAAACGTTAGAATATTAAAATTTAAAGTCAACTTAATTTAAACTTTAAAACGAATGTCAAACTAATTATGTAAAATGTAAAATGAATGTCAATTAGGCTCTACCACAGTTGTAAGATTGGTTTAAGCTGCTGAAAAATAACACCTTTCAGCGACTCTAGCTCGAACTTCTCCTTTATTGTCTGCGACAAGAGGTTTACTAGAAATCAATTTATTTTTATGAAAAACCAGGAACACTTTTTGAGGTATTTGATGCATTATAATGCACTGGTAACACTTCAGCACCACTACAATCTTTTTTCTAGGAGTCATTTTTGTTCTGCAACAATGTTGTCATAGATGTAACTGGTAAATGATTGTTTTTGTATGTGATTTATATGTTTTAAAAAATGAATGAGTGAATTTAATTTATTTTGTTAAGTCAGCAAAAGAATGAAAGAAACACATATCAAATTCATCTATGAAATTAGAACACTTTAACTTGTTGCATGAATACCTTACTTGTAAATAACTGATTTCAAATATTGAATCGTAGCAACCAACTCAACATTTTATTGAAAGAGTTATGATTTTTCTGACTTTTTCAAGCTAAAATTCTCTTTCAGTATATTTATAGGTTTTTAATTTAATTAATTATTAGAAGATACGTTATTTCTGAAAGTTCTCACAGTTTTGCAGAAATTTGCATTTATACACAATCATACGTATATTTTATTTTAATGTAAAATTATTTTCCATTTTTGCAATCAGTTTACATCTATAATATTTTAATATTGATTTTGCTTTTCACACATATCACTTTTCAAATATATTGATAATAAAATAACACATTAATACAAAGTTATTATATACATTAAGGCTCATTAGAAACACATTTGGAGAGCATATATTAGAATTTGATATAATTTCATTTATATTTTTTATTGAAAATTAATATATTTGTAATAATTTTGGAAAGGGGCTCAGGTTATAGTAAGCTCAACGGCACCACTGCAAACATTGTTATTAATAGTGAAATATTCATAAAATTTGAACGAAAAGGTTCATTACCCCTGTGGCAGAAAATTATTATGCTTTCTGCAACAAACTTCGTTAATACCAAAATCTTTCTGCAAGAATGTTCCGTGAAGTAAGAATTTACAAATGGACAAATCTAAGAATAATTCATAAATAAAGTAAAATATTTAGTTTAACAAATTCAGCTTTATTTAGTGTTTAAGTAAAACACATATACACACACAAAAAACATTATAACACAATATTCATCTTAAATATGATGAAAGTTAATGCACTGTTTTTATTTTGTACTAGCGAACTGTGCCATTAATCATTTCAAACAAGGTAAACATTCAGCTTCATTATTCACTCTGTTTACAATTTTAGAGGTAACAAATTTTCCTAGCTTTTTGTTTCTATGAATATTTGTAAATGCAGAGAATAATTTGTTCCATTAGATTTAACTCTGCTTTTAAACACTTCCTAGTATTTTTATAACCAGAAGGTCGTCCATTTATTTTAATAAAAGTTCTCTTATCATTTGTTCCTATATCATCTTCATTTCTATCTGCAGATCTCAATCTCTGCTTATTCACCTGGTCAATGACAGAACCCCATGTCTCGCATATTGCTTCAGAAATTGGCACAGTAAGTGCTAAAGCAAAAAATTTCATGAATGATGGTATTTTACTACTTAGCTCATAGAAAACTGTTTTGTAAAGCAACTTTTGTGAACAGATATTACTATACCATCACAAATATAGTTGTATAATTTTGAATACACCCATTCATTAAAAATGGCAAATTCAAACCAAAGAGTACATCTTGCATCTTTGTCTTTTGTAATAAAAGGGATTTCATCTAACATTGCATTGAAACTGACTTCATTTAAACCTTTTACTGTGTTAGCTTGGTGTATTTGCAGTAGTTGTGGATACAATAAGAAATCATTGTTAAATAAAAAGTTTAAATGTTTTGCAATTCCAAAAGCAGTCACTTGACTCTTGCATTCATTTCCAGAGAAATATGATCTGCTTGCTTAATAAGTGATGCAGTGTACTTAGCTAAATCACTTATATTATTTTTCAACAATGCAGTTTTGTTGATTGAATTGTGCAGTCTCAAGGTTTTTGAGCTAACTGGCTTTTCTGGTAAAGGCACGTCAAGAAATGCACTAGTCATATCCTGACTAATATCAAACATTTCTGTAGATTTTTTCAAACTGGAAAATAAATGACCAGGAAGTCTTTTCAGAAGAGCTATAAAATTTGTGATGATGTCATTAGTAAGACAGATAGATAACTCTTCCAAGTATTGTTTCATAATTTTTAAAGAAGAAATCATAGACTGAATAAATGACATATACTGCCATGGAAACAAATCGGAATTTTGAACTTTTCTTGATGTCCTCCCCAGACGTCAAGATTCCAATTTATCACTTTACCTGGATGACGTCGATTGTAATGAGTTTTTAAGTTTATTTTTTATAACTGTAGTTTCACATAAACTACAAATACTTGGCACTTTTATATAAAAAATATTTGGCAAAATACTTGGCACTTCTATATAAAAAATATTTGAAACAAAATAAATCTGCCTGCTTGTTTCTACAAGTGATAATGCATATGCACCAAGTGGCAAGGTAATGCTCAAAAGAAACTCTTTCAGCGAGAATCTTTCAAATCACAGTTACAGATCAGATATATGCATGTGCATACATGTAAGTTAATCCGTAGGCACCACATTATTTCATTTCTAAAAATAGAATCTCAGTGGAGGGAGAGAAGTGAATGTATCATACAGAACAGGCTTCGGGAAATTGGAAAAATCTAACCTGTCCGCGAGGACGGCTAGTGAAATTTTTTACTCGTCCTTTTTCAATTTTCAAGAATTTTTTTTTTAATTTATATTCATTAATATATATGCCGCACAACAATAATAAATTAGAACCAACTGCCTCACGATGAAGTGCGATAACTGTATATTCATACCCCCCCCCCCCCCCCACAGAGCTTAACCGCCCCAATCAAACTTGCCGACACGGAGTCTCCGCTAAAGGACCGGACTGGACCAGCGGAATTCCGATTTATGTGTGGGGGCAGAGGGGTAAGATATGCAAGGAATCGCTTCTTTTTCCAATGCTTGGTAACTTGAAGGAGTGGTAAATAAATAATCATATAAATCCTCTTGTCTCTAAGCAGTTTAAACCTTATTGGCACTCTTAATTTCTAGGGAATGTGACTGAATAAAAATTAAAATCTTCTTGGACTGAATAGATGTTTCATGCCTTAACTTTAGTTGTAAAACAACTGGAACAAATGCCACGAATGAATTTTAAACATTTTAGTTTCAAAGTTGAAACCAAAGTTGGGAAGAAAAGAATAATACTTCTGGCTGAAACTAGAAGAATCCATTCCAAAAATTCAAACTTGTTACTTACTCCCGTCTATTACAGTAAATGGAAATTTTATAGTTTGGGTTTTAAAGAGTTAAAAAGGGATTTGGGCTTAGGTCCGGGCTGGGCTTGAGTTTTCTATTGTTTCAGGCCGGGTTAAGTCTTTTAATTTTAATTTTTTTTTTAAACATCCGTTACGACCGGGCCGAACATATTTATTTTGAAAATTGATTTAAATTGAATACATGAACTTATTGCTTTTATTTCAGCCATGTAAAGATAAATGTTTAAGAAAACAAACTAAATTCTTCGTACAAAATTTTGACAAATTTGTTTTTAACATATTTGAATACAAATCATTTCAGGTCTGCTGAGACGCAGTTATCTTCATGTCGAGATCATTCTACATTTATAAATTTCTTCAGGCATGGTCCGGGTTTAAGCATTGGTATTGCCGGTTTTGTTAAAATCTGAAATTTCGGCACATGTAGACTTCGAAAAGGAGAACAAAACTTGTCACTTCGAACGTGAGCGGGCTATCGCATTTTTGTTTAGTCATCAGATTCACTGGGTAGAAGATGACGGGAGAGAAAATAACTAGCGCCTGTGGTTACAATGCGGATCTGACGGCTCGCCTAGAAAGAAGGCATTGATAATGCACACTAGCTAAGTTTTTTTTTTGGGGGGGGGGGGGGGGAATTTACAGGTGACGACATTTCAAATTTCATGGAAAATGCAGCTTTCGCCATAATTTTACGATGACAACAATTTGTTATTATTTTTACGGAATCTAATCTTAAGGTCGTCCGAGAGGTTGGCAACTTCCGAAAATTGGTCGTCCTCACCGAATCCGGCGATTTCCGCTCGCCGAATTTTAACCTGGGGAGATTTCCGGAAGCCAGATACAGAGGGGAGGAGCGTTTTCTCCTTGACCCTGAACTGCCATATTGGTGAAAGGTCAACTTCCCTCTTTCCCTTTTATCTGATCCGGAATGTTTGAAAGTGATTGATCGTCTGCAGAAAATGAAACTTGTTCTGCGGAACGATTTCGTAGCTTTTGCGTGAATATGTTAATTCTCCCAAAAATATAATTTGTTTCCAAAATGAAAACCTTTCTGCAGGAAACCTTTGCCGTTCTGCGACATTGTCGCCGTGATTTTGCCACGGGGTTCATTACCACAACATTGGACACATTGGCGTACTTGCGCCTAAACAATCGCCAAAAATAGAAACACGTTTTTCTACGGTAACTAACCGGCGATTATATTAGATTTTAAATATGATCTTGAAAGAAAAATGGGGAGTAAAAGTCAAATCATTTAAATATAAGTTTCCCTATAATTTTGACAATAATTCTTTACACTATAGAAAAAGATATAAAATCTCCACAGATCCATAGAATGTTTTCATTTTAAATACTCGTTTATCCTACCAAATAATCTAAATTACAATATATTATATAAAATATTCAATCAAGCAAAAGATAGGCTTGCTCACAGCTAAGGCATTTTAAATAAGTTTAATAAATAAATTAAACACCGAAAATAGGATCGGTTCAAGAGAACACATGTGGATATCAACAGCAGTAGGTACTAATGCATGATGCAAATAAACTATTTTATTACATAATTAATATAATGATATAGAAGGAGTTAATTACAAATCAAAGTAAGTAAAATGGATATAAATACCAAATCGTAATCCTCTTCATCATCGCACATGAAATCGTCTTCGGCGTCCGACATGTTTACAAATTATTGATAATGCGAGTATCCAATCGGAATGAAAGATTCCTCACATGAATTTTCATAACTATAATTCTAACCTGAAATCATATGGGAAAGGAAATATATATTAATGAATTTAACGTAAATAAATCATAAACTTTTCATTTAAAATTAAATGAAAGTTTCGAGGGTATCAGTTGTTTAAATAGATTTTTTATTTTAAGTACGTTTTGTTAGTGAATGACTCAAATTCAGTACTTTGAAGTGATTCAATCAAGAATCAACTATCAAGCTTTGTTTGATTCCCAATTCTCACTCAATATGGTTATTATTATTATTAGTTTTATTCATTCTCTCTTGGTTGGCAAATGATCCTTAAAACATGATCCTCACTCAATGATCCTTAAAACATTCTTCAATTGGCATACTCGCCGTGTATTAAGTAAAATACATAGAAATTTTAGGCATTTTTCCAAAGTATTTTCAAAGTATTCGAATAAAGAGAAGCGTTCAGGTTTGAAAGCGAGTGGTCATGTTTATGTAGTTAACACGGAAACTGCGAGTATGTTATGGATATTTATTTGTTTAAAGTATTGTATTTTTAATAGGAAAACTCCCTAAGGAGGTTTTTTTAATGATTAGTTTGTTTTCAAATAGTTTGGAAACTCTTCAGAGTTTCTGAATAGGTTGCCCAGTCAGTAATAGAGACACTTTCACTTTAAATTGCTGTACTTTTCTAAATAATCCATACAGGTTTTTAATGTTTCACTGAAATATAATATCAAGGTTATTTTTAAACAGGATGTCATTGGCTTATCAGAATAATAAGAGGACATAATTCAAAAATATATCTCACTGTCTAGAAATTATGCTGATTTTTCTTTCTAACACTAAGGGGCAACACATTTGTATCTTTACTAATTAGGCTATATTTGTTCTGACAAGCAATTTTTTTATATCTAGGTGTTATTAGATAAGTAACACAATTGTTTTTACCGTTATATAGAAAAAATATTCAATGGATTATATTAGAAAGAGTGTGTCCATGTCTAGATCTCAATAAGCTGGGAAATTTCAGTAGTTTCAAATGCGGTGAGTCTTGTGGTAACTAAGATGTAAAACTAATTAACCTGTGCAGCTGTAGATTTCTTGGAAGATCAAAATCAAAGACAAGATATTTGAATTGATATTTTGATTTTTTTTTTCGAGGGGGAATTTTTCTTGAATTGCGCTTTTGTTATGCATTTTTCTAATTCATTTGCAAAATGGCAATGTTGAATCACAAATTGCAATGTGATGCCACTTGGTGGCATCTCATTGCAATTTGCGATCCGGTTTTGGATGGTATTGGGGATTGAACTCTGGTCCTCCTTGGGAGAGCCTCTCACTCTGAACACTGAGATATCCTGGTCCTAGTTAGTACAGATTATGTTGCCCCTTCGAAGCAGAAAGAAAAACTAGCATAATTTCTAGAGCTTTTTAGAGACTAACATGTAAAATATATGCTTCTCTACCCTATCAAGATTGTAGTAGATGATTTAGAACAGATTGGATGGACCAGCATTTTCAAATTATTTGTCATATGTTTGGAAATTTTTCAATATAGTTTAAATTGTCAGTGCATAAAGTTTCTAGTCTTACTATTCCAAATGAAAAGTCTGCTGTATCTGTAATAACTATTGTGGAATCCCCCAATTTCTAACCCCTACATGTATGATTCCTAACATAACTGTGAACTTGAAAAATAAAGAGTTATCTCAAGCACTTTTCAAGCTTAAACTTATCCTTCAACTAAACCTTGAATAATTAGTCCCTTCAAAGAATGTTTGTTTTGACAAACATCCAAGGAGTGCATAACCAAAGAATCACAGAGAAAGTTATGAACTGGATGAAGATATATTGTTTTACTGCCATGCATGTAATTTAGTTGATAAAAATGAATTTGTCTAGCCTAACAAGTATATGCTGACTAATCCATTGTCAGCATGTATTTGCCTACCTAGACAAGTGCAAAATAAGACTTTGGACATCAACTGTCTCGATATCCACCTTTGTGACCTTGAAAGTCCAGGGGATGGCACATGCCTCCTCTTGCCCTACCCTGTGGGCCCCCATGCCTATTTCTAATTACTATAGAAGTCATATTGCTACTTACATATATATAACTCAAAATACATTATTGCTATATATGGCTTTATTGGAAATCAATCCATTGCATAACTGGCATCTGACTAAGATACAAAGGTAGAAATACAAAACATAAAACAAGAATATTACAAATCAAATAAACACAAAGAGACAATAAGAAGAGATTGAAAAAGCAGTCATGACCTCATGGACAGTTCATATAAGTTCTAGCTTCCCAATTCCCAATATAGTCTGCAATTATCATCTGCTGCTGGGAATCTTTTTCTAAACCACGATACACTAAAAGGTGATTTGAGTTCATAACATCAGTTCTACAAATGGGGCACACATTTGTTGGGAGAATCTTATTTAAGTGTTCGGCCAGGCAACCATAACCCATTTTCAATCTGAAATTGGCCACTGCATCCCTACGAAGTTAGTTGCTAAATGCCATCCAGCTATCTTGGATATCTCCCAAACTTTGTCTCTTAATTTAATTACCAGGTATTTAATTGCGTAGCAGGATAATAATAAATTCAGATATGTTTAACAGGGCTCTGATAAGCTCACCTTTTCTCACTCTTCTCTTTTTAAGAATTTACTCACTTTTTTTCAAAAATATCTTCTTTAAAAATTTTTTTTTACAAAGTTTATAAAAAATACTTTCTCTTTAATATTTGATATGAGAAACAACAAATCTGGGTACTTACGTATTATCGCAACCATGACAAAACGTAATTGATGTATCGTCCAATAAAGGTCCCGATCGATTCCAAGGACAACATGCAACAAAGTGATCTGTATGAGGACCCACGTTCGAGCGGGCTCGAACTGGTTGGGGGACGTGCGCACCGCTGGGACTGTGTCGTCAGACAGGCCGGCTTCGCCGGACCAAGTCACAGAGCATACTAGACTCGCTTCTGGGACCGTCGCACGGCGCAAGAACCGTGACAACATGCAGCCAAGTGATCTGTATGAGGACCCACGTCGAACTGCTTGAGAAAAACCCAGAAGCGAGTCTAGTATGCTCTGTGACTTGGTCCGGCGAAGCCGGCCTGTCTGACGACACAGTCCCAGCGGTGCGTACGTCCCCCAACCAGTTCGAGCCCGCTCGAACGTGGGTCCTCATACAGATCACTTTGTTGCATGTTGTCCTTGGAATCGATCGAGACCTTTATTGGACGATACATCAATTACGTTTTGTCATGGTTGCGATAATACGTAAGTACCCAAATCTGTAAAATAAAGCATTTAAATACTTATAACGGTGCATAAAAAGTGAAATTTAATGAAAATTAATTTTTCAAGACAAATATCACTGTTAGAGAAAGGGGAAGAAGAGTACAAAGACACATTTGCTAACATATTCCACTGAAAGGAATATTGAAAACATGCGAGCCAAAAAAAAAACTAGTAGAATGTTAGTAGCTTTTTTGAAATATGGTTTGTAAAAGTCATAGAGTCATCTGCACTGTTAAAACGTGTTGGTTATAAATGAGAGATACAGATCTTGGAATAAAAGTTATTGAAGTGAAAATTTAACTTTTAGCATTTATTGTTAGTTGTGGCTTCTAAATAAGTACCTGTTATGAAAGTATCAGCTAAAAAAGTGACCTAGCTGTAGCTACTGCAGCTATAACTGCTATATATTTGGCATTAATTTCTTGAAATTAATTAAATTGTGCAATTCATTTAAGAATATATTTTATTTGTATTAGAACTGCTTAAACAAAGGTTAACTACATATAATGCAATTTATTTTATACATTTTGTGAAAATAATTTTCATTTTTACCACGTAGTTTTATAAAAAGTTATTTTTGTAATTTATTCATAACTAACTGCATTCTGTTGCTAATTCTTCAAAATTTGGATTGTTTTATGTAAGAAGTCAATTAAAATTCTTTTAAAATATTCATACCCATACCAATCTGCACACACACACACACACAAAAGTGGAAATAAAAACATTTCTATATAAAACCCATGAATTACAAAAACCACATAAGAATATCTTACAAAATACCTGAAAATTATGCAATAATGACACAAAAAAATCTGATATGGTCAACACATGACTATCCTTATATAATGCAATGAATTTACTCCCTCCTTTTACAATAAAAAAATAATGTATAATATCCACAGTACTGTGCTTTTAACATTGAATTGCACATTTGGTAATTTTCCAGATGACAACTTGTAATACTATTTTAAAGCACCCAATTAAATTATATTTAACACACACTCATTTTTTTTTTAATTATATTTAATTTTTCACAATTATTAATATTGATAGCATCTTCAATAAGTGATATAGTCCATATGTTAAAATATTTTAATAATTAATTCATCAATTAATCATTGTCATTAATATAGCTCCATTTTTGCAATTTTAATGAAATTTTCGTCAGTCTGGGATGAAATATGGCCAAGTTTGTGATACTTTGCTAGATTATTTGCCAAATACAACACCAAGTGTTATAGACATATAGTGAAAGGAGCATTTCTTATATACTAGAAGGTATGCCCTGCATATAACGGAAATCAGAATTTGCAAAACATTATTTCTCATTTGGCATCATTTTTATCAGTTTGGAGACATTTTTATCACTTTGACAACATTTAAAATGTTGGTGACGTCCTGCTAAATTTCTCGCCAAGTGTTACAGATGGACGGAGAAATGGGTTATTCTTTCAGTCTATTCTTATGTTCGTTTCAAGATATTAAACTTTCAGCAATTAGTCATTATTTCATTGAGCGTCAGTTTTATCAATTTGGTAACATTTAAAAAGTCAATAAGTTGGAGATATTCCAAAATATTCCTCACCAAAATTTTATCCTAATATTACGGAAAGAATAATAGGCTATTCTTATAGTACTTCCTTCTTTCCAAGATATTGAATTTTTGTCAATTAGTCATCATTTTCATTGAATTAACATCATTTTTACCAATTTGGTGACATTTTCATTAATTTGGCAATATTTAAAAAAGTTGGCAACATTCCGCCAAAATCTTGCCAAGCATTATAAACGGAGAAATAAGTTTTTCTTATAGCAGACAAATGGCTATTGGCGTCCAACTACAAAAGTATTACCCAAAGTATCTTTTCTCATAAATGGAACTAGCGAAATTCACGAGAATGATGTCACCAGAATTATCACATGATATTACATATGAAAAGTGAACATATTTCACAATAGTTAATATATATTGTTTTTATTTTGTGATTTTTTGATAAATTTATTTCAGAAATGTGCAATATATCGAGAATGATTCATGCTAGCATTCTAAAGTTTGTGTCAATCGTTTTCTAATAAAAAATTATAGTGAAAATGACTGTGTAATTTTATTAAAAGTTTTGGTTTTTTTGATGATTTTTTCAAAATTTCACTCAAAAATTTAGTGGGGTTCTGAACATTCGATTGCGTTTAAAAATGGTAGGCTTCCAGTATTTACAGATTGTAATTTTTGTACCAAATTTCTTTTGAATTGCTTTATTTGTTTGTTAGATATCGTTTCCACAGACTCACACACAGACATCATCTCAAAAACATTTAATTCGTGTTCAGGGATGCTTGAGACATGCTCTCCCATCGAAAACTCGAATTTGAATTTTCAATCCCGTTGCAATACTTTCCTTATACATTATACTATGTATATAATAAAGGAAAAATGGTGTAATCCTGCTTATAAATAATGCTTCTCCTGCCCACAGTTTTGCTCCTAGTTAAAAACCTGTTTATAAAATCATTGATACATACCTTATAGCTTTATCTCTTATATTTTTATATCAAAATCAGTTTTTTAGGTAAAGTATTTGTATCAGATATTGAAATTCAAATTTCATATGGGATGAATCCCCCCCCCCCTCAACATTTGTAAATGGAGGGTATTTTAAATACTTTTTAAAGGGAGGTAAGTATATGTATTTTTCACAATTTTGCATGAAAACTTGAATTCTCAAATATTATACATACTGCACTTGTGTTAATAAACAGCTCTATTGCATAAAAGCAATAAACAGGAAAGGATTATTTATGTAAAATGATTTATTTAAATATTAAAAAATAGAAATAAAGTATACAATAATTTATCAAATTTGTCTGTGTTTTTCACATTATGCAATAACCTACAGGCTTCTGCGATTTGTTCAAATATTTTAGCGAGGTTATTTTCTAAAATTTGCAAAGAATTTGTGTTATTTTGGGTATTTCTAAACTTTTTTTTACAATTTCGGGAGCTAAACTCCTACTCATAAAGTATACTAGTGAATGGCAACACAAGGTTAATTTGCATAACTTTTATAATATTTGGAAATGTGTTAACATATTCAAAAAAGATTTGCGGAATTTTGGGAAAACACTTTTCATTTTCCTTTGACTTCATCAATTTAATACTTAAGCAAATAAGCCCTAATAATTAGCTAAAATATGAAACAATGCTAGTTTAGACAATCTAATGTGCTGTAATCTTGTTATTTAATTAAAGGTGATCACTGCAGGAGGTTTATAAATAATCTATGTTTTGGGAATTTTTGAAAATTTCTTCACTTCAACAACTGTGCCATAGTATTTCTTAAAAAAAAAAAAGGGAGGGGGGTATATATTGAAATAAATAAACGATTCAGAATAGTTGCACTTACTTTCCTTTCTAAAGTATTTTGTATTTCACAAATAAAAAGTTTACTATTATTTAAAGGTGATAAGTTATTTAAAAAATAATGCTTGATATAAATATTTTAGTACTACTTATTCCAGGAAGTTGGGAAAATCTGCATCTATCTGTATAATTTTGACATTTTTATTTTCTAGTATTTGCCTAATATTATGTAGTTGGATGAAAACTTGTTTTTACATTTTATATACTTCACATTTCAAGAAATTATTAAAGAAAATTCTAATTTTTTACTACACCAGTTAATCTACAATCAGGTTAATGTGGCCCAGAATAATTGAGAGTCTATTATATATTTCATAATGTCCAAAGTTGAAGTTAAAAAGATTCTACAATATTTTCATTTATGAGAAGTGCTTTTACTATTCAGTTACAGCATATTTACTAATAAAATCAAGTAATTACTTTTTATATTATAAATTAAGGAATGTCTAATATTTGACTTACTGTATACTTATGTGGTTTTTAATTTTTATTCAAATCCCATATAAATTTACAAGTAATTATTCTACTGCTAAGTGTTATTGTTTGTAGTTCATATTTTATATTAAAAGAAATATTTAATACCATTCATCATTTTGTTCCTTTATTGAAAATTATAACTGGGTTAAATATAGATGATTTCATAATTGTTTTACAGATTGTATTGCTCAACATATATCTGGAGAATGGAAAGGTGGTTACTTCATGGAAGCAAATCCTGGTATGAAAAATTACTACAATTCAATACATTTAATACATGTATTAAAAATTTGTGAAATAATGTGATGTATTATTTTCTCTTACTGTGAATTTGCAACATGGCTTTGATTTAATGACTTTTTGGTTTATCTATGTGTATCTCCCTGCCTTTTATATCAATATAAAGTATTATATAACTTTTTATTATCAAAATGAAACTTTTCTGAATTTTTTAAATTGACTATATAGCATGAATTTGGATAATATTTTATAGGTCCTGGTATACTAACCAGATTTTTGTTACAAAATGGAATAAAACCCTTGCGTGTATTCGAAAGGAACAAAGAATTCTTGCCAGCATTAAAGGTAAAAAATAAATAGAACGTGATTTTGTGCAATGTCAATTAAAGAATCTATGTAAGTTGCTGCATAAATAAAATAATAAAAGGCGAAAATCTTTTCAGAAATGTGGGCATTTCTTTCTTCAATACAAAGAAGCTAAGAAAAAGAACTGGACTGAATGGTTGTTTCAGAAACATATAATTTTTCTCTTCAGTATGAATAAGACAAGGTTCCCTAAAGGGGTCCCTTTGGCAGCCAGATTTTAGGTTTTCCTTCTCATCAAAATGTTCAGTAGCTCTTAGCTTGTTTGCACTGAAGAAGCCAAAGTGTATTAAAATAGATTGCCTGCTTTTGAGTTTTTATAATATTGTTTATATAGCAATCTACATTGTGATTTCTTCATTAATTAAAGGTAATCATTTTGAAAGTTCATCTGTGCTTCTATAGTAATATCCCAAATTATGCTCTTCCAACTTATGTGAATTTGCTGTTACGCTATTGACTGGTTGACTGTTATCCTTTCGCTCCCAACCCTTACCCCATTCCGCTCCTGTCTGGGCTACATGTGTCATAATGTGGAACTTGTGCAAATATGTTTATATATAGGGTGTCCAGTGCTATCGATGCCCAATGGCTATTTCCTCAACCATTAGTCACAGAGATATACTTCTAATTGTAAAAATGTTTTAAATTTTAAAATATATTATCTTAGAAACAGTTTAAATCAATAAATACATTTCTGAAAGAAATATGAAATATAAATTTTTATACGGTCCTCCGGTCCTACCAATTATATTTAGGAAAATCATCCTCTTTCAATTTCATGCAAAATAAAATAAAAATCTTCTTTTTACAGCCAAAATTTACCGAGTTATAAAGCATTAAACTTTATGACTTAAGTCACTTTTCCACGCATAAAAATGTTCCGTTTGTTTCAGGTAATCAACCAATCAGGGAACGTATTGACCATTTCTCAGCACAAAAGTACTACAACTTTAAACAGCTATAATTTAAACAGCTATAAACAGCTTTAAACAGCTATAAAATTGTATGAGGATGATTTTCCTAAATATAATTGGTAGGACCGGACTGTATAAAAATTTATATTTTGCATTTCTTTCAGAAATGCATTTATTGATTTAAACTGTTTCTAAGATAATAGATTTTAAAATTTAAAACGTTTTTGCAATTGGAAGTGTATCTCTGTGACTAACGGTTGAGAAAATAGCCATTGGGTTCTACTAGCACTGGACACCCTGTATATTACGATTCAATCACTATAGATAGTGACTGCTATTACATTTCACGTACGCTAGCTAAAGATTATGTCCTCAAAATGAAAACATTCTGATCAACTTCTACTAAAAAAGAAAAACATTGACTTTAGAATTAAAGCTAAATATTTTGAAGGCAGGATGAAATTTTGCGTGATAGTGCAAAAGTTCGACCTCTCTCAATCTACTGTGAGAACAATTATAAAATATAAACAGCAAATTCTTGAATTGTCAAAAATGCTGTCATTGAATTCATAGGAGACTCATGCACAAAAAAGCAATAAAGGGTATCTGGAAGAAGCTTTGCCCATTTTTTTTTTAATGAAGTTGACATGACTCCAGAAACTGATCAAGTCACACAAGCAATAGAGTCAAGTTGTTAGCCTCTCTGGACAATTAGATTTGAAGGTTGACAATCAAGACGTCAGCATGTTATTAAAATCACAAAACTAAGAGCTTACAGTCGATGAGCTCATGGAAATTGCAGAAAATGATGAATATCTGAGCCAGTGCGGAAAAACACATAATGATTGCCAAGTTGACAGAGGGTCTCGGTCTTATAGAATAAACTACGTTTTCTAAAAGACATAGATTCCAATGAAGAATTAGTTCCAACTACAAGGCAAGGCATATAAAGACTGATTTCTTGTTATAAAGAGATTTTGAGCAAGAAAAAAAAGTCTTTTATCTCACCAGACGACTGTGCTAGATTTCATAAAGTCATCTACTTCAAAATAGTAACTCACTTTTTAACACTTTTCAACATAGTTGAAAAGTGTTTTTGTCTTTGGTCATTCTGTCTGTCTGTCTGACCGTTCGCACGATACCTGCCGTAAAAATGACTTTATCAAAACAAAATTTTAGTATGTTGTTGAGACGGTCTATGGGACATATGGGAATGTAAATGAATAATATCACCCAATTAGTTTTGGATTTAACCCAGGTTGAAAAAATGAAATACATTGAATCCTATGGGACCTCATTTTTCAAACATTTTTTAAGCAAAGTTAAAATTCACAAATTGCTTCGAAAATTTTAGGAAATATTCAAATTATCACATAAAATGTAGAAAAAAATTTCAGCAAATATGTTAGATAGTTTTTTTAAATAAAAATTGAAATAATAATTACATCCATGATATGTGAAGCGATCATGTGACTCATTACAAAATAAAATTAGGCATCCATTTTTTTTTCGTGTATAAAGATCGTGATATTTAAGGATCTTTGAAATTTATATTTAGTGTTGCATTTGTCATAAAATTGCTTTATTTTTGTATATTATCTGTGTATCTAAATTCCGTGCCTACTCAATGACAATATTTTTTATTTTAAATGATCACTAAAGTTTGATTATTTCTACAATGAAGCCTAATTTGCAGAGTATACACCTAATTTGGTGAGTATGCAGAATGTAAACAAATTAAGGCTATTGTAAGGTGAGTTGTATAAGAATTGCTAAATTTTTTTCACACAAAATTATTTAGCTCTGGAATTTGGAGTATAAGTGATATGAATGAAATATTCATTGATTTTACATAGAGAAGCAGACGATTTATATTTCTATGAAGTTTTAAGTTTTCAAGTATAATAAATTACTGTGGCAATTTAACTGTGGCAATTTAAAAAATATCATCACTGAATGTCAATGCTTATGCATGATTGATCTTTCTTGTTTTAATTATAACTCACTTTGTTTATAATAATTCACCATTTTATACGTATGTTATAAAATAAAATAGTTTTAATTGCCAATAACTTTGCATTTTATTTGTAGATTTATTATCACAAAACTGTTTTTGTTTTTATTATCACAAAACTGTTCACAAAATTTGTAGATTTATTATCACACTTTTATCGTAGGTGAGTATGTATAGATTTATGTAGTAATGTTTACCCTGACTTATCCTGTTTTGAATTATGCCACCAATGGCATAACTTTTGGATATTACGGTGTATCTGTATTCGAGCCATCACATATCTTTGGATGTGATCACATATCTTTGGATGTGATCACATATCTCCATCACATATCTTTGGATGTCATTCATACATAACATCAGATTGGGTGATTAAGTGTTGCATATTCTGTAATGTACGTATTTATTGTGCTTACTCAGCATACTGCACCAAGAACTAGATTTTTAGTTTACCTCAATCATTTATTTAAATTCATATATTTATTCTTTCTTTATGTAAATGAAATATTAAAAGCTTAATAGCTATAAGGATTTATAACTTAATGGCTATTATATTAAAATTTTATATAGAAATTGTTATCTCATCAGTTTTAAGAAAAATTACATTCTTTTCTGGAGATTAACCACGCTGAAAACAGTGCATTAGAATGACATATAGTTAGCTAGTTATCATCTGTCTCAGTTGTTAGACCTCAATTTCAGAGGAGCTATACAGGGTGTCCCACCGGCCGTCCAAATAGTTGCTCTTAGTCCTTTGGATGAGTCGGACGGTCTGGGTCTTCAACAGGGTGTCCCAAAAATATTGAAAGACACTTTAATTCTTTATCTGTTGGAGATAAGTGGGCAATGTAAATTGCAGAAATGTTGAAATTAAGGTAGGAAATAAGACTACGTTAATGAAATAGTCCTCCCATTCATTTTCAAAAAGTTATACATTTTAAATTTTTATACGACCCCCTTAGACAAATTTGGTCAATCGGAAATTTTTTATTTTTAATGCAACAAGATCATTAAAAAAACCTGCATATCTGTATCCTTAAAATTGAGCGAGTTATATTTAATTGAAAATTGAACATTGTGAATGGGGACACTATATCAAATTAGAAATGTAAATTTGTGATACGAGGCATGTTTTTTAAGTAAGTACCGTTTTGGAATTAAAAAAAGACGTGCAAAGATATCGCAATAATTTTATTTCTACATGAAAGCCTGTACCTTAATCTACTTTTCTACATAATTTCCGTGAATATTGAGGCACTTGTCATAACGTGGCACCAGTTTTTGAATACCCTCCTCATAAAATTCTGCCGCCTGACTTGTTAACCACTGTATCACAACTGTTTTGACTTCGTTATCGTCTTGAAGACGCTGACCACCCAGGTGTTTCTTCAAGTGCAAAAACAAATGGTAGTCGCTGGGCGCCAGATCAGGGCTGTATGGAGGATGATCTAGAGTTTCCCATTTAAAAGATTTGATGAGATCTTTGGTCCGATTAGCCACATGTGGACGGGCATTGTCATGCAGCAAAACGATACCCTTACTCAACTTGCCACGTCTTTTGTTCTGGATTGCACGACGCAGATTGTTCAATGTCTCACAATAAGACGCTGCATTGATTGTCTCATTACGAGGCAGAAACTCCACTAGCAATACTCCTTTTTTGTCCCAAAAAACTGTGCACATGATTTTCCGGGCAGAAATTGTTTGCTTAAACTTCACTCTTTTGGGTGATGATGAATGTCGCCATTCCATGGATTGTTGTTTTGATTCTGGTGTGACGTAGGCCACCCATGTTTCGTCACCAGTAACAATTTGGTCTAAAAAATCTTCACCTTCATTGTGGTACCGCTCAAGGAAAGTCAATGCACTGCCTAAACGTTGAGTTTTGTGCAAATCCGTCAACATTTTTGGAACCCAACGTGAACACAATTTCCGGTAATTCAAGTTCTCGGTCACAATGCGATACAAAACACTACGAGAATATTGAGGAAACCAGTCGCACATTGATGAAATTGTAAAGCGTCTGTTTTCTCTCACCTTTTCTTCCACTTTCTGCACCAAATCTTCATTAAAGACCGAAGGACGCCCACTCCGTTCTTCATCATGCACATTTGTGCGGCCATCTTTAAATGCTCTCACCCATTTCCTTACCATTCCATCACTCATAATGTTTTGTCCGTAAACTTCACAGATCTCACGATGAATATCGATCGGTTTTACGCCTTTAGCACTAAGAAACGTATAACAGCCCGTACTTCACAATCGGCGGGACTCACGATTGTCGGAGGCATCTTAAACACTCAGTAAACAACGTATACAATGAAGAATCAGACTGTAATGGCGTCAGTGCGTAGACAAGAGATGTAGGTAACCAGCGCGCATGCGCGGAACGCCGACCGTAGCTCTGCGGCGGCGGAATCGCAAAACGGTACTTACATAAAAAACATGCCTCGTATATCACAAAAAAGATAAAACTGGATGATAATCAGGGTTCCCACTAAGTCAGGAAACAAGGGGGAGAATTTCTCTCCTTCCAAAAAATTTTGGGAGACATTTTCTGTCATAAGGAGAGAAACTTAAAATTTCATTTTTTTTTTTACCATACTAATTTAGAAAGTAATAAAAAAGAAAGAATTAACTATAGCTCATATTCTTCGACATTTTAATTTTTTAATTCTTAAAACTAACATTCTTTTAACATTCTTACTAAAATTCTTGTCATTTAAGTATTAAGTAAGCACATTTTTGGTAATTTTATACCTCCCTCCCACCACCACTTGTTAGCACAAATACTCAAATTCCTGACTTCCCCCATGCTTATGTTATGATTTTATTTGCTGACATAAAAACGTCTACATGGGTTATTTTATGTAAAATGACTTGCATGTGAATTTACGATTTTTTTGTCTGTAAACTGAAAAAGTCGAGGGCCGACTGTATTTACTTTATATTTTGATTTTTAAAATCATTTTATGATCAATTTTCATGCGGCAATAGCAATTAAAAACTTTAACGATTTTTGATCGCCGAAGGCGAATATTGACGAAAACTATTTCACTAGGTAAATAGAATTAGGTAATAATTTTGACCTGATGTTTGAAAATGGATTCTTTTTTTTGTATTTTTTATAACTTGCAGAACATAAGGGTTGCGTCGTCCTTTTGTTGAATCTCAAGCCAGTCATGTGATTTTAGCCATTTTGTTTGAAAAGTGTCGACTTTTTTCTTATTGGTTTCAAAATAGCCCTTTATTTCATAAATAATACGTTTGTAAAATAATTTTTCTGTATAAAACGTGAAACAATTACAAACACTGTAGTCGATGCAAACAGATTGGAAAAGTGGGAAATATTTTTCAAATTAAACGAGGTATGCCGAGGATCACGTACAAATGCAGATTTTCCTGCTGCTACTGCAAAATAACTCTTTATTTTATTAATAATATTGTAGAAAAATGGTTTGGTTTTTATTCTTTATATATTAAACAACATAATTATAAAAAATTTCAGTCGATGTAAATGTATTGTAAAAATGGCAAAAAGATGTTCATTAGTCATTTCTCCTCAGAAACTGTGGGAATCGCTATGTGTGAACGCCGTTTTCGCAATCGCGGAGAAACAGATTTTCAGATGTAAGAAAGGAATGTCTCTGATAAATAATTTGTTGCTTTGTTCAAATTTTGCGACATTTTTGGGACATATATGGCCAATTTCATGAGATTTTCGGGATTTTTGTAACCTGTAGACAGACTGTGTATGGGGGAAAGGATTTTCGTCCGCGAAAAGAAGAAAATTTCTTGAGCAAAACATGAAAAATGCGGGAAGTACTTGGAAAGAGCATAATTCAAATTCGTGAAAGAATCTTATAAAAAAAAAAAGGAAAATTTTATTTGATCGAATTTGTGACCCGATCAAGCGTAGGAGACACTTATAGTGTTTTATAAAGTATCTCGCTAGTCGCCAATTAGAAACACGTAGTACTTTTAGTGTGCCTAAATTGCGAATGACTGCGATTCACACATAGCTATGGAATCGCGGTCCGTGACCGCACGGCAATCGGCTCGTGATTCGCAACAACGAGGCGACTGATCACGATTTGCTGTCGCAAAGCAATCGGCCCGATCTACTGGCCGTGGATGCCGTGGGACTGAAAGGATTTTGGAGAAATTTCGATCACCAGAAATGGCGACTTACTGTAATAATTTAGTCGCCAGTGGCGACCTGGTCTCCGCGAATCTGCATCTCTAGTCATCAGCCATCGGATTTATCTGTATCCAATTTGAAGGAAAAATTTATTTTAGGCCGGAACTGGAGAGAGAGAAATTCTCGCGCAGTCTAAATTTTTACGCTGGATTTTTTATGGATTTCGCGAGAATCGCGCGGGTTTGCGCTGATATGAAACTCCTGATGATAATACATAGGATACCCAACTGTGTAGTGAGTTTATATGATCTCTGTCTGTGTAATGCTTTATTTAGATGCATTTGTGATAAAAAAATTTGACACATTTTAACATATTTTTGATCAAAATTTCTATCATTAATTTGTTTATGATCCCTATTTTCACTGATGAAACAGCCTTTCACATGATACAGAAAAGTGACATAAGTCAGATTTTTGTTTTTATCATAATTCAGTTGATTTTAAAGATACAGATATGCAGTTTTTTTTAATGATCTTGTTGCATTAAAAATAAAAATTTTCCGATTCACCAAATTTGTCTAAGGGGGGTCATATAAAAATTTAAAAAGTGTAACTTTTTTAAAATTAATGGGAGGACTATTTTATTAATGTAGTCTTATTTCCTACCTTACTTTCAACATTTTTGCAATTTACATTGCCCACTAATCTCCAACAGCTAAAGAATTAAAGTGCGTTTCAATCTTTTTGGGACACCCTGTAGAGTATAGACATACACGTGTGCTGTATGTGAATATTTTTCAAATTTTACTTACAGATAGATATTTTTCAAGTAAAGTTTGAAGTTAACCCTTTTATTGTGGAAAATCATAAATTGAACTCAATGGCTCAGTTAGTATATTTATATAAGTTTGTAAAAAAAGTTGGCAATTCAAATTACAGTAGTCGTGTGGCGAGTGTGTTGCAAGAGCTGGCGGATGTTTTTGATGCAATGTAAAAGAAGGCAATAAAAGTTGCTTTCCGAGGTGTTATGTTATTATTGTTAGTTACTTTTAGTTATTTAGTTGTTTTTATTAGTTTATAAGTCAACAATTGCTGCCTAAAAAAATCATAACATTCTTATTTTGCCATATTTTACCCTATAATGCTCAATTATTTATTTTAGAAACTTTTCTGTTTATTATTTCATTGATTACATTCTATATAAAGTTCTTTCAGATGTCAATTATATGGTTCTGAATAACCTAAAACATGACATTCTCATTCACAAACTTGAAAAGGCTTTCTTTAATCTGAAACATAAAATTCCGCTCAGCAAAAATGAATAATAAAATCATGTTTTTATCTTACTTGTCAGTAGCAAAGTTCCAAAACTTTAAGCAGATATGGAACGAAACTCTATAAAGTATTCTTGTGGACGAAAAGGTCTGTTTTTTTAGACATTGTAATGTAACAAATTCTCTGGGACTAACATGTATGACCAATTTTGCAAAATAATACCATAATTTTTATAAATTAAGGATTTTTTTTACGTTATAATCGTAATTTTTTAAACTTCCACCTATTTATTTTTATGATTTATATTTTTACTGATGTAATTAGGAGATAAAACTTAACTCATCACTGAGGGACAGTGACAAAATAGGCAAATTTACAGTTTTATAAAATCAAAACTGTATTTAATACTATCCGCCTTCGGCAACCAGCCTGTTCGCTACCCTTGAAAATTCTGACCAAACTTGATTTCTAACTGCAGCTCTTCTCTGTGCATCAGCGACCTGTCTTTCTTCCCGCTGTTCCTGACTTTCATTGTCCCTAACTGCAACTCTTCTCTGTGCATCAGCGACCTGTCTTTGTTCCCGCTGTTTCTGAGTTTCATTTTCCCTAACTGCAGTTATTCTCTCCACGTTAACCACCTGTCTTTCTTCCCGCTGTGCCTGGGTTTCATTTTCCCTAACTGCAGCCCTTCTCTGTGCATCAGCGAGCAGTCTATTTTGATGCTGTTCCTTACTTTCGAAGGCAGCGGCATTCCTTTCGCGGTTTCTTCTTTGGCTTGTTCTGCTTCTTAAGCAGACTTTTTTTTTTTGGAGGCATTTTTGTTTTCAATAAAAACATGAAACAAAATTATAAACACCCATAATACCAATAGCCCACTGTTAAAATAAACTCTAAACTGAATAGAATGTTTACAAATTAAACAAAAATCTAAATACAATTCTAGAGTAGAAGTCGAAAACCTGTTAAATCAGAACAGTATATAGCCCCTGTTTAAAGCAGAACAATTTAAAAAAAATATAAATAAAATACACTATAAACGTGTAAATACGCTTAATATATAATATTATAAAAAGAGAAAGAGAAGTTTATGTTCTTAAAAGAACAATAATGAAGTAAAATAAATTCTTATCTTGATACGGATAAACTGCTCCAAAGAAACTGCTAACACAACAAAGAGAAAGGTTTGGGTTGAGTTGTAAGAAAAAATGATGTTTTTAAAAAGTAATAAATGCATTTCAAGCAAATTGAAATTTAAAATGAAAAGTAATTTGTTTCGAAAATAATAATTTATTCTAATAAAATGGATGAATAATTTATTCAAATAAAATGGGTGGTTTGTTTTAGTTTAATGACTTACATTCATTATTGGCAGGCACAAATATCGAATGTTCCATTTAATTTCACTATGCATATCTGACGCAACCTCGTCAGAACCGTGACATCATAACCTCACCTCTACCTCCCCTCCACCATAAAAACACTGTGCGTCTGCGCGTACATGTGGGTGAAAAATTGATCCCTTCTTTCGTGGTTTGGCCGAGAAATTGAAAATCATTACTTCCTTAAAATCCGGATCGTGCGGCTACTTTTTCTTATTTTTTGACCAGATTAAGCGTGCAAGAAAGCCTGATCTTTGAGCTTTCTAAAAATGTAAATTATTAATCAAAATTGTCTGTACTTTTCCCAATGCGAGGATTTAAAAACAAAAGTTCATTTTTTTAAGCCAAAAGTGACTTTTGTTTTAAAATCTTTAAAAAATATTAGAATTTGTCTCTAAGATTTGAAATTGATATATTTTTATTCACAATTGTCTGCTCTTTCTGGTCATGTGATTTGTTTTTTTCTATGATGTCTGGATGGTGGAGAAAAAAGGGAGAAAAAACTGCTGAAATCGCATAAAACATTAAATAACAAAAAAAAATAATTCAAATTTTAAAAATCCGTTTTCACGTGTCACCTCCCCCCCCCCCCCCCCCATCCAGGTCTCTGATTGCCAAATTTCGTAGCTTTGCGACGTGTGGTCGCTGAGCCTATAGTGTATGTGTATAAACCACACAGACAGACATTGCCTTTTATTATATAGAATATAAGAAAAGTTGTTCTCTGTCTGCAACACTTAACCATCCATTTGGCAACTTTATTGTTTCATTTGGCGAAATATTGCTAACTTGGCATTGCCCAGTTAGCACACAGGATGCCAAATTAGTGAAAATTCACTATCCTGGAAAATACATTTTTTTAATAATACTTTGGTGAATTTTAATTCCTGATTTAAAATAGAATGAGTTTCACTGTTTGTGGGACGGAGAATCTATCTTAAATTAATTGTGTTTTGTTGAGGGTAGTATAGTAATCATGTTTTGATAAGGAGTTTTATAAGAAATATAAATATTGATTGGCATTGCTCGCAAGTGTTCGAAGTTAATAGGAATGGAAGTGCTGCAGGCGGGTGGATGGGAAGAAATATATTTACAACTTGATGCATTCGTCCTATAACTTATTCAACTTCTATAGTTTACTTATATGCACACTTGCCAATGATTGTCATAATAACGTGATTGACTTTGTAAAATAAAATATAAATGTAGTATTGGCATATGAAAATCCTTATTAGAGTGAGAATTTTAGAATGAATTGATTGTAAATTAAACCATCGGCTCAATCAATAGACAATAGACAGCACACCTCCCCTCCACCATAGAAACACCGTGCATCTGCATGCCCATGTGGGTGAAAAATCAAACTTTTTTCATGGTTTCGCCGAGAAATTAAAAATCATTACTTCCTTAAAATCTGGAACATGCGGTTGCTTTTTATTATTTCTCAACCAGATTGGGCTTGTAAGAAAGCTTGTTCTTTGAGCTTTCTAAAAATATAAATTATTAGTCGAAATTGTCGGTACTTTTCCCGATGCGAGGATTTAAAATTATGAAAGTTCATTTTTTTGAGCCGAAAGTAACTTTTGTTTTAAAATCATTAAAAAATATTAGATTTTGTCCCTGAGATTTGAAATTGATATATTTTTACTCGCAATTGTCTGCTCTTTCCGATCATGTGATTTGTTTTTTTTTTACGACGTCTGGATGGTGGAGAAAAAAAAGGAAAAAAATGGTCGAAATTGCATAAAACATTAAAAAAAAAGAAAAAGCAAAAAAAAAATTCAAATTTTAAAAATCGGTTTTCACGTGTCACCTTCCCAACCCCTCGGGTCTCCGATTGCCAAATTTTGTAGCTTTTTCGTGCAGTCGCTGAGCCTATAGCGTATAAGACAGACACACAGACATTGCCTTTTGTTATTTAAGATTATAGAAAAGATTATATTCTAAACAAATAGTATTGCCAAAACTTTCTATCTTATTCATTATTATTTTTTAAAGCTCAAGGGACACAATTATCAGATATTTAGCCATATATGCATCTTACATTATACATATATTGTACTTTCATTCAATTTAATCTTTTTCATTTAATTCATCATTTGTTTCTATCCCCTTATGTTCTCATATAAAATTTTGGTCATCCAGCATTTCAGCACTCTTGTTTACTATGTATTGGTGTCAATTTATTTTTTAATTGAAAATTTTGTTTGCTGCATGTTACAGGATTTGTCTACTCTTTACCCTACTCTTGAAATCATTCAGGATGACTTTATGCTATTGCGGCATGGGAAGCGATTTATTGACTCTAAAACATCTTGTGACTCAGATTGTTTTGAAACTTTCTTCCATGGCATACCTGAATATCCATGGGAAAATGGTGACTATTTTACTATTTGCATGAAAAATTTTATTATTATGTTTTAGTGTTTTTATATTTTTGTTTTTCATTTAGTCTCTTTAAGAAAATGTTTCCCTTCTCAAAATTTTGTTGAGACATGCTTTGAATGCATCTTATGTAATATAAATATTATATATAATATTTTTTTAAGCATTAGAATTTAAAGTTGCAGTTAAACATTTTGGTTACTGGTCTGTGGTCACTACGTCCGCTAGAAGTTACAGGCCAAAAAATATTTTCAATAGCCAAAAATTTCTACTATGAATTTTAATATTTTCTGTTACTTATTGAAATGTATAAAATGTAAATATATTATGCCACTCACTGAGACATTAAGAACCATTTACTGTAAGCATATATACTATTTAAAATGAATTTATTATTGCTTGTACATTATGTAATTATCTGTCATTATTCAGAAACTATATTTTATTTTCCATCTTTATTTATGCTAGGACCCTACAAACTCCTACTCTTCAACTATGGGTTTCATATAAAACTGACTTTATATTTAATTACAGTTGGAGTAAATGAAAATTACACACTGTTTAATTTTAAATTGAAGATTATATCTACAATGGCTCTATTTAATCTGCAAAATACCTGCTTACTTCAACACACACACACACACACATAAAAAAAAACTCTATTTAGAAGATGTATATTTAAGTAGTATTATAAGAGTTTCAATAAATACTGTAGGGTATCTATCATCACAGTTCATTGAGAATATTGGCCCAGCAGCGAGATCTATGGTTTGGATAGTGATTAGGACAATATTTGAAATTATTGTTGATAACTTCAACTCAATATCATTTACACTATTTATGAGTTCAGTGAATAAAATCAATAACCTCTAATACAAGACCGAATTTAGCAGCAAAAAATTTTAAATGTTAATAATGAATTTTTAAGGCAAAATTGTTGGGGCTATTTTACCCTAAACATTTAATTCTTCCTTTTGGCATACCCCAGGCTAAGAAATACTGATTTAAAGGGTGTAAAACATTATAATAAAATAAAAAAATATCAAACCATGACTAATATAAAAATTTTAGAAATAATTGTATGATTTTGAAGGGAAAGAAGAAAAATGTTACAACCTAGTGAAAGAAAAGAAACATGTTGAATGTGCATATATTTCATTCTAACGTTTTCAGTGTGTATTAAAAATATCTGTCAAATAATAAGTTTTGCATCAAAGAAAATAATTAATTTTTAAAATTTGGTATTTTCCTAATTAGGGTTGCCAAACATGATTCGATTACTGATCTAAACAAAATGAGATGTAATTCTGTCTTCTCAAAGACAGAAATATGTGTAACACAAACAAAAATTCATTTATTAAACCCAGAAATTGGCACTAAGATATTAATAATAGATAGTAAAAAATCTGTTGGTTCTTTTATTTAAAATACTTGCAGCTGTCGGGGTGTTTTGAATGCATTTATGATATACTAAAAAAACATTCTAAAATATATTCCAAATTCTCAAAGTTCTTAAAACCTAAATGTCATCTGAAATAAACCAAAGGGGACTTATTGACCAGTTGCCCTACATGTACAAATATGTACTAATTCTGTAAAGTATTAAAAATGACACTTTACCTAAAAATAAAAACATTAAAAGTAAAAGAGAGAGAGAGAACACAGAATTTAGGTTTTCAAAATCTAACGTTTATTAAAATTTAACTTCATTTTTAAAGAATTTTCAAAACATTTTACATCTCCTTAACTAAACAAATCAAATAAACAACTTAAATAAATAAATAAAAGGAATCGCCGGTCGTATAGTGGTAGAAAAAACGTTAGAATATTAAATTTTAAAGTTAACAATATTAAAATTATACAATTATTTGTCAAAACTAGAATTTGGGATAAAAGAACATAAGTTAGCCAAAAGGGAATTTAGAACAAAATTTAAAGATAACCACAGGTTCTGGTGACCTAAAATATAAAAGTGGGAAGGGGTCTTATTCATTAAAACTGAAAACAATTGGAATAAAAACATATTTTAACTATTGAGAGATATAATTAGAAAAGGTTTCACCAAATGCTCCAAGGAACTGCAAAGATCAGCAGGAGGGAACTTCACAGGAAAAAGTCACCAAAGATCCCAATGAACACCTCTTGAAACGCAGAACACAGCAAAGGAGGATTATGTCCATCTGCAGAGAGGAAAATCTTCAACCGGATCCTTTTTTCAAGGGGATATTCCCAAACAGGATGTTTAATAACGATGGAATTAAGCAATTTCTTCCAAACAGTTGTAGCTGACTTTTGGCATCAGAACAAAATACAGACCATATGTCCGTCTTACTTTATTACGGAAATGTGCATTCCATCCATCATAAACAGAGCTACACTGCTTGACCAGATAAACAAATTCTTAATTGGTCGGTAAAGATTCCTCGGCCGACATCGCAAACAGCTGGGAACACGGTGGATTACTAATTAAATGACTGAAGAGGCAAGAAATCAAAACATCCTGTTTTTATAGATATAACAATTCTCTGCCATCAGACGTAACATTTTTAGTAGCTCTTGAATGTTTAGATTAAAACTCGGCGGCAGGAATAACAAATAAGCAGAGCACAATTAATGGGCTGGGAATAAAAAAAAACTTTCGTTCCTCAGAACGCTCGCCGGATTCGAACTACGGCTCGCGCCGAAGTGTTGAAAACAACAACTTTAACAGATCACATCTCAGGTTCTAATTCAGAAGGAAGAGAAGAAAAAAGAGAGCGAAAAAAACGTGCGATTTTACTTATATACTGCGAGACATCGCTGCCACAGATTGTAAACAAAATTATCGATGAACGATAAAATAATTAATGACAGACGATTTTAATTTTACGGTCAACCAATTAAAAACTCGAAATTTTAAAGAAGAGAAATGGAATTTTAAAGCAGATGAAAATTAAAAAGAAATGAAATGAAACAATTTGGAATATACGAATTCGGCAACAATTTAAATATGAATGATTCTGAAATATTTAAAAAGCTGAAAATAGAATAAAACTGAAAAATTGCAATGAATTAACCAATTTTTAACCGAGAGCAATAAATTTGGAATCAAATCAAAGGAAATAAAAAGGGCAATAAATGGAATTGCAAATTAGCCAATTTAAATAAATTTAAATTGCTAAAACCTAAAAAGAACGAACTTTCGCCATTTTTAACACAAAACCTATTGAAAAGAACCTATTTGGAACAGAAGGATATCAAAACCTAAACAATTGGGAAATGGATAACTAAAAAAGAATGACTATGTAAATAAGACCCCTGAACACATTTAAATTAAAAGCAAAATTCCTAAAATTATTAAATATCCAAAAGTATAACCCAACAACTCCTTCGAACGTCCCAAAAAAATTTTTCATTTGAAAAATAAAAAATTTTAGCTAACAGATGACAAAATTCCGCGAAACGAAGGAGAGAAAAAAAAATCAAAATCTCAACTACATCTGTAACATGAGCCATAAAAATCACATAAAAAATCAAATTCCTTATAAATAAATCAAACAATCACTTCACTAAACACTTTCATAATATCAGATCATAAATTTCTCAACTCAGAAACAAACATGTAGATTCAATATTAAACTCTTCAACTTCATTATAACTCTATACTATGAAAATTCATCTGTTCATTTTAAAATGCTCCAACAAATATGCCATCAAAGAGAAGAAATAGAAAAATAATAAACAGATCTCTATATTATTAGCTGTTACGAAAAAACATAAATTTTAACGAAAACTTTGGACCAGCCAAAGAATTCAAATATTCTAAACAACAAATTTTGAAACGGTACCTTAAATAACAACCAATAAATATAAATTAACAAATTCATCATCAATCTCCTCCTCTACAAAGAAAACAATCATTCGAAGCATATTACTCTATTTAAATAATAATTTCAAAGTTGGCTCAAGTTACAACCAAAAAAAAATTTGTGGAATATTTACCCCAAAATAACAAACTCAATTCCCTAACAATTTGGAACTGAAATAAGACCCCTGAACACATTTAAATTAAAAGCAAAATTCCTAAAATTATTAAATATCCAAAAGTATAACCCAACACAGCCTTCAGTAACCTGTTAGACTTTTTTTAAACAAGTTCTGAATATGCAATAACTGTTACTTACTGCACTCGATTGTGCCCCACCCACTATGCAGGTATAACATGCTCAAAATAAGTGAATAACTACACTGTGTAGACTCGTACGTGTTAGAAATATATAAGCAAACACTGTGATTCATGATTCTTTTGAATGAAAATTTAAATCAATAACTTGTTTTATTCTTGAGAGTGAGTCTTGGCATATTTCTGGCAAGTACTTCATGCATATTTAAAATCTCGATGTGTATACAGAATTTGCATAATCATGCACATTCTTAGAATTTGCATTTTTTTAATAAAACCCCATCCTTGACTATAAAAGCTCAGCATAAAACAGGGAAAGTTAATCCAATAATTCAATCATCGAATGTCTAGTTCAGTTGATTCTGTATGTTAATCAGTGTCATTGTGATGTATGAAGTTTTTACTGATGGAGTTTATGAAAGAAAAATACGTCTTGTAACCTGATAATCCCAGCGTGTCAGCTGTTTAGTGATAAATGTTTATGTAGAAGGACATGCTCTTTTGATGAGGTAATATCTTTTAGGTACTATCTTTGCATCGATGATTCCTCTGTTTCTATCTGAAGCTTTTTAATGTAAGTTGTGCTGAGAAAGTAAGAGTCTCTATATAAACTATAATTTGGATGCCTTCTATGCTGCACATAAAGTCAAGTATGCCAGGGAATTCTTGTTTTTACTTCTAAAAAGGTCACTTAAGTTCCTTTTAAAGTTTTTGAATAAAATGATTCATATTTGAGCATATCTGCTTAAGTTTTCTTTTCTAAGTAATTTTTTTAAATTATACCGTGCATCTTCTGTTCTTAAAATCCATATGACTGTGATGTCACCCATTTAAATCTTACCTATGCTGGATTCTAAAAATTCATAATCAACTGCTAAGTTGATGAATGCCTAAACCTAAATTTATAGTTAAATCAACATTTTGTTGGTCTTGTTTTTAGGTCATTCCATATTAAATCAGAACAGAAAAGAGGCATTTTCAACCTGACCCCTCTCAATTTTTTTTAAACTTTGGCTATTGTATTGTCCACTCATAAATTCCTATTTGTAAAAAATGCAACACCATGAAGGAATCATCAGAATTGAATAAAATTTATTCCACAAATGACCTGTATTAATACAAATAAATGATTAAATTTACAAAGAAAGAAAACAATATTACATGTCGAAAATCAGTATTTAGTGAAGCCAACGCATGCTGCAATAAGTGCTTGTAT
Organism: Amaurobius ferox; assembly: GCA_951213105.1. NCBI lineage: Eukaryota > Metazoa > Arthropoda > Arachnida > Araneae > Amaurobiidae > Amaurobius > Amaurobius ferox. Next base: position 127,969,584 of record OX578152.1, read on the forward strand.
ACGATGTAGCATCAAATCAAATAGATTTTGAATTTGTACCTGAGGTAGAGCATTTTGGTGACCAGCCTGTTCGCAACCCTTGAAAATGCTGATCGTGGCAAATTCCAACCGTGGCAAACTCGTTGGCGCGACCTACCAGAAAGGTGTAAGGTAACTGGTTGGACGGCCAGGATGTGCCACCCAATTTAGACCGGAACCCAGTGGGGGAGGCATCCACAGGGAACGTACCCTCCTTCCCCTACCACCAACCTCTCGGAAAAACATACGGACCCATATGTTTAATGTGATCGTACTCCGTGTCAGTGGCGGAAATCGAACCCGGGCCTACCGAGTGCAATTCTCGTGCGCTAGTGCAAATCCCGCGCGCTAACCACTGAGGTACTTCGCCCCCCGCGACATTTTCCATAACTTTCTTTTTATTCACCGAATTTAGACCGGAACCCAGTGGGAGAGGCACCCACGGGGACCGTACCCTCCTTCCCCAACCACCAACCTCTCGAAAGGACTTACAGACCCACATGTTTATTTCGCGTGATCGTACTCCGCGTGAACACGGCGGCAATTTTGGAAATCGAACCCGGGCCTACCGCGTGCAATTCCCACGCGCTAACCACTGGGCTACTTCGCCCTCCGCGACAATCTCCATAACTTTCTTTTTATTCACCCAATTTAGACCGTACCCTCCTTCCCCTACCAGCAACCTCTCGGAAGGACTCACGAACCCACATGTTTAACGTGATCGTACTCTGCGTGAACGTGGCGTAAGTTTTGGCAGTGGCAGGAATCGAACCCGGGCCTACTGAGTGCAATTCCCGCGCGCTAACCACTGGGCTGCCGCGCCCTCCGCGACAATCTCCATAACTTTCTATATATTCACCCAATTTAGACGGGAACCCACCTCCACAGGGGCCGTATCCTCCTTCCCCTACCACCAACCTCTCGGAAGAACTACGGACCCACATATTTAACGTGATCGTATTCCACGTAAACACGGCGGCAGTTTTGGCAGTGGCGGGAATCGAACCCGGGCCTACCGCTAACTTCCCGCGCGCTAATTTGCAATTTAAAATGACCATATGCTTAATTCCATCATCCTCATTCCATTGTTTCATTGTTCCATCATTTAAAATATCCATAAAATTAAAATATCCATTTAAAATATCCAAAAGTTAAAATATACATTTAAAAAATCCATATCGTTCCATCATTTAAAATATAAATATAATAATTTATATGGAGTAAAGGAGCTCTATTCAGAACCGTGACGTCACCTCCACCTTGATGTCCCTACCCACCACCTTCCCTCCTTCTTCGGGGGAGAAACGCCGGTTAAGAAGCGGCACGCCGAGCGGAATGCCGAGAAATTGAAATTCGGAAACTTTTAAAATCCCGATCCTGTGGGCAATACGGAATATTTCCTGACCAGATTGGACTTGTAAGAATGCCAGATGTTTGACCTGTTAGAAACTTGGTTTTGTTTACATCGCGATTCTCGTTTCGCGGGAGCGTGACGTCATTATTAAAATGATTATTCCGTTCTCGTGAACGAATCGCGATGTGGACAAAACTTGGCTGATCATGCAAATCACCTTTCTCGCCGCTCACGCATCCTGTTTTGCATATCCAGAGGGCGTTGCCGGCAACGGTTATGTTCCGGAACGCACCCATCTTCGGATATAAAGGCTAGACACTTTTCTGGTTTTATGTCAGATCGCTTTAAAGGAGATCGCTTTGCTTTAAAGTGAGATCGCTTTGGTCATTAGACCGGTTAGTCATTCGATCGATATACTGATCGATGGAAGGATCTAGAAGGATCTAGATCGGGCAGACGGATCTTCGTAAAGTCATGTTTCAATGTTGTCGAAAGTTACGATAAAGTGTTTATCGGTGAACGCGGATATTTAAACTAAACTTAGTAGTTTTGATGGTTCTCAGTTAAGGAGACCATGTTTCCCGTGTTGTGGACTTTATAGTGCTGATCCGGAAAGTTTAAAGTTTTTGCCATAGCGTGTGCCCAGCTAGTGGTGGCGTCGGAAAGTGCACGTGGTCACGTAAGTGTGAAATGCTTTTATTCCACTTACTTGTGTAAATAATACGTTAACCAGAAACGTGTCTAGGCATGGAACTTACACTGAAAAACCTTCATATGAGCTGTAGTGCTCATGTTTTGTAAATAGTATGCTTTAGTTATTTGGCTTACCTGTTTTCATGATATATACTGTAAGCAAATACAATGGATTCACTCTTCAATAAAAGTGATTTTGATTTAAACTGGAACTGTTCTCATTTAACAATTCTACAGCTACTTGTATTCCTACAACTACTATCTAACGTTTGTTATAGCTGCAACACTCTGTTTTAAATTTTCAACGAAGTTGTGGAACCAGAATTTCGTGGCTCATAGTTATTCTATCACCAGCTTCATCAGAAATTTAATTATACGTTAATTTTCAATATATAACTTACGGATATGATACATATTTCCGTCATGACCTTTCTAAAAATGTAAATTATTAGTCGAAATTATGAGTACTTTTTACTATGCGAGAATTTAAAAACCAAAAATCGTTTTTTTGAGCCAAAAGTGACTTTTGTTTTAAAATCTTTAAAAAATATTAGAAATCGAAATTCAGATTTGAAATTGATATATTTTTACTCGTAATTGTCTGCTCTTTCCGATGGTGTGATTTGTTTTTTTCTACGACGTCTGGATCGTGGAGAAAAAAGGGCAAAAAACAGTCGAAATCGCATAAAACATTAAATAAATAAAAAAAAAATTAAAATTTTAAAAATCGGTTTTCACGTGTCCCCTTCTCTCCCCCCCAGGTCTCCGATTGCCAAATTTCGTAGCTCTCCGACGCGCGGTCGCGAAACGTATAGTGTATAAGACAGACACACACACAGACAGACATTGCCTTTTATTATTTACTAGCCGCCTTTGGCGACCAGCCTGTTCGCTACCCTTGAAAATTCTGACCGTGGCAAACTCGTTGGCGCGACCTACCAGAAAGGTGTAAGGTAACTGCTTGGAAGGCCAGGAAGTGCCACACAATTTAGACCGGAACCCAATGGGGGAGGCATCCAAAGAGACCGTACCCTCCTTCCCCTACCACAAACCTTTCGGAAGGACTTGCAGTCCCACACGTTTAACGTGATCGTACTCCGCGTGAACACGGCTGCAGTTTTGGCAATGGCGGGAATCGAACCCGGGCCTACCGAGTGAAATTCCCGCGCGCTAACCACTGGGCTACCGTGCCATCCGCGACAATCTCCATAACTTTATTTTTATTCGGCAATTTTGGGAATCGAACCCGGGCCTACCAAGTGCAAATCCCGCGCACTAACCACTGGGGTACTTCACCCTCCGCGATATTCTTCATAACTTTCTTTTTATTCACCCAATTTAGACCGGAACCAAGTGGGAGAAGCATCCACAGGGACCGTACCCTTCTTCCCCTACCACCAACCTCTCGGAAGGACTCACGGACCCACATGTTTAACGTGATCGTACTCCGCGTAAACACGGCGGCAATTTTGGGAATCGAACCCGGGCCTACTGAGTGCAATTCCCGCGCGCTAACCACTGGGCTTCTTCGCCCCCAGCGACTTTCTCCATAACATTCTTTTTATTTACCCAATTTAGAACGGAACCCAGTGGGAGAGGCATCCACAGGGACCGTACCCTCCTTCCCCTACCACCAACCTCTCGGAAGGACTTCCGGACCCACATGTTTATCGTGATCGTACTCCGCGTGAACACGGCGGCAGTTTTGGAAGTGGCTGGAATCTGACGGAAATATGTATCATATCCGTAAGTTATATATTGAAAATTAACGTATAATTAAATTTCTGATGAAGCTGGTGATAGAATAACTATGAGCCACGAAATTCTGGTTCCACAACTTCGTTGAAAATTTAAAACAGAGTGTTGCAGCTATAACAAACGTTAGATAGTAGTTGTAGGAATACAAGTAGCAGTAGAAGTGTTAAATGAGAACAGTTCCAGTTTAAATCAAAATCACTTTTATTGAAGAGTGAATCCATTGTATTTGCTTACAGTATATATCATGAAAAACAGGTAAGCCAAATAACCAAAGCATACTATTTACAAAACATGAGCACTACAGCTCATATGAAGGTTTTTCAGTGTAAGTTCCATGCCTAGACACGTTTCTGGTTAACGTATTATTTACACAAGTAAGTGGAATAAAAGCATTTCACACTTACGTGACCACGTGCACTTTCTGATGCCACCACTAGCTGGGCACACGCTATGGCAAAAACTTTAAACTTTCCGGATCAGCACTATAAAGTCCACAACACGGGAAACATGGTCTCCTTAACTGAGAACCATCAAAACTACTAAGTTTAGTTTAAATATCCGCGTTCACCGATAAACACTTTATCGTAACTTTCGACAACATCGAAACATGACTTTACGAAGATCCGTCTGCCCGATCTAGATCCTTCTAGATCCTTCCATCGATCAGTATAAGCAAGCTATCCAACCGAGCTTTCCAAGCGATCGATCCGTCGATCAAAAACGATCTCCATTAAAACCGGTCTGACTGAAAAGCGATCTACTTCAAACCAATCTGACTTAAAACCAGAAAAGTGTCTAGCCTTTATACCCGAAGATGGGTGCGTTCCGGAACATAACCGTTGCCGGCAACGCCCTCTGGATATGCAAAACAGGATGCGTGAGCGGCGAGAAGGGTGATTTGCATGATCAGCCAAGTTTTGTCCACATTGCGATTCGTTCACGAGAACGGAATAATCATTTTAAAAATGACGTCACGCTCCCGCGAAACGAGAATCGCGATGTAAACAAAACCAAGTTTCTAACAATCGGCCCCCTCATGCAAAAACACCAACTCTCGGCGCCCATGCTTTCATCCAACAAAAGGTTATTCTAAGAATCAAAGTTCTTAGTATCCTAAAAACATAATGTATGCATACACAAAATTTTATACATTAAAGAAATTTATAACACTTATAACATTTAGAAAGTGAATAGCCTTTTCTCAAAATGGCAACAATCAAATGAGTACACTTATCTATTATGCAGATCATAAGCATTCTTTAAATTATATGTTTAAGGATAACATAGTCAAAGAAAACAGTATAACCATACTATTGCCCCTTCTTAAGTACTAGCTCATACTGAAGAAAGCTATTTTCTTTACTATTTTGAAAATTTATAAACAAACATTAAGTTTAAAATTTAAAAGTCTAAAGATATCAAAAATTTTAAGCTCTAGAAAAATTTTAGGTATAGTTATCAATTTTAATATTTAAGATTAAAAATTTAAGTCTAAACATCAAATTCAAGTTTGTAGAAAATTTAATGTATAACTATGAAATTTAACATTTAAGATTAAAAATTTAAGTCCAAACATCAAAATCAAGTTTTGTAGAAAATTTAATGTATAACTATGAAATTTAACATTTAAGATTAAAAATTTAAGTCTAAACATCAAATTCAAGTTTGTAGAAAATTTAATGTATAACTATGAAATTTAACATTTAAGATTAAAAATTTAAGTCCAAACATCAAATTCAAGTTTTGTAGAAAATTTAATGTATAACTATGAAATTTAACATTTAAGATTAAAAATTTAAGTCTAAACATCAAATTCAAGTTTGTAGAAAATTTAATGTATAACTATGAAATTTAACATTTAAGATTAAAAATTTAAGTTTTATTATCTTAGCCCATGACTAGTATACACACTAAATACCCAATACAATGGCAATGATAATAAAAGATACAGAAGGTAAATATACATATGAGATAAACACAGATTAAAAATTTTATGTTTCATGTGAATTATATCAATAATGTACATTCAGATAACATTTTATTCACATAAGCGAAAATGCATTATGCGTGTAGTAAAAATGGATATATATTTTTTTTCAAGTGTAATGTGAGAAAAGTAACAGTTCATTGTCACATAACAATATATACTCAAGATACATTTCATTTGTATCAATGAGAGAGGAATAAATTATAAAATACCCTAACCATTTATACTTTGAAAATATGAAAAAAAATTTAAAGTAAAATTTTTATTTGAACAGTTAAATTTTATATTTTAAAGATATTTACTAAATTTTAAAACTCTATCTTTAGTCATTGGCTTCGTGAAGTAATCTGCTACGTTATCTTTAGTATTAACAAAGTTAATTTTAAAAGACTCGTTTACAACTAAGTTCCTTAAATTCCACACCCAAAAGTCTTTTGACTTTTCCCAATTCTTTGATATCAAATTCTTTACTCAAAAGTGAAACTGTATGGTCTATATCATTTTGTTGTTTCAAGAAAATTTTATCATTCAACTTGGCATAAAGATATGCGGACTTAATGTCCAGTTGAAAATGTTTCCATTTAAGCATGCAAACAAATATGGAGAAAAAAGCTCTGATTAAACTAAAATTAATCACAGGGCTAAACACTTCATCATATGAGTCCCCCTTTATCTGGGTATATCCTTGAGCTACTAGGCGAGCTTTGAATCGTTTAACATTTCCCCTTTCATCCTTCTTAATGGTATAAACCCATCTACTTCCTATAATTTTTTGTTGTGAGATGGGTGCAGGCACTAAGTCCCAGACACCCCTCTCTTGCATTGTAGCTATTTCATCATCCATGGCTTCTTGCCATTTATCGGACTGGGGAGATTCTATTGCCGATTTATAGCTCTTGGGTATCAAGATCTCAACATTGCTTGCTTCTGGTTTCCTTTTGATATCACTTACCCCCTTTTTCTCTCTAAAATTAAACATTTGCTGATCATAATGAATGTTAGCTTTTCCACAAAACTTTCTGACATCATTATGAGATCTCAGCCTTTTATTGTCACCTTTTACTGAGTAGTAAATATCCGTCCTACTCCCATCAGGCCTAGGTACTGCTTTCCGTATCCAGTCAATATCTGAGCAGGGTGTCAGACCAGAATCAGCAGGAGAGTCCTCATCCCCACTAGATTTACTAGTGTCACGGCTCTCACCTGCTTCTTCCTCTGACACTCCTCCTAAGCATTCTGATTCCGAGTCAATCGACTGAGTAACGTTCGATTTCCTCAAGGTGATTCCTTTAGGGTAATTAGGGCCCAGGACGCCTTCCGCTGCCACTCCTTCCTCAAACCTTACATTAGAGGTTTCCTCAACTTTCTTTTTACCCGCTATATAAATCCTATAGCCTTTGGTGCTTTCGGCATATCCGACCATTATTCCTATTTGGGCTCTCATATCCAACTTATTTCTAATTTGTTTGGCTGTGCCCACATAGGCTTTGCACCCGAAAACTTTGAGGTGAGCAACGGCTGGCTTCCTTCCATAATATAACTCGTGTGGAGTTTTGGTTTTGAACTTATGACATATTCTGTTCTTGGTGTGTGTAAAACACAAAATCGCTTCTGCCCACATTCTGTTATCAACCTGGCTTTGATCAAGCATAGCTTTCACACAATCTAGTGCAGTCAGATTAAATCTTTCAGAAACCCCGTTCTGTTCGGGTGTATATGCATTTGACTTTTCTGATTTAATCCCCAATTTATTTAAGTATGCCTTGAACTGGTTGTGACAGAACTCCATACCATTGTCCGTACGGATACACAAAATCTTTTTGCCTAGCTGCCTCTCTTCCTTAGCTTGGAATTCTTTAAATATCTTAAACACCTCTGATTTTTGTTTCATTATATAAACAAACACTTTCCGGCTGAAGTCGTCAGTTATTGTCAAAAAGTATCTGTTTCCGCCCATTGAAGCTGTAGGTAAGGGACCACACACATCCATATGGAGTAATTGTAAAGGTTTAGTGGACCTTATCCTACCAATTGGCTTAAAAGAAATTCTCTTAGACTTTGCTAACTTACAGTGTGTACAGTTAATTTTTGCATATTTTAGTCTAGGGAGTCCATTAGCCGCGGAAACTTTACTTGTCTGATATAAATAATCAGAGTTAATGTGGCAATATCTCCTATGCCAGAGTTCCGTTTTATTCAAAACCTCAGAAACCGCACAACTTGGTTTCTCATTAACCTTTTCTTTTGACCTCGACTTCACCTCAGAGTTACGTTTACTTTTATTTATTCTAGGCAAATTTTTCATTTTGTCAATACTGTTTTTCTTATTTAGGGGTTTTCTATCTTTTTTAGAATTTTTATCCCTACCCTGATCCTTTCCTTTAGTTTTACGGTCTTCAATATTGTTATTTGCAGTCTGAACTTCGTATTGAGGTTTTAAAAAATATAACCCTTCTTTTCGCTTAGCATAGAAGAATTTTTCTCCCTTTGGAGTGTAAAACCACAATACCCCATTAGCCCCTTTAAAAGTATACCCCTGTTCCTCAATAACAGATGCGGCTAATAAGTTTCGTCTTAACTTAGGCGAAAACATTACATCAGACAAAACAATATTACTTCTTATGTTCTGAAACTGAACATACATTTTGACCGTACCGATAGCCTCAACTGGGCTCTCAATATCACCCACTGCTAGCGACATAGATGCACCTTTGCTTTCCTTAAATTTTGAAAATAAATTAATATCATTGCAAAAGTGCCGCGTAGCAGCGGTGTCAATTACCCAGCTGAGTCTATCGCTAGGATCCTGCACAGTATTAGCTTCAACTCTAGCAGATGAATACAATTCAATTATATTTGAGCTAGACTTAAGAATAGGGCAATTATTCCTTAAATGACCGGCCTTCTTACAAAAATAACATGGTCCTATGACCCTTTTAACTGGTTTAACACTTTTAAACACTTTGTTATTTTTACACTTTACATTTACATTACTCTGAGACAAGAATACAGATGAATTTTGACTTACATTGTTTCTGTCACTACGGAGTTGCCGGATACGTCCTTCTTCCGCAGACAATTCATGTTGGATTTTCTCCAAAGTGAAATCTTTGTCCTCCCATCTGTAGATTAGCTGAACTATTCCTTGGAAGTCATCAGAGAGGTATCTTATGGCCTGGAATGCCACATAGACGCTTTCCACCGGGTGCTTGACGTCCTTCAATTTGGCGACCGCCTTCTTCAAACGCGTACAGAAGATATCCACCGGTTCATCTGGCTCCGGACGTAGGCTGAAGAACTCATCCAGTAAACGCACCAGGTTGGCGCGAGTCGGCGCGTCGAAGTGCGTTTTTAACTTATCCCACGCATCTGCCGGATCGTCGTTAATGTCAATTAACTCTTGGTAATCAGATGAAACATTCTGGAACAGGATTGCTAACGCGCGGTCCTTTCTTCGCATGTGATCTTCATAATCACGGCGTGACGTTTTTTCATCCACCGGTAACGCTGTTCGGTCTACAAATCCGAAACAGCCCTCTCCTTTAAGAGCGAATGAAACTTCATTCCTCCAAGTGACGTAATTGTCTCTAGTTAATGCAGTAATTTTATTTGCCTCCATGGCAAGGTGGCCTTTTGGAACTGAGCTGAACAGACCTTTTGTTTACGCTTTCGTCGACATGCAAATGGCGCCGTCCGACATGCAAATGGCGGTTTTGAACTTATGACATATTCTGTTCTTGGTGTGTGTAAAACACAAAATTATTCCTATTTGGGCTCTCATATCCAACTTATTTCTAATTTGTTTGGCTGTGCCCACATAGGCTTTGCACCCGAAAACTTTGAGGTGAGCAACGGCTGGCTTCCTTCCATAATATAACTCGTGTGGAGTTTTGGTTTTGAACTTATGACATATTCTGTTCTTGGTGTGTGTAAAACACAAAATCGCTTCTGCCCACATTCTGTTATCAACCTGGCTTTGATCAAGCATAGCTTTCACACAATCTAGTGCAGTCAGATTAAATCTTTCAGAAACCCCGTTCTGTTCGGGTGTATATGCATTTGACTTTTCTGATTTAATCCCCAATTTATTTAAGTATGCCTTGAACTGGTTGTGACAGAACTCCATACCATTGTCCGTACGGATACACAAAATCTTTTTGCCTAGCTGCCTCTCTTCCTTAGCTTGGAATTCTTTAAATATCTTAAACACCTCTGATTTTTGTTTCATTATATAAACAAACACTTTCCGGCTGAAGTCGTCAGTTATTGTCAAAAAGTATCTGTTTCCGCCCATTGAAGCTGTAGGTAAGGGACCACACACATCCATATGGAGTAATTGTAAAGGTTTAGTGGACCTTATCCTACCAATTGGCTTAAAAGAAATTCTCTTAGACTTTGCTAACTTACAGTGTGTACAGTTAATTTTTGCATATTTTAGTCTAGGGAGTCCATTAGCCGCGGAAACTTTACTTGTCTGATATAAATAATCAGAGTTAATGTGGCAATATCTCCTATGCCAGAGTTCCGTTTTATTCAAAACCTCAGAAACCGCACAACTTGGTTTCTCATTAACCTTTTCTTTTGACCTCGACTTCACCTCAGAGTTACGTTTACTTTTATTTATTCTAGGCAAATTTTTCATTTTGTCAATACTGTTTTTCTTATTTAGGGGTTTTCTATCTTTTTTAGAATTTTTATCCCTACCCTGATCCTTTCCTTTAGTTTTACGGTCTTCAATATTGTTATTTGCAGTCTGAACTTCGTATTGAGGTTTTAAAAAATATAACCCTTCTTTTCGCTTAGCATAGAAGAATTTTTCTCCCTTTGGAGTGTAAAACCACAATACCCCATTAGCCCCTTTAAAAGTATACCCCTGTTCCTCAATAACAGATGCGGCTAATAAGTTTCGTCTTAACTTAGGCGAAAACATTACATCAGACAAAACAATATTACTTCTTATGTTCTGAAACTGAACATACATTTTGACCGTACCGATAGCCTCAACTGGGCTCTCAATATCACCCACTGCTAGCGACATAGATGCACCTTTGCTTTCCTTAAATTTTGAAAATAAATTAATATCATTGCAAAAGTGCCGCGTAGCAGCGGTGTCAATTACCCAGCTGAGTCTATCGCTAGGATCCTGCACAGTATTAGCTTCAACTCTAGCAGATGAATACAATTCAATTATATTTGAGCTAGACTTAAGAATAGGGCAATTATTCCTTAAATGACCGGCCTTCTTACAAAAATAACATGGTCCTATGACCCTTTTAACTGGTTTAACACTTTTAAACACTTTGTTATTTTTACACTTTACATTTACATTACTCTGAGACAAGAATACAGATGAATTTTGACTTACATTGTTTCTGTCACTACGGAGTTGCCGGATACGTCCTTCTTCCGCAGACAATTCATGTTGGATTTTCTCCAAAGTGAAATCTTTGTCCTCCCATCTGTAGATTAGCTGAACTATTCCTTGGAAGTCATCAGAGAGGTATCTTATGGCCTGGAATGCCACATAGACGCTTTCCACCGGGTGCTTGACGTCCTTCAATTTGGCGACCGCCTTCTTCAAACGCGTACAGAAGATATCCACCGGTTCATCTGGCTCCGGACGTAGGCTGAAGAACTCATCCAGTAAACGCACCAGGTTGGCGCGAGTCGGCGCGTCGAAGTGCGTTTTTAACTTATCCCACGCATCTGCCGGATCGTCGTTAATGTCAATTAACTCTTGGTAATCAGATGAAACATTCTGGAACAGGATTGCTAACGCGCGGTCCTTTCTTCGCATGTGATCTTCATAATCACGGCGTGACGTTTTTTCATCCACCGGTAACGCTGTTCGGTCTACAAATCCGAAACAGCCCTCTCCTTTAAGAGCGAATGAAACTTCATTCCTCCAAGTGACGTAATTGTCTCTAGTTAATGCAGTAATTTTATTTGCCTCCATGGCAAGGTGGCCTTTTGGAACTGAGCTGAACAGACCTTTTGTTTACGCTTTCGTCGACATGCAAATGGCGCCGTCCGCGGCCCCCGTCGACAGGATTTGTTGGAACTCGAACACTTCTAAATTTTTAACGTTGTTATGGGGAGCACAGGCCCATAACCTTTGACGGAAATATGTATCATATCCGTAAGTTATATATTGAAAATTAACGTATAATTAAATTTCTGATGAAGCTGGTGATAGAATAACTATGAGCCACGAAATTCTGGTTCCACAACTTCGTTGAAAATTTAAAACAGAGTGTTGCAGCTATAACAAACGTTAGATAGTAGTTGTAGGAATACAAGTAGCAGTAGAAGTGTTAAATGAGAACAGTTCCAGTTTAAATCAAAATCACTTTTATTGAAGAGTGAATCCATTGTATTTGCTTACAGTATATATCATGAAAAACAGGTAAGCCAAATAACCAAAGCATACTATTTACAAAACATGAGCACTACAGCTCATATGAAGGTTTTTCAGTGTAAGTTCCATGCCTAGACACGTTTCTGGTTAACGTATTATTTACACAAGTAAGTGGAATAAAAGCATTTCACACTTACGTGACCACGTGCACTTTCCGATGCCACCACTAGCTGGGCACACGCTATGGCAAAAACTTTAAACTTTCCGGATCAGCACTATAAAGTCCACAACACGGGAAACATGGTCTCCTTAACTGAGAACCATCAAAACTACTAAGTTTAGTTTAAATATCCGCGTTCACCGATAAACACTTTATCGTAACTTTCGACAACATCGAAACATGACTTTACGAAGATCCGTCTGCCCGATCTAGATCCTTCTAGATCCTTCCATCGATCAGTATAAGCAAGCTATCCAACCGAGCTTTCCAAGCGATCGATCCGTCGATCAAAAACGATCTCCATTAAAACCGGTCTGACTGAAAAGCGATCTACTTCAAACCAATCTGACTTAAAACCAGAAAAGTGTCTAGCCTTTATACCCGAAGATGGGTGCGTTCCGGAACATAACCGTTGCCGGCAACGCCCTCTGGATATGCAAAACAGGATGCGTGAGCGGCGAGAAGGGTGATTTGCATGATCAGCCAAGTTTTGTCCACATTGCGATTCGTTCACGAGAACGGAATAATCATTTTAAAAATGACGTCACGCTCCCGCGAAACGAGAATCGCGATGTAAACAAAACCAAGTTTCTAACAGAATCGAACCCGGGCCTACCAAGTGCAATTCCTGACCGCTAACCACTGGGCTGCCTCGCCCTCCGCAACTTTCTTTATATTTACCCAATTTAGACGGGAACCCTGTGAGGGAGGCATCCACAGGGACCGTACCCTCCTTCCCCTACCACCAACCTCTCGGAAGGACTTCCGGACCCACATGTTTATCGTAATCGTACTCCGCGTGAACACGGCGGCAGTTTTGGAAGTGGCGGGAATCGAACCCGGGCCTACCGAGTGCAATTCCTGAGCGCTAACCACTGGGCTGCCTCGCCCTCCGCAACTTTCTTTATATTCACCCAATTTAGACGGGAACCCTGTGAGGGAGGCATCCACAGGGACCGTACCCTCCTTCCCCTACCACCAACCTCTCGGAAGGACTTCCGGACCCACATGTTTATCGTGATCGTACTCCGCGTGAACACGGCGGCAGTTTTGGAAGTGGTGGGAATCGAACCCGGGCCTACCGAGTGCAATTCCTGAGCGCTAACCACTGGGCTGCCTCGCCCTCCGCAACTTTCTTTATATTCACCCAATTTAGACGGGAACCCTGTGAAGGAGGCATCCACAGGGACCGTACCCTCCTTCCCCTACCACCAACCTCTCGGAAGGACTTACGGGCCCACATGTTTAACGTGATCGTATTCCGCGTGAACACTTCGGCAGTTTTGGCAGTGGCGGGAATCGTACCCGGGCCTACCGCTAACTTCCCGCGCGCTAATTTACAATTTAAAATGACCATATGCTCTCTAAGCTCTTAATTCCATCATCCTCATTCCATTGTTCCATCATTTAAAATATCCATAAAATTTAAATATCCATCGTTCCATCATTTAAAATATCCATAAAATTAAAATATCCATCGTTCCATCATTTAAAATATCCATAAAATTAAAATATCTACTTAAAAAATCCATATCGTTCCATCATTTAAAATATAAATATAATAATTTCTACAGTGCATATGTTAAGCTCTTATTTCATTTAAAATCGGAAGCGCGGGAAACGGAAAGTAAAAACTAATTCGGTTTCTTATTGTCCCACCCATCGCTATGCATATACAGAACCGTGACGTCACCTCCACCTTGACGTCCCCACCCACCACCTTCCCTGCTTCAGCGGGGGAGAAACGAAGCGTCACGCCGAGCGGAACGGCGAGAAATTTAAAATCATGACGTCTTTAAAATTGCGATCCTGAAGGCAATTTTCATTATTTCTGGACCAGATTAGACTTGTAAGAATGCCAGATGTTTGACCTTTCTGAAAATGTAAATTATTAGTCGAAATTATGAGTACTTTTCACGATGCGAGAATTTAAAAACCAAAAATCGTTTTCTTGAGCAAAAAGTGACTTTTGTTTTAAAATCTTTAAAAAATATTAGAAATCGAAATTCAGATTTGAAATTGATATATTTTTACTCGAAATTCTCTGCTCTTTCCGATGGTGTAATTTGTTTTTTTCTACGATGTCTGGATCGTGGAGAAAAAAGGGCAAAAAGGGCAAAAAACGGTCGAAATCGCATAAAACATTAAATAAATAAAAAAATAATTAAAATTTTAAAAATCGGTTTTCACGTGTCCCCTTCCCTCCCCCCCGGGTCTCCGATTGCCAAATTTCGTAGCTCTCCGACGCGCGGTCGCGAAACGTATAGTGTATAAGACAGACAGACACACACACACACACAGACATTGCCTTTTATTATTTAAGAAGATGGAACGAACGTCATGAACAAGATGTCAACCGACGAAATACCAGACATGTTTAATAGGGGACATATCTGGTGAATATGCAGACCAAGGAAGAAGCTATATCTGCTGTGCTGAAAAGAAGTCTTGAGCATTCTTAGCAACATGTGAACAAGCATTGTCCTGTTGAAATACAGCTCCAAGAATGCGTTGGTGGAAGTGTATGACTTCGGGCTCCAGAGCTTTTCTGATGTACCAATTGTTGTTGAGATTACCCACAATTCTTAACAGTTGAGATTGTTCTAGTGCCCTAGATCATCATGCTGGGTATTCGTCCAGTATGATTCCAGAAGGTGGTGTTCGCCGCAATAGCGTCTAACGTGAATGTGGCCACCACTGTACCCCAAGTTAAAGTGGGATTCATTGTTGCCAAACGACATGCCAGTGCCTATGTTGATAGCCACAGGTGTCGATGGTTTTGCATCAGGGGAATCCTGCATAAAGGAATTCTTATATGCATGGAGCAGCAGATGCCGAGGAATTGTTGGAGCAGACAATGACACACCTGTAGCAGTGCTCTAACATTCCACCATTTGTCAAGATGAAGCTGTACGGTTCATCACTGCCATGCAGATGATGCAGAGCTGTCTATTATCCCATCGCTGACATAACATTTCGTTGTCCACTGTCGAATTTACAACTCGTCCGGTTCTCTTCAGTCCTCTGTTTTCACAATCGCATCACCTTCGTGGCATTGCGCTCTATACGAGTTGCTATTACACGATAAGAAAGACCCCCTTCACAAAGACCAATCATTCTTTCCTGTTCTAACTCCATAACTTGATCATATAATGCCCTCTGTTATTGTTAAGACATAGTGACTTCATGACACGTTTACTGCTAGCAGTCAACCGTAGACTTTTTTTAACATCCCATTACAGCTCTTTATTTATATGGCTGAAACAGATGTTCAGAGGGTACTGCTTAGCCTACGCATGCATGGTGACTCAGAAATTCTAATCATTTGCATAGCACACTTTAATTTTAGAGATTCAGATTTGTGGTGACCAGGTCGCCATTGGCGACCAAGTTTGTAATCATGGTGACTAAAATCATTGCAGTAAGTCACCATTTTTTGGTGACCAAAATTTACCCAGATACCTTTTAAACCCGTGGTGCTTGCAGCCTTTAGACCCAGCCGATTGCCTCGAGATCATGGGCATCAGGCCGAATCCTTAGCTACTCCCAAATCACAATCCATCGTGATTTTGTCACACTGATGGTACGGGTTTGACTGCTCCACTCCCGTAAACTAATTCAACCTGGCTTATTAGCTGACATTTTTATTGGTGTAGTAGGAGAGAGAATGTACAGTTTCTGTTGTTCTTTTCAATTCTCGTTGTTCGGATGGCTTAGTCACATGTTTCTAAATTATCAAAAACTCTAAACGTGTGTGCCTGTCGCAAATTTGATCGAATAAAATTTTATTTTTTGGATAATTACTTCCATGCTTTTCTTTCTTTTTCGTCCCAGACATTTTTTTTCTTTCCCCAGTACATAGGATATCTACAGATCACGAAAATCCTGATAACTTCATGAAATCGATTATAAATGTACCCCAAAATGTCGCAAAATTGGAATAAAGCCCCGAGTTTTGAGATAATTTTTTTTCCTTTCTTTGAAATCTGTTTCTCTGGGATTGCAATATCGGCACTCACAAGCAGCGATTCCCACTGTGTCTGAAGAGAAAAGAACAATGATTATCTTTCTGCCACTTTTGCAATCTATTTGCATCCACTAAAATTTTTATAATTATTTCATCGTATATAAAAAAAAAAACAATTTTTCAGATTTATTTTTACTTAAATGAAGGGATATTTTAAAGAACTATTTTTATTTATAAGCATCGCGAAAAACTGTATTTATACATGATCCTTGGCATATGTCGTTTAACGGGAGAAATATTTTCCACTTTTGCAGTCTGTTTGCATTGACTACAATTTCTTAAATTATTTCATATTTTATACAGAAAAGCTATTTTTCAAACGTGTTATTAATAAAATGAAGGACATTTTTACAACCTATCATTTTATTTATAAACATCGCAAAAAACTGCGTTTGTATGTGCATCTCGGCATATGCTATTTAATGGGGAAAATATTTTTCACTTATGCAATCTGTTTGCATTGACTAATATTCATTCATTTTATAGTAGGATTTACACTTTTATGTTTGTGTATATAAGCATTTCATAAATCCATGTATTTGAGGTAGCTATACATAATATATTATAGATTTTTTATGCTATTATCAGTAGTGTAGCGTGAGACTTTTGACTGGGGAGGCTGAAATTTCGGTATTACAAGTTAAATTTATATTAGAATTCACATTTTCATAAGTTTTATTTCAATAAGTTTTATTTATGGGTCAATAAAATAAAATAATTTTGCATAAAAATGCAAAGAGTGGATCAAATGCACGAGATTTTAAAATGTTACACATGTAAGATGAGGCCAACGGCCGTACCGTGCTGAAAACACCGGTTCTCGTTAGATCACCGAAGTGAAGCAGCATCGGGCGCGGTTAGTACTTGGTGGGTGACCACCTCGGAACGCCGCGTGCTGTTGGCCATCTCGGGTGCGGTATCCCCGTGGTTTGCGCGCTAGATTTGCACGCTGCCACAAATGCCGCCGTGTTCATGCGGAGTACGATGACGTTAAACATGTGGGTCCGTAAGTCCTTCCGAGAGGTTGGTGGTAGGGGAAGGAGGGTACGGTCCCTGTGGATGGCTCCCCCACTGGGTTCCGGTCTAAATTGGGTGGCACTTCCCGGCCGTCCATTCAGTTACCTTACACCTTTCTGGTAGGTCGGACGGTCTGGGTCTCAACAACAACAACAACATGTAAGATGAATACATACAAGATAGAACATTTTAAATGTTTTCTTATTTCTAAATTAGATAAACTTTTACAATAATTTTATTAAATATGAAGTTATGGTCACCCATAAAGAGGTAAAGGGGGGGGTCGCGATCCCCCTTGGACACTCAATATAACAAAGGCAAGCATCAAGCCAGTCGATGTTGTACATCATGTTCTGGGGTTTACACCCCCCCCCCCCTCCACCTTTTATGTGGAAGGCAAACCTTACTTAATCTGTTGTTACAAGCCATAATGCTGTTAAATGTTGCCATACGACTCACAAGCATATGAAAATAATGTCATTGATGTAAGACAGGCCCTATACTAAATTCCTTTTCATGTTTGTATGCGTTGTTTGTTTTGACATTCCTGCATAGGATAGCCATTCACCCATAATCATATTCTGCCAAATAAATGCTGTCTTTATTCTAGTTTCAGTCGGATTGTTGACTGGCAGTATATCCTTTCTTCCGACGGAATATAAAGAAACTTAACATTCATAATCATCTGCAAATTCCTATAGGTTTCTAAATGACATTGCTATTCAAAACATTCTGTTAAAATATTTAAATCAATGCTCCTAAATAGAAGTTTTAAGAATCTCTTTTCTCACTGTACAAAATGATCTTCACAGGCAGATCTAAAGAATAAAACATCCGGTTCTATTTGTAAACAAATTTACAAAAAATATGAAATTGAATCAATATGATGAAATGAAAGCGCTAAAATTGTATGGGAAGATATACTCATACTACTTATATTCTCGTAGATTAGAAGATATGCCCATGCATTAGTAGAAGATTATCCATACTACAACATATGAGTTTCAAAAGTCTTTGTCAAAACAGAACAGATTCTGTAATAAATTGAAAATATCAATAATCTCCATAATTTTGAAACCGGAAGGTCATAATGGATATAATGCAGTCAAAAATACAATTTCAATAAAATTTATTTTAGATACATTTCTTTATTATTTAAATCTGAAAATATTTAATAAAAATCATCTGCCACATAAATACATTGGATTTCCATTGCTAATCAACATGATATAAGTTTTTTCAAATACATTGAGGAACAAATATCTTCTGCATAATGTTAACTCTATGAAATGTTTAATTGTGGTTCTTTTATTAATATCTCAACAACTTCTGTTCCCAGAAACTACCCACAAAATTTCATAAAATTCAGTGCAGCCATTCTCCCGTGATGATGAGACAGACAGAAAGACTTTTAATTTTATTTTTTTATAGATTCCTACTCATTACACAATGCGCTACAATTTTTTGTAATTGGCTTTTTTTCGTCTATCTCACTTTATTGCCAAGTACATCATCTTAATTTTTCAAGCTGCAGTCACTTGTATTCAATCGGACAGGGTCACCTTGGGGTAGATAGACCTCCCTTTAAAGTTTTTAACAACTTTCATAAGAACCCTTTATATACATTTTATCTGATTTAATGTTGTATAATATGATTACTTAAAATATGTTTTACCTAGGTGTACCATTTCAAGTTTTTTCTGTTATTGCAAATAAGGGAAGCATTAAATTCCTCAGGTACTTGCTCGCTGTTTTGCCATTGAAATCTTCCATCTTTTCTTTCGGACGGTGTGAATTTTTTCTTTTAATCAAAGAAAGAGAGTATATGGTAAATGAACTTCATTTCTTTTTAATTTATGTTGAGTATCGATTTCTACTATTTTATTATTTAAATTTCTCATTTTCTATTGAATTTAATAGTAGTTTTTTATATTTATTCATATTCTGACATTGAAATTTCAATATATAAACTTTGATTGTTACTCTTTTAACATATTTAAATTCCTCATCTAATATATGAAAGGTAAAATTTTACCTTTATAAAGGCCGTATTACATTCAAGAACTTTTGGAGCAACCAATTATTTCAGACAACTTTTCCCCCAATTTTTGAGTGAAAAAGTTGGCGATAGGGTTATTGACAGTTTGAAGAAGTTGTGCTAAATGACAAAAGTATGACGGTATGTTTATCGCCTTTTGGCGACAGCTATACATTTGTACGTACTTTTCGGCAGGCAGAGCATTCTCGCTTCGACTTCGGCAGTAAAACATGATTTTTACTTAGTACTTCCTTTTGTAACCTTTATTACTTTGTAATTATGACTAAATTGCTATCAGCTGCAGGGAAAAATCAAATATGCCTTGGCATAATTACGTTAGGATTATTCCTGCTTAAGAAGAAGAAACAAAGCAAACCGAGAAGGAATTCGACAAAATCTATTGTAAATTTTTGATTTGATCTTTTTTATATGGATTACTTCAGATATCAGAAGCTTAAACAGATGAATGAACATTAAAAAATTCTTGGATTTGTCACACATCCATATAAAAAAGCAAATAAATATTTTTTGAAAAATATTCACTCTATTTTAAGATACAAAATTAGTTTAAAAAGCGATATTGCCGATATTGACTGAAATGAAACAAAAAAAAAGAAAACATAAAAAGTATTTAAATTCAAGAATGCCGTCATTAAAATATCATGTCTTAAACAAATTTAAGTTCATTACCATTTTATACTTGATTTTAAATGTTTTCAAATAAATATCTATATTAAATATCCGAATATGTTATTTGCTCCTTCCTTTGTAATGTTTAAAATATTTCTCATTAAAGTAAACTTTTAAAAATTGTTTTATCTACATTTATATTTATTGAGTAATTATGTTTTAAAATGGATTTAAATGTATATTCCATCTATAGCTGGTATAAAGTATACTTCAAGATGTTTTTCAAAGTAACTTCGAAATAAATTTTATAAGCATTCAAATTTAAAAGAGTAAACTTTTCATATTTACATATAAACTTATTTTTTTTTATTAAAAGTAAATGATTTTCAAATGTATTATAAATTTCTAATTGTCTATGTGCATTTAAAATAATAAAAAAATTCTTCAAATGTTAGCGTCAAATTATTAAAATTTCAAAGTAGTTTGATTTTTGTTTTCATTTTAATCTAAAATGTTCAAAATTACATGTCGAAAGATAACTACTACTCGTATAAGGATTTTCGATGATTTCTGCCTAACTTTACATGCACATTTTATATTTGCTATTTCTACAAGTACTTTTTAAATTAAGAATATATTCCATCTATAGCTGGTATAAAGTATACTTCAAAATATTTTTCAAAGTAACTTCGAAATAAATTTTTATAAGCATTCAAATTTAAAAATAATTTACTGATATAAGGTTATTTTGTATATAGAACTTAAAATAATTTAAAACAATAAAATTCTGCAGATTATTAAAGAAAAACTGCATTTAAATTTTTAGCAACAGATGGCAGCACTTGTAAAATTTAAGATTCGCTTGGATGCGAACCAGAGCCCAGTCGTTTACTGAGCTGATTCTCTACCACCCAAGCTAAAACTTCACATTTGAAATGTACTAACTAATTATATCATGCAATGCATTTAGTGCTTTTTAGAGTACTATTTTAAAAAGTAAACAGAATATGTTTTCAAGTTGTTTTAGTATTGCAATAGAAGGATAAAAAAAGTCGATGGAGAACATACATAAAAATTCATTTTCTAAATTCCGTCTGATATTTTTTTAATGATTCGAGAAGGAGAACATAATTGTATTCATTAAAACGAGGAAATTGATATAGTGTAGTAAATATTCTAAAGCAATTTAAATTAGGATCCTTTGTGTTTTGTGATGGAATCACTTTAGTTAACTTATTTTAGAAAACTGATGAAATATGTATATATCGCCAAAGTAAACTCGCGTACTCTCTTGTTTAAATTCACAGAAAGGTGGATTTTCTGAAACGCGTCAATACTGTAAACTAGCAAGCCGCTGGTAAATATAAATTTGAATCAAAAGAGACCAAAGAGATTATATTCGTAATAATGTCATAATTTTTATTATATAATATTTCATGTATATAAAATCGCTTTGGAAGAGATGGTTTGTAAGGATGATATTTCCTCGTACGCATATTTCTTCAAATTCTTTTTTAAATACAGTGGGTCTTTTAGATTCCACAAAAATGATTTTTCATGTATTGATTCAATTAACTCCATTTCCATCTCACATGACCACTATTTTTCAACTTCGAGACGACTTCCATTGACTTCCATCTTTATGACACAGAAATATTATAAATACTTAACAAAATTCTAAATCTGAACTAAAATAATACTTTGCGCTGCAAGATTATTATATCAATATATTCTATCTGTTATTATATTCTATCTGTTCGCACTCCACAGATTCAAACTTACGTGAGGATTTCACGCCAAACCAGAATGTAGTAAAATCTGTGCCAACCTTTCTACACACGTGATTCCTCCGTTACTCATCTGTGATTGGCTGGTTGGTGAAAAATTGTCCCAAATGAACAACTTTTTCTATACCAGTCGGATAAACTTGTCCCAATTTTTTTACCTTATTTCACACGAGTTTTCCCACCAACTCTGCATAAAAATTGTTCGAAAAGTTGGTTGTTTAAAAAATTACTGGAAAAGTTGTTGAATGTGATACGGCCTTAATAGTTAGAAACATTTCTAATTGAAATATCTCCTAAATCTCATTACAAATTTTGATGATTTTTTTAAGTAATGAGACTTATTCCAGGAAATAGTTTGATTGCACTACAATGAAGTACAGATTAACAAGAATTAACAATTTATTTAAATTTCTCATTTTCTATTGAAGTTAATAGTTGTGTTTTTATATTTATTCATATTCTGACATTGAAATTTCAATATATAAACTTTGATTGTTACTTTTTTATCATATTTAAATTCCTCATCTAATATATGAAAGGTAAAATTTTACCTTTCTAATAATTAGAAACATTTCTAATTGAAATATCTCCCAAATTTCGTTACGAATTTTGATTATTTTTTTAAGTAATGAGGCTGATTCCAGGAAACAGTTTGATTGCCCTACAATGAAGTGCAGATTAATAAGAATTAACAATTTGTTTCTGTCCATCTCACTGTCATAACCACTCATAACAGCTCAATAGATTTATATACATTTTTTTTTCACTCATTTATTAAACTTAATAAGGAACTAGTTAATGGCAAAAAACATTTCCAATTTTATGCTGGTTTAATATATAAAGAGGACAATTTCAAAATACGATTCAAAATTAAATATCCTCCTAAAATATGCAATCTAATTTGGTAAAACTGTTTTCAAGCAACATGACTGGATACAGGTAATGTTTTAATATAAGCTTAATTCTATTACACCTTTCCACAGAACAAGAATTCAGGTGCATGTTTTGCTAGTCTATCATGACTGCTTTTATGGCTCAGCCAATTTACATATTTTTCTGACTTGTTTGTTAAGTTTAATAGGGAGCCCATTTAAGGCTAAAATGTTTCAGCTTTTGTATCTTATTTTAGTATTACCCCAATCAACTCTGGTTGCTACTTTTCAATGAACTTAAAAAAAGTTTTATTTATAATTGATTATATTTTGACATTGAAATATACATATTTAAATATGATTTATATTTCCATTCTAGTGTATGAAAGCAGTGCCAATGGAAAATTTTTCTACGTACCGCTGGTCTACTGTGTTATATAACTTATTTTTTGAAGTCAAGTGTCTGAAAGAGGTTAGTTGGAAAATTAAAAAATAAGTGAAAGGAAATGTCATTCCAGTTTTTGTTTTTTATCTTATGAAAGTTCACTTAATTGTTTAAGTTTTCTTATGTTATCAGATTAAATTAGCAAAAGTTATTAGATTATTACTTTCTATTTAATGTGTAGGCCTCGCAAATGGTCCCTTTTCCCCCCCCCCCTCGAAGTCCCTTTTTTCGTAATTAGTCCCTTAGAGTCATTTTTTTCATTATCAGAATACCCTTTTGCTCCTTTTTTTGCTGGGAAAATATGTATTTTCTTTTTAACAGCCGAAATTCTGGGAAATTTCTGGTGTCATTGAATTGCCCCGATGAATGGCTATCGTGGGAGTACACATGTTTACTTTTCTGTGATGCAGATGTTTTCCCAACTTCTAGAATTGCAGACGAGCATTGTCTCCCATCCATCTTTGGATGCTGCTTGCTGGGGGTAATAGAATAAATAGACGAAAATGTCCGCATTCTCGTGTGACAAGCTCTATTCATTCTTTTACTCCCAGCATGCAGTGTCCAAAAAACGGACTACAGACAACAGGAGTTTTTGTTTATCAAATGCTAGTCCTAACACAAAATTCTAGATACATGAATGAAGTATGTTGTTTACATTTACAATTGACTTGGATGTACATTTTGATGTTCAGGGGTCATAATTGTCCTAAAATTTCCGAAAAAAATAATTGTGTCCTGAAATGTCCTTATTTTTTACGTACCATACCGAAATTCCTGAAATTTTAAACTCAAAAGTAGAGATGCCGATTACTACGGATTCTCCATAGTTTCTATGGGAAACATCCTCATTTCAAACTATGGGTTACGGAATTTGTATAGCTTTCTACGGAAAATTGCGTTCTGGCTAGGCTAATGTAAATTTACGGCCACATGCATGGTAATTAGCAGAGATTTACCATCGCATGTAATGTAAATTATGATCGTGATCACGTGTTTTATGAAAGTAATGAATATGCTTCTTCAAATTTAACATAAATTGCTAAAATGTTATGTGTTTCATTAAAATATTTGTGTCCTAAAATATCCTTATTTTTATGTACCTTCTCGAAATTCCTGAATTTTTACTTATCAAAAGTAAAGATGCCGATTACTACTCTCTGTAGTTTCTACGGAAAACATCCTCATCTCATACTAAAGGTTACGGAAATCACATAATGTCTAGGCTAATGTAAATTTATGACCTCATGCACGGTAAGTAACAGGGATTTACAGACGCATGTGATGTAAATTAAGATCGTGATCGCTTGTTTTATGAAAGTAATAAATATGCTTCTTCAAATTCAGCATAAATCGTTAGAATGTTATGTGTTTCATTAATTTCGTATGAACAGCATGATTGATTCAGTTTGTTTTCTTGAATTGCTGAAAATACTTTGTATCTTTTTTCATCCATCTCTATCTTCTGAATATTGCATATTAGATTGACTAAACTAGCATGTCTCTGTATTCTGGTTAATTTTTTAATTATTTTCGTATAAATAGTACTATTCCTCAATTTAGTTTTTCTCGTGAATTGCCGAGAATACATTAGTATCTTTTTCCATCCATCTTCATCTTCTTAATATTGCATATTAGGTTAACTGAACTAACATATTTTTATATTCTGGTTAATTATTATGGTTAATTTCTTAATGATTTTTGCATAAACAGTGCGATTGCACAATTCAGTTTGTTCTCATGAACTGCTGATAGTACATTAGTATCTTTTTCCATTTATCTCCATGTTTTAAATGTTGCATATTAGATTGACTAAACTATCTTATTTTCAAATTCTGGTCAAATTTTAAGGTTAATTGTTTTAATTATATTTGCAAAATACAAATTTTCTATTTCGAATAATGGGTATAAACCCTGTGACGGGATATTTTCCAAAAAGTG
The DNA here is from genome assembly GCA_951213105.1 of Amaurobius ferox. Lineage (NCBI taxonomy): Eukaryota > Metazoa > Arthropoda > Arachnida > Araneae > Amaurobiidae > Amaurobius > Amaurobius ferox. The sequence goes on from OX578152.1 coordinate 127,994,726, forward strand.
GTAAAGCAATGTTTTAGGCAAAAAGGCAACCATTTTGGCAGGAATATAATTCATTGCTATATATTTGTTAAATTGAGATCAATATTTTTTATTCTTTTTAGTTAAAACTTGTGTTTTACCAAACATAAATGTTTGTTTTCATTATAAAGTAATATTCACCGGATAAAAATTTTATATATTTTTTGTTTTAAAGTTTTTTGTCCTGAAATTTTGTAAAATTTGTATCCTGAATTTTCATATTCTACCAGTACTACTCATGGATGCTTTAAATGTAATGTTTCTGTATATATTTTTATAGTTGGCTTAATCATTTTTCTGAAAATATTATCAATTTTTTTTTCTAATATTACTATTTAATATCAAAATATCCCTACTCCGATTGTGTATATTTCCAGCAATATTTTGCAAAATTATCACAGAATTCCATCCATCCGCCCTCTCCATGAAAGCGACTTTTTTCCCTTTTTTGTTTCAATTTGAAATTCTGAAAAATACAACCTCAAGCATCGGAAAAATTAAAAGAATTCATCATCGAATTTGATGAAAATACAAATTGCTTCTTTTAGCTGAAAATTCCAAGTAAGCCTCTACTCTTAAGTTTTTTTTATCACATTTGAAGGGGATCATTTTCTGAGATGCATTTGAGGGGGTGGGTTGACAGAATGTTACGGTAATACAGATATGATAACCATTACGGATTTTCCTTAATTACGAATTCCTGAACAAAATTACTGGCTACAGAAAATACCTGTAATATTACGGAAAACACCTATTTTTTCTCATCTTTCATTTTTGCATAAATAGTGCGATTCCACAATTCAATTTGCCCTAAGGAGTTTAACAGTTTATCTAGAAGAATTTAATATAATCTGGTGATGAAAATAATTACTTATTTTCATCATCAATATTACTTATTTCTCATAATAATGCTGTGACAGAATGTATATTCTGTATTGTTATTTGAAAATATAGGGCTGACATTAAATTTGAGTACAGACTTATAAATTTTTTTTATTACTTCAAAAAATAAAAAACATATTCAATGTTCTGTATTTTTCATATTTTGGGAAGAAATTAGCAAAGTCTGAGCTAGGGCAGGCTCAAAAAAACTAAACAACTAAATTTAGCTTAAGCTAAGCATATTCTGTTTTCTTAAGGATTTTGAAATTTCTTTTTTGTCCAATAATGAATAATATGTATTCATATTATATTTGTTTAGTTATAATAGTAATTTATTTTAAACATTTCTTGATTTATCCGCTATGCTGGTTCATGACTAACATAAATCTGTTGCACAGTAGTAGTATATATATGTACGTATGAGCGCACATGTACTATATACACTAAAAACTATATTTTATAACTTATTTTTATCTTTTTTATATATAAAAAAAAGGGTATCGATCCATATTAATATTAAAAACATGATTTTATAGCTAAATAAGGCCTTTTTTACATTTAGACCAAATTTTAGATAAATGCGTGAAAAAAAATGATCAAAGATAGGTAGCCCCATTTTGGAGCTACCTTATTTTGAGAGTTATGAGGTTAGTCCCCATAGGTAAATAACGGTGAAATTAAATAAATGCGTGACTAAATGAATCCTCTAAAAAGATACTATAAATTTGAAGATATTAAAAAATATAATGAGACGCCATTTTAAATGACGTCAAAAAAAATCCTTCCCTCTTATATTTTTAATACTAAAAACTAGATTTTATAGCTTATCTTTTTTATATATAAAAAACGGTATAAAATATATCTCAAAATATATCGAAACGCGTCCGTAAATTACGGACGCGTGTTATAGAGTTCATAAAATCTTGATAGTAATTTATTAAATATTCCTGAGTGCTTTCCTCTAAAATAAATGGGGGGACCGTTAGTCCCCTCATAAAAGTTTGATTTTTTAAAACATGGGACCTGAAAAAAATAAAAATATTTTTCAACATAATTAAAGTCAGAAAATAAAGTGATTTAACATGATAGGTTAGAAAATCATAGAATAAATAACTCTCTCATATTTGTATTTACCATACCAGAATATATAAATCTACTTTGAACCGTAATTTACGGTTTTATAGATATGAACAGATAGAAAGGCTCTTTAAGCTTTCTCATATCAGAAGCAAAAAAAAATAAAAGTGTTTATCGACACAGCGAAGCCTTTTATCTCTCCTAAGTGCAACGTTATGAAGATTTATTTGATAGATGGCAGCACTATCCAATCTAAAATAAAATATAGTAAAATTCAGCAAAACCCCCTTCCCCCCGTAGACCTTTTCTGATCTTAAATACGTCTCAACACGTTGGGGGTTTGAGGTCTACGGGGGGGGGGAAATCCTTTTTTTTTTCTTAGGACTTCTCATCAGCCAGGCTCCTCATCAGTCAGTCAGGCCCTCTATTCAACACAGCCAGGATTCCATCTCCAATTTTCTATGACTGAAATAGACAAGGAATATACAATTAATATACTATATATATATAGACTAATACTAATTAAATCTAATTAATTCTAATAAATAACGTACGGATCATATATTCACAGTGCACATGGAGATTTGAACCAAGATCTTTCTGATAGTAGACCATTGCTTTATCCATTCAGCCAACCCCGGGGCAATAACACATCAAAATTTTAAAAATATAAACATGACATAATATTTTTTAGTCGAAAAAAGTTAACATCTAAGACCTTTTCGACTAAAAAATAGTTTATAAATAATATAAAATAAAGAAGGATAGTTTTTGAAGAATATATACACAAAGTACTATAGTTATATATATATTAAAAGATTAATATATATTAAAGGAAGTGCTGCCATCTATTGCTTAGAAAAATCAACAAAAGTAAGTTGTTCTTTACTAATCTCAAAATTATAATAATATTCTTACTAAGACTGCTGTTCCTTTTAACTCTAAAATATATTAAGCTTCCTCTAATTCATATTCATATTTATCATTAATCATACCTGAATATTTAAAAATATATCTTCCTTTATTGATATCATATATAGATTCATCAGATAGCATACCGTGCTTATTCGCCAGATAATAATCTTTTTCTATATCTCCCACATATAACTTTATGATTACTGTATTTCCATATTTTGTTTTAATTTTTTTCAATGATATCAGATTATATTCCCTAGGATATAAATCATTTAATTTAAGCATCTTGGGATAACCTCTCAGTCTATTGAACTCTTCCATTTATTAGTAAACATTTTTTTATAAATAATTTCTAAACATTATATGATATAGGGGGGGGATAGTCATCCCCCCCTGAATTATAGAGATAAAATAGTTTTATAAACCCCTCTAATATATTAAAACTGCACTGACTTGTAGAAAATTATATAGAATTATCTGTCTTTCACATTATTTTTTCCTCTTTAGAAATCGCGCCGCGTGTTGATTGATTTTTGCGCCGGGTGTGAAAAGATAAGGATTGCTCATCTTTGTACTCGCTTCTAAGATTATTGTTTTTCTCAGTTGACTTAAGTAAGGACGAATCGGCACAATATTTAGTTTTTTCAGGATCATTTAATTTAAACATTTTTTATAAATTCATGTCCAATAGAATAAATTCTTTGAAATAACATATAAAACTCCTAATCCATTCAATTTAATATCTTCATTTTCTTCTTTTTCAATTAATTCAGTCAACCTTTGAAAACTTTCTGATAATAGTTTTTTATTATGATCATATTTTATATATAAATCATACAATTCATTACAAAGATAAGTCATATAGTAAATTTCTTCAGAATTTGTAAAATTTAAAGCTCGAATATCATCTAAGCACTCATCCATTTATATAGAAACATTTTTATAGTGTCCTAAAGCTCTAGTATTCATACCATCTTCTAATATAAATCTTTTATCATCTTTTGCTGATAAAGCTATCTTGTTCACTTGAATTGAATACAATTCATGTTTCTTACTTCTAATTAAATTCTGTGTTCTATATTGATCTTTTTTATTTAATAAACAGTCTTTATAATCCTCAAATGATATTCTGTTTTTAACGGTACTAGTCTTAGTACCTTTAGACTTCTTAATCTCAAAATTTTTATGGTCTTCATTTTTATTATTATATTCTTCAACACTCTGCTGTTCTAATCTTATTGAATACATTTTACTTCTTAAACCTACAAATTCTTCCATAATCACACCGTTATTTTCATCTTTCATTTTACCTAATACTTTTTTATTACATCTAGGCATATTATACAGATTATTTACTTGATAATCAGATGTATCGAAATAATCAATCATAGACTTCATATCTTCATAAAAGTCATCTGTTTTAATATCATATATAAAACTATCTGTATCCATATATAATAACTTAATATTATCTTTATATCTCGGTTTCATAACATTATAATGAAAATCATACATTAAATGTTTAGATAAATCTAATATACTCATACCAACATAAATCGGTTTATTAAAATATAGTTTTGTTTTTTTCATGTGAACAGCTACCAAATTTTCATCAAAAATAGTTCTACATTTGAAATTAGGTTTAGCAATTAATTTTTTAACTTGATCATAATTACAACATAATCTTACATCGATTCGTTTGCTAATATCTTCCATTGTTTTTCCAAATATAGAATTATTCATTAATTTATAAAAATCTTTCTCAAAATCATTAGCAGCTTTCTTTCTCATTTCAGTGTTTAAATCTATATATTTTTTTAACCAATTCGATTGTTTAAATTGCAATACTCTATGTACTCTTACAGCCTTTAAACCCATATTCAAATATTGTTTTAAACTTCTATAATGAACTACATATTTCTCTTTATCGTGTAAAGTTGTTAATAACTTACCTTGTTTCGAATTTTCAGGTATTCTATTTTCAGGACATAATGGTAAATCTGAATGATAATCATTTAACTCTTTTGGATATCTTAAACTAATTTCAAATATATATCCAATCTCATCTTTTATATTATTATTATATAATTCACGTTTAACGTAATTTTTTTCATAATCATTACACCATTTAAATTCTCCATATGGTAAATATTGACTCATAGCCCATCCATATAAATTATTAGCATCTAAATACATTAAATAATTGGATTCTTTACTATTATCATAATTTTTCATATATTTATTATTAGCTTTTCCATATCTATTACAACATTGTGAAACACCTCCTCTTAAACCTTTTTCTATAATGAGAATCATATCATAATCATTTAATAAATCTAATTTAACATTTGTTATTTTTAACATAGCATCCCAAGATAAACCAGGAGCAGTAAAATACCAATCTGGATCTAATTTATAAGTTTTTATACAAACATCTCTAAAATTTTCAAATACATCTGTTAAAATTAATACATCTGTTTTAACATATAAATCTGTATATTCACCTAAATTTTTTATATTAAATTCTTTCCAAACACGTTGAGCATGTTTATATTCTTCATCAGTTATATTACATTCATTCAATTTATTATAAAATTTATCTTTTGAAGGTAATTCTGTTTCTTTGTATTTATCTCTAGAATCCATATAATCATAAGGATATACACCTTTTCTTGTAATGAGATCTAATTTATCATCAGGAAAATGTAATGATGTCTCTCTAAATTTTGATTTTAAGTAATTAATATATTACATTTTTCGTATTTTTGGTGGACACTTATTCAACTCAATATTTTCTGGTAACTTTCTCAAGTTTTTTGATAAATTATCTAAACTGCAAGACATAAATTTAAATGAATCAATAAATCTCAATTTCATACCTCCTATTTTTTTGCTGAAAGATATATATTTTTCTTCAGTATTAGGTATAACATCTATTTTTGATTGATCAAATCCAAGTTCTTTTATAAACAAATGAGAATCATAACCTGTTAAATTATGAATTTTTACTGGAATAAATTTTGGAATTTGATAATTTAAATTACAAACATTATGAGCTGGACCTCTATATTTTCCAGTTATATGACAATGATCAATTACTTTTTCATCATTTAAGATTTGATTTTCACATATATGACAAATATTAGTTCTTTTATAATGATTTTCATCGAACTCTATCATTGATTTGATACTTTCATATTTTTTAGTTTTGTCTTCTATAATTTTTTCAATTTTAAGAGTATCCTCTTTTAACATAGATACAAACTTTTTGATTGTATCTGGTCCTCTATAAACAACAGGAGGTTTAAAGTATTCCTTTTCATATTTGATATAATAACAAAATGCATCTGCTACATGTTTTTGATATTTCACAGTATATGATTTAGTTTGATCTTGCTCACATGTATCAATTTTAGGTAAGAGAGATTCAAAATCAGCATATATAGTATATGGTACTCTCATTTTTCTTTCAGGATTTTTAAATTGAATAACTTCATCTTTTTTAGGCATATTAATTGTGACAGCATCTTTACAGTATTCCACATGTATCTTTAATCTTTCCTCAGAATAAAAATAATTTAAACATCTATCACATAAAAATATACGATGATTAGTAATTTGTGATCTGATCAAACTATTCATATTTTTAATCCAACAATAATGATCTTTCATATAAAACAAGTTTACATGTTTTTCTAATTTATTGTTAGTTATTCTAAGTGGATAAATTGAACCATCATAACTATAAACATTTACAGATATATTATTTAGTTTTTCAAATTTCTTAATATTGTCTAATGAAACAGGAAAATCAATACCTTTAAAATGTAATTCATCTTTATATTGCTCATATTTTGACACTCTTTGAGGATCTTTTTTTACAGGATGAATTGCTGATAATATTGACCACATAAAACATTTATTATCTTTATTTTTTACATTTATTATGGCTTGTTTAGATTTAATTTTTTCAGGTAAATCAATATAACTTGATCCTCTCAAGGGTTGATACTTATTTATTCTCAATTCCAAAAATTTAATTTCTTCAAGACTCCAACCAGATCCTTTTGATATAAAATCATCAGATTCATTTATTAAGTTGTCAATAACATAATCATAAAAAGTATGTAAATCATTAGATTTTAATATAATTTGATTCTCAGTTTTGAATGTAAATTCTTGAATTTCTTCATTTAATTTATACAAACAAAACAATTTAAAATTTACCTTTATTCCATTAAATTCTTTCATAATATGCTTTATTTTTTCTATTACAACCTTTCTTTTCTCTTCTAAAAATTCTAGAGGGATTTTAATATTATTATAATTATTAATTCTGTATGATCTTAATCTAGATTTATAAGCAGTTTCATATTCCTTAATTTCTACATTACCTTCATCTAATGCTTTTTTATGTTTTCGACTTGATATGTGATTATCTAAATGTTTATAATATATACCGCAAATAATACATTTTCTTTTTTGTTTTGATCTTTTAATCATTATATAAACTGATAACTGATTTAATCATTATATAAACTGATAAGAACATATAAAGTCTTTCTTTATATGTTCTTCTTCATCTTCATAATATTTACCACGCATACGACATTTTCTATCTTCTGTAAATAACTTTTCAAGATTTTCTTCTTCTGTAAATACATTTTCTTCAGGAAAGACAGATTTAAAATCATTTTTATCAAATCTTAAATTAAAAGAATCAAAAATCTTTTTAATTTTTTTACGTTTTTTAGGTTTATTAATAAATATTTTTTTCTTTTTTTCCAAGTATGCTGACAAATCTAAATTTAATAAATCTACTAAAACAGGTTTATATTCACCTGTTTTTCTGATATATTTAGTTAATAATTTAATTAAATCAACCTTCTTACAACCTTTAGGTTGTTTAATATTCAATTGTTTTACTACTTTTCTAAGTTCATTAATAGTCTTTGACTTTAAGTTGAGCTCCATTTATTAGGAAACATTTTTTACAATACTTTTTCCATGCTTACTGTGATAAATACTTTTTAAATGTCTCTTTTTGTGTGTATATGTATATTGCATACCACATTCACATTTAAATTTTTTATATTTGATTATGGAATCACAACATTTACAATGACTTTGGAAATAAATTTTTTCATTTCTATGATATATGTAAAACTCATTTACCGATTTCATAGTCAAACAGTGTATGCACCATCGAGGTAGTATATAATGGAGAGAGCTTAAGGGTTGCAATCGGGGCCAAAGATAAAGGGAGTTGTAGTCAGGACGAATTTCCTGAGAACCCGTTTTCTTCCGACTGTGACCCTGTACATTTCAATGGCGATTTCTGACCGAGAGCGTGTTTGAGAAATATAAATAGTAAAATAATGGCTATGTACTGTTGTGCTTACGGCTGCAAGGAAAAGCATGTAAAAGGAGGACTTTACTCTTTCCATGGGAAAGTTTTTTTTTTTCATTATATATCTTACAAATATAGTTAAGAAGTAATTTTGCTAGATTTTAGCGTGGTGCATTTCATTTGGCTATTAATTTTATTGCTTTTAATGCTATATTATTAGAAGTTTTGCTCTATTTTTGGTGTTTGTGATATTGCAGAAGACTTATAATATCATTCTAATACTTTAAAAAAACATTCGGAGTACTTTTGTGATAGTTATAGAGCTATTTTCGGTATCCTCATATGTTTTCCCTTCGAGGTAGAACTTGGCGATGTTTGGCGACGTTTGGCAAGATTGGGTGGCTAGGGAAGAAACATAGGGTGTTTAGATAATGAGCGTAAAGACGTGTCGGATGATAAAATTTTACTTTCAAAATAAAATATAATAGTTTACATTCATTGAAAATGTCACTTAGATTTTACATCACAATTTTTCAGTGCATTTTATATAAAGATATATGATCTGAAATATGAGCATGATCTCATTTCTAGTTGAAAGTAAATTGTACTTAATAAGTCGATGTTATTAATCTTATCCATGAGATTGCCCCTCCCCCCCTTCACTCTCTCTGCATAAATTTTATACATGCCGATGTTGGTTAGAATTAATTTCATATAAACATCTCGATTGCTCACAAATTAAATATAAAAGGATATATCATCAAACTCCCAGTGTAGTAGAAGTATTTTGGTATTACACTCTTGTTTAGTTTTCGAGAAAGAAATATGCCTTGCCCAAAGAAATATTTGAATCACCGACTTCTTGATCACGCGTTAGCAATCTATTAAACGAGAAATATTAACTCTAAAAGAACCTTACATTCTCCTCATCATAATTTAAGTAATAGACTTTTTGATCTAGAAACAGCTCTACCAATATAAATATTTTTACTTACATCATGTTTTATGTACCAAAGTCATGTTTCAGAGTCTTTCAAGTGCGACTAATATAAATTGAAGTCCAAATTATTATAATTACAGAAATTTGACGAAAATAAAGCTATTGGGACACCTAGCTTAGGTGATTCAAAAGTAATAATTTTATATTGAAATAATTTTATATTGAAATAGGACTACGTATATCATCTTCATCAACTAGTTACAACATGATTTAAATGAAATAATATCACACGAAAAACTCAAAAAAAGGAAGGGGGGGGGGGGTAATGGGAATTAAATAAAGATGTAGTCAGGAGGAAGAGATGAAAAGGCAATAATTGTTACACATATTTTAATATTTTTTAGTTCGTATGAGATAAAATAGCGAATATATATATATATTTCCCTATATAAGAAATATTATAAAGTTTTATATTTTTCAGTTTTCCTCGGGAAAGTTAAATATTTTATTATTGCAAATATTACATTGTTTTATATTTGACGGTACACATACAATATATTAAAATAAATTAGATCTAAAAATGACTCAGTCGTATTACGCCTCAAAGCAGATATGGATAATGCTAACATAACTTTCAGAGATAAAGTTTATCTGGATAAAAGTGAAGAATTCTACATTTTAAGCAAGCATGCACACAATTTTTTCATATACTTTATAATTGCTTTTAAATATATTATACATATTCTTCAATTTGTATACTTGTAATCTATTTCATATCATATTTTATTTGTAATTGTTTTGTAGTTCAAGTTGTTTTACAAAAATGACTTCATTAACAAAATTATTCTTTAGTAATAAAATTTTTTGGTAATAAAAATATTCTAATCCTATTTCGTATTTTTCTTCATAAATATTTTTTAAAATCTTATAACGTATAACACGTGTAATAACTTCTCATTCATCCTCGACTTTAATAGAAGTTAAAAAAAAAAACAGAAGGTACACTACACAGTTTAGGCGATAAATCGCCAAATCATGAAAGTCCTTCTCCTCCTCGTCCTTACTACACCTTCTCAGTGTTTGTCCATGCTACTAGCATGGGGAAGATAGGACCGCACTCCCTCCATATATACTAACTCGTTGGTATGCACTTTTTTGTAAGCTCCATTTATTAAGAAACATTTTTTGTAATACTTTGTAAGAAATCATTCCATATTTTTTCATATTTCTTTTTAACTTTTTGAACTTTTATATTATTTTCAATATTAAAAATATCACAAATCTTTTTCATAAAATAGTAATAGTTAATTGATTTCTCATAATACATAAAATCTAAAAATTTTAAAAACATATCCTCAACTTCTTGAGAAATATTATATCTCCTTTTTAATCGATTAAAATAACAAACTCTACTATTATATCTTTGTTTTAAACTTTCGTAATCGATAACATAAAAATATTCTTCTTCTTCCGAATCATAGATTAATTTCATCTTATTATCCATTTATATTTAAACTAATTCAGATGTCCAACTATTAAATTCATCAGGATATCCTAGCCATTTTACAAAATACTTATTTCCTTTCTTTTTTATGATTTTTTCAATTTTATATACATCATCTTTTTTATTATATTTTACCATTTCATTTTCATAAAAAGTTCCTTCAATTTCTTTACTGTTTAAATCTTTTAATCGATAAGTAATTGGATCTGTTTTCAATACTTCAGAAACTATAAAAATCTCTTCAGTGAATGTAGAATCATCTACTTTCCTGAATGTTTTCTTAATTGTAGATATTCTAACACTATCTCCTATCTTAAATTTAGGTTTTTTCATGATCTTTTTAGTATATAAATTTTTATAAACTTGAGATTCATTTTCTCTAGCCTCAACAGGTGTCATTTTTATAGAACTATGATATGAATTGTTATAATTTTTAAGTAATTTAGGTAATACATCAATATATCTTTTAGTATTGTTAGCATGCATATATTTTATAATTTTTTCTCTTATACTTCTATTAAATCTCTCAGCTATTGCAGATTTTATTTCTTTATTTTTAGTTGTAAACCAATGTATATTATTATCTTTGAATAGTTTTTGGGTCTGTTTTCCTGTAAATTCAGTACCTTCATCTGTCAAAATGAATTTTGGTATTCTTTCTTTAAAAACTTGTTTAAAACCTTGTACTACTTCTTCAGATGTTTTTCTTTTTATAGGAAAAGCCCAAGCATATTTATTAAAAGCATCTATAACCGTTAACAAATAATTAGTTCCATCATTATATTTACTATAATTTTTTATAAATAACAAATCAGCGTCAAATTGATTATTACTGTTTGGAACATAAACTCTTCTTCTTTTAAATTTACGAATGACAGGTTTATATCTAGTATATACATCTTGTTCATGTAAAAATTCTTCAACATTAGGTAACCCTGTTTTTCTTTTCAATTCATTAATTCCACAATACCCTGTTTCTGGATTATAATATGTCTCTTTTAACTCCCTAAAAAAGTATTCTTTTTACTTCCACAAATAGTACAGATACCTTTACCAACTGGTTTATTATTTTTAGAAGTAGTTTTATGATAATTTTTAGTTGGGGGTTTTATCTTTACACTTGACACAATATATAGAAAGACCTAATCCAAAAGTTTTTTTAACTTTAATAATAGGTTTAATAATTCCTCTAGCTAATCTTTCTTGAAATGTTGGATCTTGTATAGCATTTAAATTATCTATTAATTTTTGATCAGCAACATGTCTCAGTTTTGTATCTTTTGTTTTATTGTAATCAATATCATGTTCTTTACATGCTTTATCAACTCTATTTATTCCAGGATCACCTCTTTTTAATCTTTTTTCTAATTTTGTATTTGGACCACAATATTGATATCCTGGTAAATGCATTTCTGGAAGATTTACTTTATCTTGTATCCATCCAACAATATCACCACCTTTCTTTTTTTTACAAACTATTTATTTATTTAGAAATTTATATCCATTCAATTGCATTTGTTTTACGTATTTTTCAACTGGATTAAATTTTAAACTTTTTATGAAATCCTTTTCACGCATATAAATTTCTTCTTCTGTCATATCCTTAGCTTTAAACGAATTAATGAGTTCTTTATAAAAATTATAACAGTGTCTATATTCTTCTTTCCTTTCTGCTATTTCTAATGCGAGATCTATGGCTTCTACTATACCAACTGATAAACTTAAAAAAGCAAGCGGTAGAAAGGCTATTGCTGATAAACCCGTTCCACTTAGAATAACCTTACTTAATGATAATGAAATACTTATCTTTTGATACATATTTCTACTCTTTCTGTAAACATATAATCTTTTTTCTAAATATACATCCATTTATAAAGGATTAAATTTTTTCCTGTATCTCATATCAGGATTCACTAAATCTAACATAAAAAAATCATATTTTTCTTGAACACTTTTATTATACATTTGTTTGAATTCTTCAGTACTTAATAAACCATCTATCTCTCTTATAATCTGTTGAATTTCTTTTGGTTGTAGAGTGAAAAATATATCGTAATTACAGTTCCTTCTTATATTGATAGGTGTTAAAAAATATGACTGAGTTAAATAAATAAAGGATGCGTTTTTCTTTCTACCTCTGATAAATAATTCTTCGATGTTTTTTTGATCTTTCTCAATCACACAATCATCAAAAATAACTAAATTCTTTAATGTAGGATTTAAATCATCTACATTAATAAAATTTTGATCTGAAGAAAATAATACTTTTTTTTTTAATTTATCATATAATTTTAATAATCTTTTCTTATTCTTTATATTCTTACATTTCAAAATATCTTCTCTTTCTATATCTTCAAACAATGTATATTTTTCTTGTAATTTAGAATATTTAGGTTCGTATAAATCTTTTGCACATATATATAATGTATTAAAAAATAATAAATCATAAATCAAATTTAACAGTAAATTTGTTTTACCTGAACCTGAAGATCCTACTATAAGTAATCTAAATGGATGTTTAGGTAACAAAGGATGTTGTTTAGGATCAGGTAATTCTTCTGGTTCTGTGTAATCTTTAATTTTTATCATAATTTACTAGCAGTAAAAATAAAATTTGCTGCAGTAAAAAAATTAATATTATATAAATGAACTTAGAAAAAGAACGGAAACATAAGTTTTTAAAGCAAATAAAAGATTCAATTAAAATAGTAAAAATAGAAAAAGAAATAAGAAAGAATAATGAAGATCAACTAAAAGAAAAAATAGGTATTCAAAAGAGCTTAGAGGAATTTCATAAACCAATCACTCAAGAAATTGAAAAATATGAAAAATCAAATAAAGAAGTTGTGAAAAGTATTCAAAATGTTGTAGAAAATATTTCATTTCCATCTATAGAAGAGCCTATTGAAGCTGTGAAAGAATTAGTATCTTATACTTATGATATCGATCAAAATTTAAATTTAAAATATTTAAAAGAGGAAAAGTTATACAGACCGTCAGTATTTTTAAATGATCAAGAAAAATTAGAGGAGATGTATGGAAGAGCTAAACAGTTAAAAGAAGGATTATCTAAGAAAAGAGGCAACTTAAAAAGTACAATTTCTAGGGCTAAAAATTTTTCAGAGGAGGAATTAAACCAGAAAAAGAATGATATAAAAGAAATTAAAAATAAAGAAAATATGTTGCAAAATTATATGCATAGATTAAATATGATTCGAAGTAGCAAAGAAATGAAGGTAGGTAAAGGATTGAATGTATTATCAAATTTAACAGAAAAAATATGTAACGGAAGTAAATCAAAGAAATTGTATAATCAAGTAGCTTTATTATTAGATATGTTATTAAAAAATAAAGAAATAACTTATAATGATGTACAACGATATCATAAACAATTTCTCTGTTAATAAATGATAAAATATAAAGTTTATTTGAGTGAAGGTCAGAAAAATAAACTTAAATCAGCTTTTAAAAATAAAGTAGAAGTAACATTACAAATAGATAAATCTAAAACTCCTAATCATGAGATGTATTTAACTAAAACTCAAATTAATCATATTAATGATAAAAAAAGAATTACAATCAGTAAAACTCAATTAGATAAAAATGGACGATTTTTACCATTTCTAGCGGCACTTATACCCTCTTTAATAACCGCTGCTAAATTAGCAGTTCCAGCATTAGCAACAGGTGCTTTATCAGGATTAGCTAGTTCAGCTGTGCAAAAAGAGGGATCTGGGAAAAAAAAAAACTTGGAAAGGGAATATATCAACAGTGGGAATTAGCGACAAAATGATTATAGAAAATATGAAAAATGAAAAAGGATTTAGAGATGTGTTTACCTCCGATTTATTACCTAAAACTATAGGAAAATTTGAAAATGGAATCATTAATTTAGATGTATCAACAGGTCCCGGAACTCATTGGGTTTGTTATTATAATGATCCTAAATATAAATATGTGGAATATTTTGATCCATTTGGTGAATATGACAATATGAAGAAGGACTATATTCCTAAAAATATTAAATCATTTCTTGTTACATCCAATAAAAAAATAGGTTATAATGATAGTTTTTTACAGAAACCTTCATCTGTGAAATGTGGTATATTTTGTATGAAATATATAAGAGAAAGGAATAAAGGTATATCACCTAAAAATGTTCTCAAATCATTTCCTACACAAAAACCTAGTGACTATAATGAAAATTTTGTTATGTATAAATGATAAAATTAAAATCTGAAGGTCATGAGAAATCAGAGGAATTTACTGTAAATTTTATTACACCTCTTAAAATAAAAAAATTAGCTTTACACTCATTCTCTATGGAAGTTTCCTGGTTTAATATAAGTAAGAATTATGGAAATAACAAATTTAGATTGTTAGACAAAGTTCAGATATAACAATTATTATCTCAAATGGTAATTATACTGTAAGAGGTTTAAATGAGTATATGATGAAAATATTTGGTAAGGATCCACCTGTCAAATTTGGTATTATTGAAGCAAGACAAAGAATATCTATTAAACTGAAAAAAAAATGGGTAATTGATTTTACAGAAAGTAACTTTCATAAAATTATAGGCTTTTTAAAACCGACATATGGAAGTTATGATGAAGAAACAGAGATTGAAGGTGAACATATTGCTGATATATCTAATGGAAATGATAATATTTATATTCACTGTGATGTTGTAAAAGGATCTTTAATAAATCAATATAATTCAGAAGTCATATATTCTTTCACTAATAAAAACCCTCCAGGTAGTATAATTTCAAAAGAATTTAATAATTGGATATATTTTCCTGTTAAAGTAGATCCTGTTGAAAGAATAAAAATGAGGATTACTAATCAAAAAGGTGAATTAATAGATTTAAATAAAGGAGCTGTAGAATTTAATTTTATTTCTTCTTAAATAAATGAATAGAAGAAAAAGTAAAAAAATTCAAGGATTTTTAAAGGTTTTATTGAAACCTAAGAATATATTAAATGAAATATTTTCTATGAAAAAGAAAGGAGGTGGTTTAAAAATTCTTCCTAAATAAATGATTTATGATTTAAGTGATACTCGTTATTATTATAATGATCACATTAAAAGTTATGAATTAAGAGAAATTCATCCAAAAGAACATAGTTCAGATGAGAATGCTACCTATGTTTTTCATATTAATGATACTAAAGCAAAAATTTTATATTCTAGAGGATATCTTGAACTAAAATTAAAAATTACAAAAAATGATAAATCATCCATTGGAAACGAAAATGTGAGTCTGGTAAATGGTGGAGGTTTTATCAAAACTTTAAAAGTACATATAGGAGATACTGAAATTGAATCAAATACACAGTCAAATTTTTCAATCATGAATCATGTTTTAAGATTAATTCATTATACTCCTGATTATGTAACATCACAAGCTCAAAATGAATTTTTTTATCTAGATACATCTGATTCAGCTGACCGTAATGAGTTCAAATATGATGGTACTTTAGAAGATACTACTAAAATAACTGAATTTTTTAATAATTTGAAAATGAATAAAGATTATAACGAAGGATTCGTAAAGAGATGGGAACTAACGAAAGATAGCAATGTCATTAAAATATGGACACCTTTAAAAGATATAATCGATTTCTTTAGAGAATATGAAAAGATAATTTCAGGTTTTGAAGTGAAAATAGAAATTCAAAGAAATGAAAATAAAAATATGATATATACTAATATAAGAAACGAAAATTATAAGGTAGTAGTTGAAGGTTTAACCTTACATTTACCTTATATAGAATTAAAAAATTCTGCAGAAAGTTTGTTTCTGGAATCATATCTATCTAATAAAGATATAGAGGTAAATTGGGATCGATATAGATTTAAGATGGTAGGCCCATATAGAAGCAACAGTGGATCTGTGACAGCAACTACAGCGTCAGATGAAGTTTTAAGTGTCTATGTTATTCCTCAATATGTTGAAAGAGATAATAATTATGAAAAAAATAATATGATATTTGATCATATAGATATGGCAGAATGCTGGTTGATGATTAATAATAAACAAGTTCCTCTTATGCGTTATAAAACAAATTTTGCCAATAAAGATTATATTCGAGTGTATGAAGCTCTTTTACATGAAGGACTTTACGATAATAATACAGAAACAGGACCTTTGATAAATAAGGAGAATTTTGGTAAACTGTATCCTATTTTTCCTTTTGACTCATCAAATCATGAAAACTATACCGATTTAAATAATTTAGATATTGAATTTAATTGGATAACGAATAGTCAAAAGGAATATAAGTTTTATTTTATTTTTAAAGAAAGAAAGAGATGTTTTATAAATTTAAAAAATAAAACTATAACAATGGTTAAGAGTTTAAAATCTTAAAATTAAATAAATGAGTGCTTATTATCCACCTTATGATGATCAAATGAAAGAAGGACCTATTGGACCTCCTGGTATAGGTTTTAAATTAATGAATGATGGAAATTATGATATGGAAAATAGAATTTTAAAAAATTGTGAAAATCCTATAGATGATTTAGATTTAACCACTAAAAGTTTTGTTTTGAATAAAATAGAGAATAATCATCATGAATTGAGAGATCTTATAAAAACTAAATATGATGAGGATTTTTTAACCTTTACTGAAGAAATAGGTAAGAGAATAAAAGAATTAAATGATACAACTTTACATTCTTTAGAAGGAAAAGCTTTTGATGCAAAAGGAAAAAGAATAGGAAATGTTGCAGATCCTAAAGATGAAAAAAATGTTGTGAATAAAAGATATTTTGAAAAAAATTCGTTAATATTACAGAATGATAAATTTGATGTAAAAAATAAAATAATTACGAATGTTTCTGAACCTGAAAATGATAATGATGCTGTCAATAAAATATATTTAGACAATAGAGATATCTGGGTTACTATACTAGATGATTTTCATACAGATGGGGATTATAAAAAAGTAAATTTCAGTATGATGAGCTCAAAATTACTGGATCAAGAGATGCGATTATCTACCGATATGTATATGAAAATTTCCATATATATATAGATATATATGATACAGTAGAAAGTAAATATATATATGATAAAAGTCCACTGATATCTCTGGAAATTAATGGTAAGGAAATTTTAAATGTTAATAGAGATGTAGTAACCTGTTTTGCTTATGGTAAACGTGATGATATCATCACATTAAAGATAAAATGTGATGGTAACGCTTTAAAACCTTATATGCATATTGAAAAAATTTCTTTCTAATAAATGGATATTGATTGGAATGAATTTTCCAGAAAAAATTTATCTGAAGATGTAATTAGAAATCTTATTAGTCATGTAAATTGGGATTTAGTTTTACAATATTCAACACTGTCTGAATCTTTTATTGAAGAATTTGCTCAACCTGATGATTGGCCTAAAATTTCTAGATATCAAAAATTATCAGAAGATTTTATAGAAAAATGTAAAGATATAGTAGATTGGGTAAACATATCTCAATATCAAACTTTAAGTAACGAATTTATCATAAAATTTTCTGATAATTTAGATTTATATAAAGTATCAATGTTTCAAAATCTTACAGAAGATACTATGAGAGTATTAAAAGATGATTTAAATTGGTTGTATATAACTAGATATCAAACATTTAGTGAAAATTTTATAGAAGAATTTATGCATAAATTAGATTTTTGTTATTTGATTAAATATAAATTTGAGCTATTACCTGATCACTTTTTTAATGTTTATTGGAAAAAAATACAAGCAATACAGATGAGTGAATTAAATAAAAAGTTTGGTCATCATGAAATAGAACCTTACCAAGAGAAAATTTTTGAAGAGATATATGAAGTTAAATCAGTCTTGAGAGAGAGTGTTTATCTTTTGAGACAATTAATTAATGATAAATAAATATTTAATAAAAATGTTTCTATATAAATGGATGTTACATATAATAATGGTATGGAAAAAAAAACTATGTCTATCTTAAATATAGAGAATCCTACTGAAGTGAAATCTATTTTTATATTTGATTCTGTAGGAAATAAATTAAAAAATCTTGAAGGAATAGAAAATTTAACGAATTTAAAAGCATTATATTGTGATTCAAATATATTAACATCCCTTGAAGGAATAGAAAATTTAACTAATTTAGAAACATTAAATTGTTGGGGAAATAAATTAAAAAATCTTGAAGGAATAGAAAATTTAACTAATTTAAAAGCATTATATTGTGATTCAAATATATTAACATCCCTTGAAGGAATAGAAAATTTAACTAATTTAGAAACATTAAATTGTAGGGGAAATAAATTAACATCCCTTGAAGGAATAGAAAATTTAACTAATTTAAAAGTATTATATTGTAGGGGAAATAAATTAAAATCTCTTGAAGGAATAGAAAATTTAACTAATTTAAAAGTATTATATTGTGGAGGAAATAAATTAACATCTCTTGAAGGTATAAAAAATTTAACTAATTTAGAAACATTAAATTGTGGAGGAAATAAAATAACATCTCTTGAAGGTATAAAAAATTTAACTAATTTAGAAACATTAAATTGTAGCGAAAATAAATTAAAATCTCTTGAAGGTATAAAAAATTTAACTAATTTAGAAACATTAAATTGTAGCGAAAATAAATTAAAATCTCTTGAAGGTATAAAAAATTTAACTAATTTAAAAAAATTATATTGTGAGGGAAATAAATTAACATCCCTTGAAGGAATAGAAAATTTAACTAATTTGAAAGAATTAAATTGTAGAGGAAATATATTAACACCCTTTGATAGAATAGAAAATTGTAATAAATTAACATCTCTTGAAGGAATAGAAAATTTAACGAATTTAGAAACATTAAATTGTAGCGAAAATGATATTACATCTCTTGAAGGTATAAAAAATTTAACTAATTTAGAAACATTAAATTGTAGCGAAAATGATATTACATCTCTTGAAGGTATAAAAAATTTAACTAATTTAAAAGAATTATATTGTGAGGGAAATAAATTAACATCCCTTGAAGGAATAGAAAATTTAACTAATTTAGAAACATTAAATTGTAGCGAAAATGATATTACATCTCTAAATGAATTAATATTTTTGCCTGGAATATATGAAGTATGCTATGATGTAGATAAAATAAATTTACCACCGATTTTAAGAAGACAATTATTTCATAATAATGTATATAATGACTCTCAAAATGTACATAATACATATATTCAAAAATCTTTGAGAGAAACTATCATAAAATTATTAAATACAGAAATTACATATGATTTAGATGAATGCATTAAAGAATTAGGTATAAAAATTAAAAGACACTTACTGGAGGAAGAATTCCATAATATTAAATTTAGAGAGATATTAGTTGTTGTGTTTAATAGAATTTTAAGAAATGAGAATAAAAACGAAATTATAAAAGTGTTAAAATATGAACTAAAAGAGGCTGATGATAAATGTTTTGTTGGGAAAGTAACTAGAATAATTAATGTACTAAATGGATTTGATCCTGATGTTTCTATTACAATATCTGATAATGAACAAAAAAATATTATAGCTGAAAAAATATTTAGAGAGTCAAAGTCTGATGAAGAATACAGAGAAAAACTTAAAAAAGAGATGGAAGAAAGAGGTTTTACAGATTATGAAGAATGGATGGATTTATAAAAAAAAATGTTTACTAATAAATGGAATATTAAATGATTTACGTCCAGGAGAATATGAACTGATATCATTGAGAAAATATGGAGTAATCATAAAGTTAGATGGTGAAGAATAAGACCTTCCGAATGTAAAACCTTCTGATGAATCAATAAATAAAATCAATAAAAGTAGATTTATATATTCTGGTATGGTAAATACAAATATGAGAGAGTTATTTATTCTATGATTTTCTAACCTATCATGTTAAATCACTTTATTTTCTGACTTTAATTATGTTGAAAAATATTTTTATTTTTTTCAGGTCCCATGTTTTAAACATGGGACCTGAAAACTTTTATGAGGGGACTAACGGTCCCCCCATTTATTTTAGAGGAAAGCACTCAGGAATATTTAATAAATTACTATCAAGATTTTATGAACTCTATAAAACGCGTCCGTAATTTACGGACGCGTTTCGATATATTTTATACCTTTTTTTATATATAAAAAAGATAAGCTATAAAATCTAGTTTTTAGTATTAAAAATATAAGAGGGAAGGATTTTTTTTGACGTCATTTAAAATGGCGTCTCATTATATTTTTTAATATCTTCAAATTTATAGTATCTTTTTAGAGGATTCATTTAGTCACGCATTTATTTAATTTCACCGTTATTTACCTATGGGGACTAAACTCATAACTCTCAAAATAAGGTAGCTCCAAAATGGGGCTACCTATCTTTGATCATTTTTTTTCACGCATTTATCTAAAATTTGGTCTAAATGTAAAAAAGGCCTTATTTAGCTATAAAATCATGTTTTTAATATTAATATGGATTGATACCCTTTTTTTATATATAAAAAAGATAAAAATAAGTTATAAAATATAGTTTTTAGTGTATATAGTACATGTGCGCTCATACGTACATATATATACTACTCACGGTACTGCAAGAACATGGGATCTGCTCAACCACAGGCTTACGTCTAACAATATGGACACTGTGCGGGCAGCAGTTTTTTAAAATATTATATTGTGATTTTATAGAGCTTTTCAGAATTTTATTTGTTTGTTTAAATCAAGTTTTTATTTTCCTCTTCTATTTATTGGCAAGTAAACAGCACTTTGAAATTGAAGCTAACATTTATTGTATATATATTGTATATGTGTGTGTGTTTTCATATATATATATATGTGTGTGTGTTTTTAAAACAATATCTTTATAATTAATATATAATAACAAACAATTGAAAAATATTATTAACATTTAAATGTATCTTGTCACTTTGAGCTCATTCACACCTCATTGACGAATGAGAAAATATTATAAAGCAATTTAATATTCTCCTTTGTAAATTTAATAAATTCAAAAATTATATAAATTCAATAACTGTAATTGTTAATGAACACAATGGCTTAAGACTATAAAATTTTTTTATGTACAATTAGCTTTTTTCAATGATAAATTTTTCACAGCAAAAAATCAATTTAACAGTGCTCGTTAATTTCATGCCTTCAATTTTTTTTAAGTACCCTTTCTTGAGTAGCAGTACCGTTCCCTTTTCTAATTCTTGAAAACTTTTGGATGCAGTCATCCATATTAAATATCATCAATTATTTTCCTTTTCCTTGGATGGTCTCATTTTTGTCCTTTTTTAAATTGAAAATGGTTCCTCTTTGGTCCCTTTTTTGTAGAAAATGGGCCCTTTTTTTCCAAGGAACATAATAAAATTTGTTGTGAGCCCTGAATGTGTAACATTTGGGCATCACAATGTGAATTAATTATTGTAACACATTAATTGCCATATAATAGAAAAAGGGTC
Organism: Amaurobius ferox; assembly: GCA_951213105.1. Taxonomy (NCBI): domain Eukaryota; kingdom Metazoa; phylum Arthropoda; class Arachnida; order Araneae; family Amaurobiidae; genus Amaurobius; species Amaurobius ferox. The sequence continues at coordinate 128,016,876 of OX578152.1, forward strand.
TGTTATGCTACATAATTTTTGTTGTTATGAATATATTCAAAACACCACACTTATTTTCTTGGAATAGAAAATAATATTTTATTTTCTGTTACTAACACATAACTCTAGTGATAGCCGTATGCATTAAATGATGAATGCAAATGGAAAATATCACAAAATGAAATACTATAAAAATAAACAAAATTTGAAAATGCTGTATTGTTTCATTTATTTTTTTACTTACATTGATTTCATTTTCAGCATAGGGCATTCTATACTCATGTAGTTTAGTATAGCTGCACATTAATGGCCAATTGGTAAATAATTTTTCAAAAATGGCTGGTAAGAAAACGACAAAAGTGGCAAGTAAATTATTTTGTACTGTAGATTTTGATATTGTCAAATCAAAAAAAGTCACCCCCTTTAAATTGTATTAAAGCAGAAATGACCCCTTTCAAACTGTGACAGATTATAAAACTAACAGGGAATAAACAAAAAAAAGAAAGTTTAAAATTAGAAATAGAAGTAATGGATCTGATCTTAAATTTGAAATGAGAGTATTTCAAAGTGCAATTGGTAAATAACTTTTGAAAAGTGCATCGTATTTGATCATATTTAATTTAGACATTTCATTTAAAATATTTAAAAGTTTTAAAAATTAAAGTTAAGGGTACTTTTGTATTATTACGGGGCTCACTGTTATATGGCGTCAAAATCAACTGATTAGTAGTTATACATAAAGTAAACTTCAGCAATGTATTTAAGCAAAAATTATGCAGCATGCTGCTGTTTCAAGGATACATGAGATCCTCTTCATCAGTGCAAGAGATCCAACAAACCTGAAGTCAATCTGATGAAAAGGGCACATACAGAAAAAAACAGAGGGGTTTATACATTCAAAATTTGGATTAAGAGCTCACCTGAGAGAGCCAATCAGAAAGCAGAATGAAGAACAGTCCAAGCAATCAGAAAGCAGAATGAACAGTCCAGCTTATCCGAAATGAAAAGTAACATACAAGAATGCACCGAAACACAACAGGAATATTCCGAGTCTGAACAAGAATAAGTAACACCCAGCTAAGCGAAAAATAAGTTATAAATGACTCATGAGCTCTATAGGTTAAGAAATGGAATAAAGAAAGTGGAAAAATTGACATGGCACTCTGCCAGACCGTGAATAGAAAAGGAGTACTGGACAAGTCATTAACTAAATGACTACAATTTTTCTGGACAGGAAGGTTAAGATATGGAAGGTTTCAAAGACTCCAAGATCACAGACTGACGTGCATTTTTGTATAATCCTTGTTGGGGAAAATGATAGAAATGTTGAGCGATTTATGATTTATTAAATTTCTTTTTTTGACATAGTTTTCATGTTCCTTAATACGAAATTTCAAAGCACGTTTAGTGTGACCCATAAAAGAAAGACCACACTGGCAAAAAATACTGTACATGCACCAACTGTTTGATAATTTTACAAGATCTTTAAGGTTAGAAAATAAAAGTTTATTAGAAGGTTTAAATGCAATATTGAATTTGATTTTTTTAAAAATTTTATCAATTTGCTGGCTGACGTTTGGAAAAAATTAGTAAAATATATTTTTCTTTTGCAAGGATCATACAAAAACACACTTCAATCCATGACCTTGACTTTGAAGCCTTTCATATGCAGAAAAATTCTAGCCATTTAGTTAATGACTTGTCCAGTACTCCATTTTTGTCCACAGTCTGGCAGTGTGCCCTGTCAATTTTTCCATTTTCTTTGTACCATTTCTTAATTTGTTCAGCTCTTTTGTGTCGTTTTAAATTTATTTTTCATCTTGTTGGGTTTCATTTAATCTTGTTCAGACTCATCTTGTCAGGATATTTCTGTTGTGTTTTGGCACATGCCATTCTTGTGTTACTTCTTGTTTCGAATTGGCTGGACTGTTTTTCATGCTGATTTCTGATTGGCTCTCTTATGTGAGCACTTAATTCAGGTTTTGGGTATGTAAACCTCTCTGTTTCTTCTATTTGCTTCCATTTTATCCTTTTGACTTCGGGTTTGTTAATTCTCTTGCACTGCCGAAGGGAATTCAATATATCCTTGAAACAGCTGTATGTCAACATAACAAATCATAAGCTGCATTTATTATCTTATTTGTGATTAATATATGTGTTTTCTTTATCCTTTTCACAAAGTGGTTTGTACTTATAGTAGTTATACAGTTAATATTTTGCATTAATTTATATTAACTTTTAAAAATTTTCTTTAATTATTTAAAACAAATTTGCACTAGTTAATGCTTATATTGAAATCCATTATAAAGATAATTAAAGTGATTTTATCAGGTGTATTGGATGCTTAGATTTCGAGTAATATTCATTTTTATGCAAGAATGAAAAAAAAAAAATTCTTATACAGAAATTAAAAAAACATTTTGACAAAATTCTATTAGAATTGAATGACTTTTTACTAAATGTTGCAAATAAAAATAATGATTTTTTAGAATTTTAGCCAAAAGGAGAGAAACTTGGATGAATTTTTAAAACATTATATGGATAGCAAATCCTAAGCAACATGTCATAATCGCCATCGCCTGTTGACATTCCCACAAGGCCAATCTACTGTGAAATGATGATTTTCAGTGACATATAAAATTGGAAGGAAAGCAGAGGGTATCATTAAATAGTCTTTCATATAATAGTATAAAATGAGTGTATAATAGGGATGCAAGTCACTTTACTGTATCTAAGGAATTACACTTGTCTGCTGCATCTGTCTGTCAGTCAAAAGTATTTATCATATTGGATGGACAACAGAATAAAGGGTTAGATGAAACTATTGAAAAGAAAAGACTTTGAAGAAAACTTTGATAATAAAAAAAATTGCTTAACAGATACCATCAATTAGCTGTCAATGGGAGCAGAATTGAAACAAAATTTCAATCTGAATTAAACAGTTTTAGGAGAATTGCAAAGGGTAAAAAAAGGGGTATTAATTTTCAAATTAATAAATTGTTGTGCATTGTAAAGCATGTTAAAGAATAAACTTTTTATGTCTCTTCTCATGTCAAAAAATAAACTTATGCTTCTTATTCTCTCTTTATACTTTTAACCAATAGTAAATTTTCATAATGAAAAACTTTTTCCTGTGAGTAGAAATTCAGAATATCTGTTCTTGGTTTTTGATTTTGATACTTTTGATCAATTGTATCAGATTCAAATTGGTTCAATCAGATTACATAACAGGTTCAAATTGGAGGTTATAACTACCTACATTTAATATACTGTACCATTAATCTTGTATATGTAGTAAGTGTCAATGGAATTTTCTTCTATGATTTTTTTTTTTTACAATAACTAGTTACCATGTTGAACATTTTAATCTATGCTGTATGCTATGTAAATTACAATCATTTTATATATTTTTTTTATTTATTTTATTTTTTGTATAAAATATTATTCGAACCACTTTAAAATATGAGTGCAAATACATTTTTGGTCCTTATAAAGTATTTTTTGTTGTTTGTGAAGAAAATTAATTGTATATTATGTAAAATTTACTCATTCAAAATATTTTTCCTAATTGTTCACTTAATAATTATTTTTTTTCTTTCAGTTTTCTTCGGAATCTTTTTCATCCATTGCTTCTAATAAAAAGGTAATTTATTTTAATAAATTTTGGTGGTTTTGCAAGATGTTAAAATGAGTGTTTCCATAGGTAGTACTTAGGGATGTCACGAAACCAAAAAAGAACCGATACTGAATAACAAATACTATCGGATTACCAAAGAACTCATGATCCAATACTGATATCGATTAGATTGCTATTATCATGTATACCAAATTTAAAATTTCCGTATAAAACTTATTTGAGCCATAATTTACAACTAACCACCTTTGTAAATATTAAAAAGTAAAAAAATTATACATGCTAATTAATAAATATTTTATACGCATTTCTGAAAACCAGAGTTAAAGAATGATTAAGAAATAGAAAATAAAATTGTATAAAATGCAAAATTTTGTATTGTAATCGTGGATAAAAGAGAATATAAATACACAAATTAAAAAAAAAGCCATATCTTAATCAAAACCTTTTTATCTATGTAACTTCTAAGAAGATGCATTTGGGCATTGCCAGTACTATTCGTGCTAGTGAATTGTAATAAACATCATTTAATAATCTTCTCTGCACATTTGTAGTGCGAAACATTTCCGGCAATATTTCAGAAAATCATCTGCTGCCTTGATTACGTAATGGTTCAATAAAATATTGCTGAGGAGGTAGAAAACGGAAAAGGTACATCAACTGATGAATAAACTGAGAACGAACTCGTCGTGAGTAGAGCCACCAATAGGTAGGGACAGAAAGCTTAAAATTCCCACTTGCCAGTCGCCATATGGCAATTAAACTTGAAAAACTGACGATTAACAAAATCTTGACTAGCAGCCAAACTCCGTGATATCCTAGAATGACGCTACTCCCCTACTATGGAGTGAGAAAAATCTGTCATCAATCTCTACTATACTACTATGGCTCTTCTGTAGTTCTCCCCTACTAGACAATCGTAATTTATTGCATTTACCACCAAGAAAGAGTGCAATCCACATTTCTATTTTATCCTTCCCTGTAATCACCAATATGTTTTGACACATGCCATGGCGTAGCGTCTTTTGCTGCACTCTATACATCTCATTTTTACACACAGTATTAATAGGTCTTTCATTATTTTTACATCTGCCTCAAATCCCAACATATTTTTACATCTGTCAGTTCCCAAAAACGGATGTACAAACTAAATTAAAATCACTGAAATACAAATGGTGCGGGAAACTCGTCCCCGCTATTTTCATCTTGTGAATTTATTAATTGGTTAAATATTCATTATAGCATGTTTTTCATAATAATAAATTAAAAGAATTAATCTATATGAAAGAGTTTCGAGAATATACTGCACCTCGGACTGACTCGAATGAACTTAAATCTGGGTTCCTGGCTCTAATAAAGAACATCAACCTTGGAGTTGGGGGAATGCTTTTCCTAGCTGAATTGCTGATATTGCAATGTTATGTATTAATGTTCTACTTTAACCTGTATATATACGGTCTATAAACGACCATACAGAAAATATGTACATGGGTAACATAATCTAAAATAGTGCATTTAAAAGATACTATCCTGGACATACTTCTATTAATTTTAGAGCTACATCGCAAGTATTTCACATTTTTTAATGTCTCGATGCATGACAATTTCTCACTCAGAGAAATTTCAAATTTCCTTTTATAGATTATACCCTTTTATTAAGTTATTAATCTGTCATCGACGGTGTGAAAAACTAAAAATGTATGGATTCCTAAAATGTTTACAGTTTAATTGTGTTTCTAGAAGTGCTAATTGTTAACAGTTATTGTCAATTCAAAGTTAAATTGGTTCCATTTTCAACTTATCTGTGGCCAAGGGCAGTTCATGCCCCTTCTCCAGTTGATCGGAAAATTTGAGTATTGCAATAAAACTGGATGTTTTTAGTGATACAAAACGACATATTTTAAATTCAGAAAAGTCGAAATATTAAAAAAATCAAATTTCTTCAAAGGGATAAAGAATTTACTTGTTATGAAATAAATATATTGCAGAAATTTTAAAATAAAAGAGTTTATAATGTCTGATAATACAATGGGAAAAAGACTGAAATATCACGATCGCAATATACTTTTCAATTATCGCGATCATGATAATTGAAAAGTTACAGAGTATATGATGAAAAGTAAAAATAAGAATATATATTTATTAAAAATCACCAAAAATGATTAGTAAAACTCTGTAAACTAAAGAAAAATTACTGGCCGTGCTTCTTGAAAATAAAAGAGAAATAAATAATATCAACTTGGAAAAGTGAAAAATAAAAAGGTCAAGATGAGAAAATTTCTCCAAAAGTATTTGAATGCTTTATGTTAAATGCATTTTTTTTTTATGATGTTTTGGAAAACAAATGTTATAAAAACACCTGAAATTGAAAAAACCTATAATGAAAATCATTGGTAAGATGTAAAACAAGGTTAAAAAATTTTGAATATAAATGTTTAATATATCCAGAAAATGGATAAATGAAAAATCTAAATTTGAAAAACTTACTTGATACTACGAAATGGAAAAGTTAGGGATACTGACACTGACTTACAGAAAATAATTAGTTTTAGAAAAAAAAAAACACTCTAAAGATAAGTTTTAAAAGTGAGAAGACAGCAATAATAAATTCATGTTAATAATATTATTCATTAAAAATTAATATATTTCTATGAATTTATGTTATTAAAAAAAATAATAAGTTTTATATTTTATTAATCGCTTAAATTTTCCCCCAATTTTTTTAAATCCTCCTCCTTTTCTTCAACATCCAAATAATATCTTATAAAAATAAATCTGCTAAGGGGAGTTTTCTTGATAACATATATATATATAGTGATATCTTGCACCTGATCAAAATACTCACCAACTTAAAAGGAAACTTCCCTGCCTAAAGCTAACCTGAGAATCCCATGTTAATCAATGGGGTAATGAAAATAGCTAAATATGGCATTGGATTTTGAGATTTTTTCCTGGAATTTTTTGTAAAACGTAGAATTGGGCTATAAGCAATTGAGACGGTTTTAAAATTATTTTTAAATTCATTAGAAGTATTTTTAAAATTCACGCGAAGTGCAAAAATAAGTGCAAAAAATTGTTTTTCCAACTTTGCTCATCGATAGAAAACATTTGAATCAAGTTAAAAATAATTTCAAAACCCCCACAGAAAGATTGAAGATTTTACTTTTTTATGCAAAAAGAAAAGCTGAGCCATATTGAACCCAAATTTTATAATTGGTCAAGCATTGAATATAGGCAGACTAATAATATCCAATCTCTGCATGATAGCACCCTCTCAAAGTTTGACATTGATAGATCGATAACAGGTTCTCGCAGGAGTTTAGCTCCGCCTTAATAGGGACCATGGAGGTTGATGGGGGGACTCGTTTGTGTCATCCTTTTCCCACGAAAGTGATGGACAACAGGGGGGCAGGTTATTGTGGCCACAATTTCTTAGATTTCGAGATTTTGTTCTGAAAGCAGGTCTCCCAGTGTAAAATCCTGCTATGTTGCAGAAGTGAATGGTCGGTCATTTTAAATTCTCCCACAATGAATGATATATGTGAAGGGCAAGTGTGATGAGTCAAAAATCCGATTCTAATGTTTTGAGCATTCTTCAAACATACCAACCTTTTTTTCAATGATATCTGTGGGTATGATAACTCTCAAACAAGTTATGAAAATCAAATGAAATTTTCTATGATTATTTCGGTCGATGAATGTAATAGGCATATTTATTTTCGTTGAGGACGGCCTAAGAGGAAACCTTCAAATTTTCTAATATTTTTTTTCAAAAATAAAATTAAACATAATAAAAGATAAGTACACTTATCCCCCAATTTACACGGCACTTGTTTTACATCATTTCGCTTTTACACGGTTTATAAATTAACAGATTTAAAAAAATTGATAAAAATGTATATTCCGCTCCATATACGCCTATACAAAGATTTGATGACATTTTTGAATTTCATTCCTTTGGTAACACTGATGAAAACAACAGGGGGTTCCCGGTGTTGTAAAATATATACATTTAGGGGAATTCCTGTAATGGGGAATCCCCGTATAGGGAAATCCCCATAATAGGGGAATCCCCGTATGTATTTCGTAACAGTAAAGCTATCTGGTTCATGCAAGTACATAGTGCAAAAACATTTTAGCACTTAGCAGCAAAGCTTATATTATTGTGTGTTTATTTTTTGAACTGGTAAGTTTTCAACATTTATAGTTTTTCTTGGATCTTTATAGTTTGTGTAAATTTGTTAAGGTTCTATAATGTCAAAAGATTTGAAGAAAAATCAAATGAAAAGAAAAGTTATTTCTTTAGAAACTAAAATTCAAATTTTAGACCGTCTACGTAATAGAGAAAGAGTAACGGATGTTGCTAAATTTTACTCCATGAATGAAGCCACAATAAGGACAATAAGAAAAAATGAAGACTCTATTAGAAAAAGTGTAGCAGCTGGAACCTGCAGCAGTATGAGTACGACTTCATATGTTAGAGATGTTACAATGGAAAATATGGAAAAATCCTTAGTGATATGGATAGAAGACCAAACTCAAAAGCGAATCCCGATCGATATCAATGCTGTTACAAATAAAGCTTATCAATAAAGCTTATCAAGATTTATCAATCACTTAAGAATCAGTCGCCGTTGACTTCGTCCGATGAAAAGAAGGTATCTTTTTCCGCAAGCCATGGGTGGTTCGAGAGATTCAAGCAAAGACATTCTTTATATAATCTGAAAATGAAAGGTGAAAGTGCATCTGCTGATTTGGATGCGGCACAACAATATCCGGCAAAAGTTGCTGAAATCATTGCCGCTAACTCCTACACTTCTGATCAGGTTTTCAATGCTGATGAGTCCGGATTATTCTGGAAAAAAATGCCGGAAAGAACCTTTATAGCCAAAGTTCACAAATCAGCTAGTGGTCATAAAGTAGCGAAAAATCATATAACAGTTCTTTTCTGTTGCAATGCTTCTGGCGATTATATGATGAAACCATTGGTGATTAACAAATCAAAATCACCACGATCATTTAAAGGAATAAATATCAAAAACCTTCCCGTCTATTGGATGGCTAATAGAATAGCATGGGTCACTGCCATAGCTTTCAATGAATGATTCCATAACTTCTTTGTTCCAGATGTCAAAAATTATTTAACTAAAAAGGGATTGGCCTTTTAAGGCTCTTCTATTAATTGATAATGCATCAGGTCATCCTCCAGATTTACAACACGAAAATGTAAAAGTTGTTTTTTTACCAAAGAATACAACTTCCTTATTACAGCCATTAGATCAAGGGATAATTTCAACTTTTAAAGCACTGTACATCAAGCAAACTTTCAGGTATATCCTAGAACAAATGGAGAATGATGAATCTCTTACTCTGATGGATGCTTGGAAGAAATTTACAATTTTAGATTGTGTTAAGCATGTTGGGCTGTCATACACTCAGATCAAACAATCAACAATCAACGCCTGCTGGAAAGCAATATGGCTGGATGTTGTTGAAAGTGGAAATGATAAATCACCAGTAGAGCATGAATATTCTCAGATCACTGAGTTGGTCCATACTATAGGAGGAGAAGGTTTTGAAGATTTAGCTCAGGCAGATATTGAAGAAATGACGGCTGATGAAGAATTGGATGAAGATGATTTAATTAACATGGTTCGTGAAACAAACAAACATGATGAAGACAATGATTCTGATGTAGAGCAATCTGAACCAGTTGCGTTCACAGCAAGAATCATAAACGCAGGACTTGATTTGGGAAGAAAATTGGGCAACCATTTCTTACAATATGACACAAATGTTGATCGATCTCTTCGATTCCAGCGAGACCTTCATAAATGCTTAAATCAATATGAAGAGGTCTATAAAGATTTAGCAAAAAAACCTACGCAATTGTTAATTACCGATTTCATGACAAAGTCTTGTCAACCCGAGATCTTGTCTAATTCGTCAACCATTGAGCCAAAATCGCATCAAGAAAGCTCAAGTGATGAAAGTGACATCATACCTATCAGAAAGAAAAGACTGATAGTACATGAAAGTGATGACAGTGATTAAACTTATAGTTAATTTTTAAGGGTCTTTTTGTTTTTTTGTTCTTTGTTCCTAATGTAAAATAAATTAAATATGTTATATTACTACATTCATATGTTTGTTGTTTTATAAACTAAGTATAATTTTAAGTTTTCTAAGATCTCTTCCTTTTGTTTTACTTAAATAAATGACTGAATCATGCGCATTTTGGGGTTATTTTCTTTTTACACGATTTTACTTAGCAAAATCCAAGATTTCAATTTACACGGTTTTGTGCGGAACCTATCTTCCATGTAAATCGGGGGACAGGTGTATATAAAAGTGTTACGAATATAGCTAATGTGTAATATTTTAAATATGTAATCATTTAAAAACGTGTTTCTCGGAATATTTCATGTTTTTAATTTAAAATGGAAAAATTTATAAGAAACAAGAAATTAATAAAGAAGTCTTTATAAGGTAGCAAATGATGTGCATACTTTATTTTTGATGGAACTATTAATTTTATTATCTTTTACATATTTCATACAGTCATGCCAATGTTCGGAAAAACTGGGCATGACATCTCTAAAAGTGTAAATGTAAATCCTTCCTTCATGAATTCTCAAACCCCAGCAAGAATATTATGCTGAAGCCATATCAGTCATCATCTAAGCTCTATCGATGGCTAATTTTGAGAAACAAATGTTTCAAAGAATGTTATAATCTGAAGTGGAAAAAGTAATCTTTAGTGAACCCCTAACCTTTCCTGAACTTGATACTAAATGCATATCAGTCATCATCTAAGCTACCTATATCTATAACAGATTCTGAGAAGTTAATGTTTCAAGTAAAATTTTTGAAATGAAATTTGAGAAGAAACCGTAAGTGAAAATCCTTAGTGAACTACTATATACCTCTTCTAGAATTTGATGCTGAATCCTTATCATTTATCATCTAAGGTATCATTTATTATCTGAGTTTTTAAAAGAGATCGAGCCTTTTAAAAAGGATCAGATTTTTTAAATAAAAAATATTTAAAATATAATTATACTGGAATTGATACAAAAATAACTGCTTTAGATGCAAGACGTGGATATCGGCACATGTCATTGTTTCAGAAATTATATATCATTAGCTTTTAAATAATAAATTGCATATAATAATTATTTATGTATTGCACTTTAAAGCATAATTATCTTTTTTAATGCTTTTCCAATAAAAAAATTGTGAAAATTTTAGGGGCTTCCGTAAGTAATTTATCGTACTAAATTTCATTCGATTTATTTAATGTATTGAGGGATATAATGTTCCATCGTGAAAAGTGAAATTCTCAATATCTCAAGAACCGCTCCTGATAATAATTCTTTTATTCCGAATTGTACCTAAATCTAATCAACACCAGGGTAACCACAAGTGGCTTATCTATAAAATTTTACAGAAATTACGTCAATTAGTTTTAAATTAGAGTGGGTATATACATTGCACAGACACACACAGACGTCACGTAATAGTTTTGTCGTTTACTAGAGGTTCCAAATTCAAATCGTGTAGATCTGTCGAAAAACTGAAGTTGCTATTTTTGATACGATTCCAATACTTTCCCTATACATTAGCATGTATTGTAGAGAAAGTAAAATTCCCTTACAACAGACAGCTATTTTACAGTAGTAAAATAGCTGTCTGTTGTTACATTTCTTCCTTTTCCCAAATATGGCTGAGTCAACTTCATAACAACATGTTCATGAACAGCTCGGTCAGCTGGCCACTTGCTATCTGCACCAGTATAAGGAAAACCATTCCACACATATTTTGAATCTACGCAAACAAGCAGTCAACATTTTATCCCAAACTTGCCTGGCTTACTTGGAATATATTGTGTGAAAGGGCATCTAGCCTTAGATGGAAGAAGTTGCTCATCTACAGTGAGATTCACTCCAGGTTTATAACAAAATGCACTGTTTTCAATGAAAGGGTACCATAAAGCGGAGGCCAGAGTGAATTTATCTGATTTCAGTTCCTCTGATCTTTCTGTTTTGTGTATGTCTGGTGCAGCATATCCTCTTTGGATCTTGTGCCATAAAACCATAATCAACCAACCAACCAACCTTTCTGTTTTGTGATCAAAGCGAAGGAAACGTATGATTTCTTTGAAACTATCTCTAGCCATAGTCTGTGAGAAAACTGGTGGACCCCAAACAGTTGACCATAAAGTATTCAAAGGAGAGTTCGTCTCTCCATACAGGTCTCTTACGTACATAATTGAAAAAACAGCTTCGAGTTCATCGAAAGATACAGTCTAAGTGTTTTTACTTAGACGACGGCGAGCTTCTTCTTCTGTGCATTCTTTTATATGCCGTATCATTTTATTGCTAAAAATCAGTCACCAAGCGCTAAGCACACTGCCTTCGTAAATGCTTCTTTTAGCATACGATGTTGGACTTTTTGTTTCCTTCACTACGTTTTGGGCTGCAAATCGGACTACTGTCCCAGAAGGTGAAATTACTTCCATACTGTTCCGTCTGCAGAAATTTCTTCCTTTCCAACTGAGGGTAGAATATTATGAATGGAACATTTACGACGACGTTTTCGACTAATACCGCTAAACACACCCTTGCAACTCCCACGTCCACCCTTTTGTGTACTATGTATAGACGCTTGGGGGTTAGTTTCAGAACATTCATTGTCCGAACTATTACTTAAATGGCATTCACTGTCATGCTGCGAACTAATTTCAGATTCATCATCAGAATTGTTGCTTTTTGTGGGAACATATTCTTCGTCTCCGTTCAAATCACTAATTTCACTATCACCTGAATCAATTTAATCTAATCATTGCAATCCTTTCAAAATTTCTTCCTGCGTGAGTCCACGTGCCCGACGCATCTTCTCTAATGACTAGATAAAAACTGAGTGTATGATACTGTACCATGGCGTTATCTGTACACGTCAAAATGTAAAATTTATTTCTCTTTCGAAAAGCAATCGCTATTGTTCGCCCGCTTGGATATTGCCAGTGTGTGTGTGTGTGTGTGTGGGGGGGGGGAGTAGCATTTGGAATTCAAACCGACTGTAAAAAAAGGAAGGTCAAGGTCAAACTGGACTGAATGACATTTGTCATATTACAGCGATTATGAGAAACGAAGAATTTCTCCGTAATATTGTAAAATAATTTAGGGGTCACTCTGGCCCCTCCCATCATTCTAGGTATAAGGTTCAATATTTACACTCCTATGAGGCCAATACATAAATGATTAAATAAGCACTAAAATAGGATCATATTATGAAAAGTCAGAAAGCTGCACTACGTTCAGTTAATTATTATTGGAATTACTGAACAACAAATAACGAGAGGGGCCACACAGGCCCCTCTGTCTTTCTAGTGTTAAACAGTTGCTTATCTATATACAGTAAAAGCATGTTATGACGAAATCAAAGGTGCCTCGAAATTCCTTCTAACATAGCGATTCCTTCTAACATACTTTCATTGAAAATGCCAATTGAAATACCATGAATCATTGAAAATACCATGTGTGTGTCAGTGAGTCTGTGAAGACGATATCTCATGAACAAATGGAGCGATTCAAATGACATTTGGTACAAAATTACAATCTGTGAATACTGGAATCCTATTGTTTTAAAACACAATCGAATGTTCAGACCCCTAAATTTTCGACTAAAATTTAGAAAAAATCAAAACCTTTAATAAAGTTACACAAATAGACATTTCGTAGGTAAGTTTTCCTTAGAAAACGATTGACATAAACTTTAGAACGCTAGCATGAACTGTTCTCGAGATATTGTACATTTTTAAGATAAATTCATCAAAAAATCCCATAAATTGAAAAAGAAATATTAACTGTTGAGAAACATGTTCAATTTTCATATGTAATACCATACGATGAATTTGGTGACATCATTCTCGTGGATCTAGCTTGTTCCATTCATGAGAAAAGTTACTTTGAGTAATATTTTTGTATTTGAACGCCAATAGTCATTTATCTGCTATAAGAATAACTTATTTCTCGGTCCATAATGCTTGGCGAGATTTTGGAGATGAATTTTGCGGAATGTCACTTTTTAAATGTTGCCAAATTAATGAATATCTTGCCAAATGGATAAAAATTATCAATAAAATAACTAAATCAATGAAAATGACGACTAATTGACTATAATTCAATATCTTGGAAAAAATATATCTACTATAAAAATAACCTATTTTGTTTTTACTGTAGAAATAGTAAATTCATTGCATTATATAAGGAAAGTCATGTGCTGCCCACATCAGATTTTTTTTCCAGATAATGAGCTGGGTTGGGGCTCGATGCAGAACTCTAACCGGTCGCATAATTAGGTGCTCCAAGCCCTATGCAAATTGACGGACATCACTCTAAATAGAGTCGAAACTTGTTCAAAATATCTTAAAACATATATTGGCCTCAAAATCGAAAATCGTGAAAGCAATACTAGAAAATAAAACATGATTGATATAAAAATAAAACGTGTTTGAAGGAATTTCTATAACGATCCATTTAGGTAACTCATATCCACAAAACTCGTGTTTGAAAGCATTTCAAAGAGTGGAATAATAATTTGGAATGTGGCTTTCAGAATTATACTTTGTTGTGTAGCAACAAGCAACAGTAGATCAGTTTCGCGTTTGTTTGGGCTCCTCAGCAATTTTTAGCCAAAAATTGCACTAGTAGATAGAAAGGGATTTACAATTTTTTGTGCTTCTGTAGTCTATATATCAAAGTCTATATACTGGCATCAAATTTATAAAATAATGAATTTCCTGAACATCTGACAGTATCGAGCTTTGTTATTATGAACCTGTTATTGAAATCTTATTTAGTTCGAGCTTGATCTTGAATAAACTCCATGCCAATTGACTAAGGTACAGAGGTTTATAAAACAGCGGCTTTATAGAACATTTTTTGGCTTCTAGTGACAGCAGAGGTTACTGGTGACGATACAGTCAATGGATATCAAAGATATTCTTGATATATGAATATCAGATTTCCCAGTTTATTAGAATTCAAGTATCTATGCATTTAATAGCCAAGATATGTTAAATTAAAAACAAGTAAACAAAATAAAAAGTTTCAGAACAGAGCCTTTTATTGAAAAATGCAACAAAAAAATTTGTTCTCACATTTTTACCCCATACAATAAAAGTGGTTAGCTAGAAATTAAATAAAACAAATATTTAATTGAATATAGATATGCTTTTACGTCTAAAATAACATAACTCAATTTATGTAATCATTGATTTCATACATTAGTGGTAATCTATATAAATAAAATTGAAAATCTGTCTGTGTGTGAGTGTTTGTCTCATCATCAAAGAAGCTGCACAGATTTTCATGAAATTTTGTGGTAACCTTAAAATAGCCCCACCTAAAATGTAATTCATGATTCAAATTTCTAGGACCAAGGGATGTCAATATATTAAAAAAAAAATGAAAAAAAAAAATAAAAAAAAATGAATTCTCTGCAAATTTATTATTTAACCAAATATATTTATACAGCAGAGGATTTTTATTAGATGTAAATAACAAAGACATAAAATAAATTTTATAAATGAACGATATTGCAGTTTTGATTGGGTTATATCAATTACGGTCTTCGGATTTAAAGATTACAGGAATGATTGATATTTTCAATTTCTTACGTCATCTGTTTTATTTTAGAAAACATTTTTCAAACTCAGATGTCATAAGGAAGACACTAATCTATTGTGTTTTCGTATATTGTGTTCAGCCAGAACTCATATATTGTGTTTAGTTAATTGTTGAAGCAAAATGTAAATAGTATGGGCTTATCTTCTAATACGAGTTTTCCTTTTTGGTATACATTGATAAAATTTTATCTTTTTTGTAAATTTGTTTACAAATGGGACCAGCATGTTTTATTCTTCAGATCTGTCTGTGAAAATAACTTTGTGCAACGAGAACATAGATTCTAATACTTTCATTTAGGAGATTTAAATATTTTAATAGAATGTTTTGAATAACATTGCCATTTTGAAAACTATAAGAATTTACACATGATTGTGAAATAAGTTTTTTTTATATTATATATTTTGTACAAATAACATTGCCATTTTGAAAACTATAAGAATTTACACATGATTGTGAAATAAATTTTTTTTATATTATATATTTCGTACAAAGAACGGATATGCTACCAGTGATTCCACATATTTATTCAATGATTACATCCATTAAATGATGATATTTTGGAGTATACTAAGTTAATAATAGATTAGTTTTATAAAATTTCAAGGTACCCACTTTTATTGAACGAGATAAAACTGTGAGAACATTTATTTATAATCTTTGTGTACTTCCATAAAGGTGTAGATTCTGAAACTTATTTATTTTTTTTTTCTACTTTGTAGTATAGTTCAAAATTCAAAAACAAGAATACACCAGGAAAGGCTACGATGAGCTGAATTTGGGTATTTTTACTGCTCCGGTTCTCATGTTACTTACAAAAAAAAAAACTTGTATCTCCTTATGGCGGGCTGTACCGGTACTGTTAAAATCCAAAGAATAAAAAAATAATATGAAATGCAATAAAATGTCAAATTGGAACTTTTTAGCTGCTCTGGTTTTCGAGTTATTCCCCTAAAATTTGTATGTTTCTATGGTGAATTTGGAACGAGCTGAACCGGTAAGATTCAATCCTAACAATAAATCCAATAAAAATATATTGCAAAATGCAATGATATGCTAAATTCGAAATTTCTAAATTCTAAGGTTTTCGAGTTATAACGTGTATTGCTGATCCATGATAGGCTAGTATAAAAACATAAAATTTATGCTTTTGTGTTGCATAATCAAAGCAGCCTTAGTCTGATCTTATTTGAAGCATTTCTGTTGGAACCACAGGCCTGCGACCAGTGTTTCTTTTAGGACTTATTTGGACGGGGGGGGGGGGGGGGGGGGATGACATTTTAGAGGGAGAAACACTACCTGCGACCCATTGTTCAAGGTGTATTGAATTGCGTAATCTTTTTGAAATACCCTGTATTGAAGTGAAATAAAAGTGTATAAAAACATTTAATTACAATTTTCAATATTAAATATTGACCTAAACATCATTTTCTGGCATAAGCAACAGTAAATTCTGCTTTGATTTCCGTAACTGGTTTATTTTTCTTTCCAATGCAACTGACCATTCAAATATTTTCCCTCTCCTAGACTAGATGCCTTGAATTTTCGGGATTGTGTTTCCAAGGACAGATGTGCCTGGAGGGCCCAATTAGTCTGTGCTGTAGAGCATCCCCTCAGCACTCAGTCCCATGCAACTGCTAAGAACATGCCTTCGCAGTGCTTCAAAGGGTGGGAGACTTGTCAATTATAGTTCTACGCAGGGGAAAGAACATTTATTGGCAACGCCTATTCCCCCCTTCCACTACGAGCGCTTCCTGGGCCTGCCATAGATATATACTCATTATGCGGGAATAACTCAAGATCCAGTGTATCTAGAAAGATCATATCATATTTGGTATGATTATCTTTTGTGGTATATTTGAATTCATTGGATTTTGAACCTTACCATCCAAGTCCGTACAGGAAGTGTTAGAGTAATGCACTGAAGAATAACTTAATGTTATTCTAAGGAAAAACTCGGGAACTGGAGCAAACATTTTGTATGCTGTTGTCCTTCATATATTTAAGTTACATACAACTAATAAAAGGGTGTATTTGAAAAGAAAATATGTTTTTTGTTTGTTTTTACTTGTTTTCAATTTAATTAATAAAACCATCAGTTAAATTGTCCTTAATTTCGAAAAAAGCATTAATTATATTATTTAAGGTTGTTTATGTTTAATATTAATGCATCAACATTTTGATAATGTTGATGCATTAATTGATGCATCAACATTTTAATAAGTAGTGTGTGGTGCTAACACAGCTATGGATGCTGATCATCCAATGAACTGCCCAGGACTCTCTGGTGACATGTACAAAAGGTATTGGCGCACAAGGGAGAGGAAGCAGGCCCTTCAAGCTGTCTGACTGTTTTGGATTAGTGTTTTTGGCTACCGTCCATGTATTTCCTATATTTGTTTTATTGTTGTTATTGTTGCTTGTTCATGTTTCTTGTAATAGTTTTTCTCCTGTATTTTTGGTGTTGTGTATTTGTACACCAGTGAATGATTTGTATCAAGTGCTGCTGCTAGAAATTAAAAAAAAAAAAAAAAACTGTATAAAGTTTGAGATTTTAAAAGTATACATTTACAGAGCTACCATACCATTTAGTATTATAAAAGTGCCACCAAAATTATGTTTTTACTTCAGAAAAGATGTATTTTTAATAAAATATTTTTTTTTAGTTTTTGTATAAACCGAAGTGCAAAATTACCTCAATGCCACTTTTCAAATTTAGAAATATAGCTGAGCAATATACAATTCTTT
This sequence comes from Amaurobius ferox, assembly GCA_951213105.1. Classification (NCBI taxonomy): domain Eukaryota; kingdom Metazoa; phylum Arthropoda; class Arachnida; order Araneae; family Amaurobiidae; genus Amaurobius; species Amaurobius ferox. Next base: position 128,034,927 of record OX578152.1, read on the forward strand.
ATAGCTATTCAAAATCTGGGATCTGGAATATCATTTCCAGATTATGCAGTTACTTTATATTCCTTGAACTAAAAAAAAAAAAAAAAAAATGTTTTTAAAGATATTTGAACACAGTGTTATTATAATAAATCAAAATGCTGCTTGCAAGACATTAACTTGCAACTTTCTATTAATAAAATGGCTTTATTAGTTCATAACACTCTGTCAAATGCAGAGAAGGGGTTGGCCATGAATATACATTTTAAAGTATTTTTCAGTTCTGAAATTTTTATTGCTCATTTAATCCAAATATATGGATGGAAAAGACCCATTTTATATCAGAAGAATGAGGTATATCAATACATAATTCACCACTGGTTTATATAGTATATATAAAATTAAACGGGATAAAAAAAACCCCAAGAAATCCCTAACTATTTATGTACTAAAATTAAAATTTTCCCTGACAGTTTTTATGATTGTAAGGTTGTGCGTATCCATGTGCATGGTTTTAATATTAAATTGGTTTCCTCTTGCAATTGATTCCCTTCTAGATACATTATTAAATAAATATAAAAGAAAATACAAACAATAGACTATAAACTTTCTTTATTATATGTCAAATTCATATATAACTAGTAATCTGTATACATGAAATTTAGGTCACATGTATTAAGTATATCATATCATCACATACATAAAATAAAGAAGCAATTAATTATAACAAAAGAAGTTTAACAGAATCAGAAAACAATTTAGACTAAACACTTTTAAAAATGTTTTTAAAGAGATACAGAAAAGAAAATGCAAGACTAATTTTTCATCACTTTACTTGCTAAAAATGTTTTGGAAAATGCCATCCTTTAAAATTAATATTAATGCAATACAAATGTAAAAAAAAGTTCCATAGCCACTAAAATTGGGCAAGTAAAATATGTGTTCTATATTTAATGTATAATACATGGTTTTCTACTGATGTATTCTACAATGTAAAAAACATTAGATTTCTGAAGCATAGTGAACCTAACTAATCATTTTACTTCTAAGTAATATATTAAGACTTTTAAGAATGTATGATACTTGAACATATTAACATATTTGAAAATATGTTAATATGTTCAAGATAAAAAAACTAACATTGCCATTTTATAATTTTATTATGATTAAATACATATTTTCACTGAATGAATAATAATTCCGATACTTAATCCCAGGGATCTGTAGTTTCTATGCATATACATCAAATGCCGCCCATAAAAAAGATAACAGCTCACTCAATATGTTATGAATAAATCCAAGTTAACTGCAAAAAAACATTTTTTTTCACATTATAAGGCACACAAATAAATTTAATATGGGATACAAATTATGTATGTATGGTATATAATCAAATTATTATATATAATTAAAGAAAATATGTCTATTTGTTGGTTGCATAAAGGAAAATTGAGGTGACCCACAGTTAAGAAATTTGGTACCGTTACTCCAAGTCACATCCAAAGACACTTTGGAGTGATTTTACTTTATTTGGAGTATTTTTTATTTAATGCACACAATTTTGAGAAATTTTCACACAAATAAGTTCCTTACTGATCCAAAATTTTATTACAAAGTTTTACTTTGACACCATTAAAGGTATCAAAGAGCTAAATAGAATCTATAGAACAATAATTTCTTCATATTTAAAATTATTTTTAATTTTTTAAAATGTGTTATAAAATTTCTTATATGTTGCATGTTGCTGCATCAAAAATTTAATATTTTTACAATTCCAATATTACAATTTAATATTTTTACAAGTTTTAGCATAATGGAATGATATCTTCGCATTCTAATTTTAAAAAAAGTATTACTCTATTTCTGAATCTTTTATGAGTTTACTCGGTGACTCATTGTATCTGCTTTTTTTTTAATTATCTTAAATATCATTTTTTGTTTTACAGCTTTACATATTCATCAGACAGCGAGACACTTTAGATTTTTTCATTTTTAAGATATGGCAAAAAGTTGAAAATATTATCAGTTTTGTTTCGAAGTTTCTGTAAAAAACATATCCTCATTCCCACACCGTTTAAAACATTCCAGCCTTTATAGAACACTAGGCATAAGACAGATAATTGTTTAAAGTGACTAAACGTTAACTATTTTTCCCAATCAAATTATGGACATACGGTAAGTTTAAAATGACTATCAAGTTTATGCAGGTATTATGAGACTTTATGAGTAACTAGACAACTCATCTCTGGAAATTGTTTTGAGTTCATTCTGAAAGTTTCATTAAGGCGAGATAGAAGTCAAGACCTAAGTCGAAGGATGGTTTAGTGACTTTTTCATTGAGGATACATAGTAAATGCCCCATAAGTAAACTATGTTGAATAATAAAAAGCAAACAAATATTTTTATAAACTATAAAACATCTTTGTATCATAATCAAATGATATATGATTCAGTGTTCCATTATTTTCATATATTGTTTAGAAATTTTATGTATTTTGAAATTGCAAATATTTTCATAAACTTTTTAAAATAAAAAAAAATGGAAGAAGTAAACCATGATGGCTTTATACGCGATGGCTGTCTACCTATTCTACATGTATTATACATTTTTTTTTTTTACTGTAGAAAACTCAACTTTGACAAGTAAATAAATAAACCCAGAGCTGTCATTAATGCCCTAATATTTTAAAAATAAAGATTTTCTGAAAGATTAATAAGCTTTTTCTGAGAATAAAGAGGCAGCTCTATTTAACTTTTTAAATTATACAGAGCTGCCACAGGCGACTAAAACGTGACTATTAGCGACTATTTTTTGCCCGAGGCGACTATATATATGGCGACTATTTTACACAAGTGGTTACTTTTTTTCGATTGTGGCGAATATTTCAAAGAAAAGTTAATGTTTTGTTTTTTCCCATTCAACCACAAGAACCAATGCTTGCATCGTGACGTCATGCCCAACGTCAGACGGCGTCTGAAATCTAGAATTCAGCTGCAAGCGCCTGCTGACACTCATACAGGGGGGATCTTCTGCACATAGCATTCCGTATGCTACATGACTAACCCATGCAGCATGACAAACTATAAAGACCTGTATCTCCCATCAACCACACCCATGCAGGGGGTAAACTGAAACTAGAAGTTCTTGTTACAAAAACCATAGAGTCCAAACACTTCTGAATGTTATTCATTCTGTGATTATTATGGGAGTGCCAGATGGAAAACATGGTTAAGTGACCTTGACCGCAAGTAAAGAAGTTCGCAATCCATTTATTTGAATTGGTTTACTAGGTACTTTTTTATTTTAGTCTTTTTATTTAAGCCTCTCTCAGATATCCTCCATTTGGAGAATTTGTAGAGAAAGAAGATATTTATTCTACAACTAATATATGTAAGTACAATTTATCTATTTTTTATGCTAATATCATTTTCAAGGGTAGGATTTCGCTACATGAATACACGCAGATGTGCCAACTCTCCGGATTTTGGCCAGAGACTCTAGACTTTTCATTACTTCTCCGGCCTCTGGATTACTAACGAAATTCTCTGGCTTTTTTTGTTTAAAATTTATCAATTAACCAGACATGATATAAATCCTCGGAAACACCAATTTTCTGCTTTTTTAGCACTGATTTCTACCATTCCCGGTATCGTAGAAAATCTATAATAAAATGCAGGGTAAAGCCAATCAAATTAACGGAGATTTACGGCCGCGTGTAATGTAAATTAAGATCTCGATTGCTTATTTTATGAAAGTAATAAATATACTTCTTCAAAGGTTGTCTAATTCAGCATAAATCGTTAAAATGTTATTTTGTTCCTTAATTTCGCATAAACACTGCGATTGCGCAATTCAGTTTGTTCTCATGAATTGCCTCGAGTACAATAGTATCTTTTCCCATCCATCTCAATTTTCTAAATATTGCATTTTTGATTGACTAAACTAGCTTATTTTCATATTCTGATTAATTATTATGGTTAAGTAGCAGAAACAACAAGCACACAACTATAATAGAAAGTCTTTTATTTCACTTCTAAGACGTACAAAACTTAAAATGGCCAGAGCGCTTTTGAGCATAAATACGCTCTTCATCAGTGGCTACATGGAAATAGGAATGATTGTTCATATATTTACCAGAAAATGTGACAAATTTGCATAAATACAATTATCAATAAACTTACGTTTATATAAGGAGAATCCAAAAATACAAAACATTTTGCACAGATTAAAAAAATCGAGCATAAATCATGAAAAGAACAGTAAAAATTTACAATTTTATTACAGAATTTTTAAATTCAAAAATTTTTTTAAAGAATGGGGGCAATCAGGTCCAATCCCCGAGAGGATGACGTCAAAGATAACTATGAAGAGACTTGAATTGCATGGAGTCGAGAATGAGTCGCCAAGCATAACTTAAAATCCGAACGGGGTCAAAATTACAAATCGACTCGCGGTAAACATAAATAAAGAGGTACTCAAAAAGGAGAATATTACGAGGGTTATTACAACGTATAAGAAGGAAAGTTCTTTCAAAAATGGCCGGAAATTTTCTTTAACAACAAAATGAGCAAGGGCCGTAGAAAGTTTACCACATTTGACATCCCTAGCATGTTCTGCCAAACGGATACCAATAGTATGTTTTGTACTGCCAATATAAAATTTAAAGTTACCATCGATGGACAACAGGGGAACCACATACACCCCAGCAAAGCTTTTAAAGTCATCCTTATCACCCAGCTTATCAGACCGAATCCAGTTAAATAAAGAAGAAACATTAGAGTGAGCAAGCCTGAAACCAAACTCAGAGCAGAACTGCATAAAGGGGCGGAAAATCTTAGGATGGTACGGGAAACTAGATTTATGATTCAAATGATCTTTTAAAGAAATAAGTTTAGTATCAATTTGAGGAAATTTATGGCGAACATGGGAAAAAGCCTTATGTATAAATTCAAAGGAATAGGCAGCCTCATAGCCAAGATTGAAAATAAAATCAATTTCCTCACTTAAAGAAGAAAAAGAAGAACACACTTTAAAAGCACGATTAAAATAAGCATTAAAAGAAGCTTTTTTAGAGGAAATAGGATGGTAAGAATTAGCAGGAATACAGGAATTAGTAAAAGACGGTTTACGGTAAACAGAAGTGTGAAAACCAACTGCAGAACGGGTAACCAGAACATCAAGAAAAAGCAAGGAACAATTATTTTCGTGCTCAACGGTAAAATGAATCGAAGGGTAAAAATCATTAACCTTGGACAAAAGAAGAAGGAGATCATTTAAATCACCATCCCAAATAATAAAAACATCATCAACAAAACGGCACCAAAGAGAGGGGGATGGGCAAAAAAGGCAAAATTTCATTCCCGAGCTCCCGCAAAACCGCCTCTGTCAAAATACAAGATAAAGGGCTACCCATAGGGGCAGCACAAGTTTGTAAATAAATATTATCACAAAAGCCAAAATATCATCACCTTGCTCATTTTGTTGTTAAAGAAAATTTCCAGCCCATTTTTGAAAGAACTTTCCTTCTTATGTGTTGTAATAACCCTCGTTATATTCTCCTTTTTAGGTCCCTCTTTATTTATGTTTACCGCGAGTCGATTTGTAATTTTGACCCCATTCAGATTTTAAGTTATGCTTGGCGACTCATTCCCGATTCCATACAATTCGAGTCTCTTCATAGTTATCTTTGACGTCGTCCTCTCGGGCATTGGACCTGATTGCCCCCATTTTAAAAAAAAATTTTTGAATTTGAAAATTCTGTAATAAAATTGTAAATTTTTACTGTTCTTTTCGTGATTTATGCTCGATTTTTTGAATCTGTGCAAAATGTTTTGTATTTTTGGATTCTCCTTAGATAAACGTAAGTTTATTGATAATTGTATTTATGCAAATTTGTCACCTTTTCTGGTCTATTTATGAACGATCATTCCTATTTCCATGTAGCCACTGATGAAGAGCATATTTACACTTGAAAGCGCTCTGGCCTTTTTAAGTTTTGTACGTCTTAAGTGAAATAAAAGACCTTCTATTATAGTTGTGTGCTTGTTGTTTCTGCTGGTTGAAATCAGACATGATGCCTATTTTATTTATTTATTTATTATGGTTAATTTCTTAATTATTTTCACATAAACAGTGCGATTGCGCAATTCAGTTACTTCGCATGAATTGCTGAGAGTACGTTAGTATCTTTTCCCCATCCATCTCCATCATTTAAATGTAGCATATGAGATCGACTAAACTAGGTTATTTTTATATTCTGATTAATTATTACGGTTAATTTCTTAATTATTTTCGCATAAATAGTGTGATTGTTCAATTCAGTTACTTCGGGTGAATTGCCGAGAGTATGTTAGTATCTTTTTTCATCCATCTCCATCATTTAAATGTTGCATATTAGATCGACTAAACTAGCTTATTTTCATATTATGGTTAATTTTTTAATTATATTTGTATAATACAAATTTTTCTATTTTGAAAAATAGGTATGAACTCTGTGAAAGGATATTTTCCAAAAAGTGGTATTAAAGCAATGATTTAGGCAAATAAAAAGGAAACCATTTTGGCAGGAATATAATTCAGTGTATATATATATATATATATATATATATATATATGTTGTTTTATTAAATATTTGTTACTTTCTTTAGTGAAAACCTGTGTTTTACAAAATATAAATATTTGTTTTCATTATAAAATAATTTTCGCCGGATAAAACCTTTATATATTTTTTTGTTTTATAATTTATTGTCCTGAAATTTTATAAAATTGGTGTCCTAAATTTTCATATTCTACCAGTACTATGCCTGATATTTAATGCAGTATTTTTTTTTTTTTGGAGGCTGGGGGGGGGGGGGGTCATTAAGATTTAATAAATTAATCAAGAATTAATATTATAAAGTTATTTTTTTTATAATTTGTTACTAACACTATTTTAATTTAAAAGATAGTTCATGAATTTTTTTTTCAGATAAGTTTAAAGCATTATGTACTTAAATGGTACAATATTTTAATGTTAGCAAATTAAGCAAATATTAAGTGTCATAAGTAAACAATATATTTGCAACAAAATAGTCTTCTGCTTTTTATGTTTGGAAAGTTGGCATGTCTGTGCACGTGTCACATAGCACAATTAGAGGTCTGTCTGCATTGCATATAACAAAGTTTATAACCCAATATCGGATCCCCATCAGAGTAGAATTGGGGTAGATCTACCCCATCGGGGTAGAATTGGGCTGCGGATTTAGTGCGAAAATGCATATATTTTAGTCATGCAATGAATGTTCATAATTTTCATTTGAGGTGGTAATAGTTTTTATAATAAAAATGGATAAATGTTTGTGTCTAAAATAAAAGTAGCAATTTGTACTTTATAAAAAATGAATTTGTTACGGAGGAATACATATATTATGTATACAAATAAATTATAGGGGAAAAGGTGATTTATTAGCATAGAGAAATTGCAGTGTTGCAATTTTAAGCACCTTTTGATACTTTCTGCCCCCCCCCCCCCCATGCCAACACAGCATGCGTAAAATTTCAGTAAAGCAACTTTAAAATGTTCATGAATTCCTCAAATCAGCTGACATTAAAAATCTTTATTTAAACACAGAATAAAACAAATTAGTAACAGTATCAAGTGGTTTTAAGGGTAAAAAATATCTTCATTTCCTCAAGAAATAAAATTATGTATGATGCAAAACAATATAATTTAGATTAAAAAAATCTTAGAAAGACATTTTTTATGCAAAATTTGGATGACATTTTGTATGAAATTTCACATTACTTCTGAAAATTAAAGGCAGCTTATCAATAGGGGCTGAGTATATTTTTGTAGGAGGGGCCATAGTCTCCAGCCACAGGGCCAATTGTTTAACTAATATTTGAATACTTATTGGGGAGGGGAAAATCAGAATATATTAGTAATTTAATTTTTTAATAAATCTATTATTAAAATAACTGCTTTTGGTAAAGCATTTGCATTATTTTCAAGTATTAATAATATCTTATTTTTTTAGATGCTGATATTTAGATATGGGGAAGACATACAAAGTTCTATCTGAATGGTTTAGAAGGACTGACAGTTTAGGTTATAAATTTTCAATGTGGTGTAAGAAAATTGATGAAAAAGATGTATTCTGCAGCATCTGTAATAAAAATATTTATTGTGGAACAAGAGGATTTGCTGCCTTATCCCAACATGTCTTGACAAATGTGCATAAGGAAAATGCTACATTGAAATTACACCACAGTCAATTGTCTTTGGTTATAAAACCTCAAGATCAAGCAAGCAACGAGGCTTCCACAAATGCATCTGTAATGCCAGAAATGTAAAATATTAAAGATTTGGAAGGATTAAGAAATGATGGAGCAAGGAATGCGGGTGGACTGAATATCCCCACGCTAAGCACATTGGCGGTAACATACAGGTGGCCCCATGTCTTACATACCATGCCCCATGTCTACGGATCAGACCACATGTTTACATACCAGCACGTAGACCGTCCAACGGAAGGAAGGTATATATATGAGGTCAAGCTGGGGGTCAAGAGAGTTGCTTGTTGCTCGGAGTTGGTGAGCAGTTGGAGCCCAGTCAGTCTGTTGGAGTTGGACATGATGTTAAGTTATGATGTAAAATTGATTATGTGTGCTAAATAAAATGTAGACTGTTCTAATTACCCTTATATCTTATTTGTGAATTGCTATAAGATTATTATATTACCTAATCATCCGTTATGCCGAAAATAGGTGGGTTTTGCAGCCACCAAAGCAATGTACTAACCCAAACTACTAATGGCTGTGGTTAATAAGTTAAATGATGTAGAGTTCCCTTCTTTAAGATAAGTAATTAACTAAATCAACATGACACAAAAAATTGGCACATTGCCTTGCTCTACATTCATGTCCAACTCCAACAGACTGACTGGGCTCCAACTGCTCACCACCTTCGAGCAACAAGCAACTCTCTTGACCCTCAGCTTGACCTCATATATATATCTTCCTTCCGTTGGACAGTCTACATGCTGGTATGTAAACATGAGGTCTGATTCGTAGACATGGGGCATGGTACGTAAGACATGGGGCCACCTGTATGTTACTGCCAATGTGCTTAGTGTGGGGATATTCATTCCGCTCGCATTCCTTGCTCCATCATTTCTTAATCCTTGCAAATCTTTAATATTTTACATTTCTGGCATTACAGCATTTCTGGCTATTCATATATTATATTATTATATTATTTCATTTCTGGCTATTCAGCTAAACAAATCCAGTTATATAGTTATAAAGAAGCTGTTACCAGCGCTGAGGTTATGTGGACTGAGGTTATCTGCACAATGCAACATGGCAGTTGCTGCAAGTGATGACTTAAAAAATATTTTTAAATTAATGTTTCCAGGCTCTGATATCACAGAAAACTTTCGTTTAGGCCGAACGAAAATAACTTATTTCATCATTGAAGCATTAGGGCCTTATTTTAGAAAACAGTTTATTGATGATGCCCAGAATGCATACTATTCTTTGTGTGATGAAACAACCAATAATGCTGACAAAAAGGAGCTCCAATTTAAAATCAGATATTGGTCTCTAAAAACCAATAAAATTGTTTGTAGACATTTACAAACTGTATTTCTTGGATATTCTACTGCAGAAGATATTTTATTGCAAATTCAACGAGTGCTAAATAAAGCCTGTTTATCGACTAATAATTTGCTGATGTTGGGATCGGGTGGGCCTAATGTAAATAAAAAAGTATGGAGATTGTTAAATATTTTGTTGATAGAAGAAAGAGGCCATTGTTTATTGGACTTCGGCTCATGCAATCTCAATTCTTTTTTGAAAGGACTTGTTGAATATGGGGATTCAGTATGCGAACTCATAACAGATCTTTATTTCTATTTTTAAAAATATCCCTCTAGGTGGGAAGATTTTGAAAATTGTCAGGCTAAAAAGAATGCTGATCACCGTTGGCTCACTGTAGGGCTTGCAGCATTACTTTTTGACATTTGTACCTGCAAATGACAAAAAGTTGATGCAGACATCAAAGTATAAACATATTGTAAAAGCCATGAAGTATATTGATATAAAAATTGAACTCACTTTTATCTTAGATAGTTGTAAAATATATTCACGGTTCATGGAACTCTTCCAAAAATCGGATCCTTTGGTTCATGTTTTGAGTAATAGACTGCTAGTTATTTGAAAAGAATTTGCAAGCCTGATGCAATTAATGTTGAAGGTCTTATTGAAAGCAAACACCTTCTAAGAGTGACTGATATAGATATTGGGCAAAAAACAAGAATTCAACTGGAGTTATTGAATGAAAAAGACAGAATGCCTATATACCACAAAATTCAGCAGCATTATCTTGCATTTTACAATTACATAGTAAAAAAGAATGTAGTGCAAACTGACAATGTCATGTTTTATTTGCAGTGCCTGAATTATGAAAAAATGTGTGAATCAAAAAGTGTTCAGTATATTTCTCAGGTCACAAAGCTCTTACAATTGAAGGGTATGAACGAGCGGGAAGTTAAAGATCAATGGAAGCTACTTCAAAATGAAGTATAAAGTTTTGAAAAAGAAAACAAGATTGACCATTTTTGGCACAATATTTTTGCTAAGAAAACTGAGTCTGAGTATTATCAATATCCAACATTGACTAAAGTAATTAAGGCATCTCTCACAATATCACATGGAAACAGTGATGTTAAAAGAGGATTTTCTTTGTCCCGCAGGATCCTTGCTGAGGATAAAGCATCAATGTCATAAAGAGTCTTAAATGACAGATTAACGATTAGGGATGAACTAAAAAACTATACAGATGTTAGTGAAGTTCAAATTTCAAAGGAACTTTTAAACCTGGTATACAATGTCCGACACTCATATTAACTATATTTAGAAAGAAAGAAAATTAAAAGAACAAAAATTAAGAGAAGAAAAAAAGAAAGGAAGAACTACTTAAATTCCAGAAATTGAAAGAGGAAAAGGCTTTAAGTTTAAAAGGATCAGTAAAAATATTAGGAAAAAAAGCTAAGCTTGTACTACAGGAAAAAATAGAGGTTCGAGAATCTGCCGATACCTTATTCAATATTGCCAATGACAAATTGAAGCTGGCAATTAAAAATAAGGATTTTGATGGAATTCGAGTTGCACAAGGAATGATGGAAGGGACATTAAAATTAAGGAAACAAGAGTGAGAACATGAAAACAAGGAAGAAAAATTGAACAGAATAATGAATAAGCGAAAGTTATTGACTCGTTCTTTACTAAGAAGCCTAAATTCTAATATTGCACAAATTAACATATATATTATAAAATATTGGATTTGAAACTAATTTCAGTATTTGGTGAATTTCAGTCACTAATTTCATTCTGCACAATAACATTATAAAAAATCCCTTTAATTTAAAATTACTGATTTTTTACAGTGAAGTTAATTCTGCTTCCATTGCTCCAATACAACATATCTGCTCCAAAACAGGCTTCTTACTGTGTGAAATTGTTTCCATCTTACTCCGAAATGTAAAATTTAGAAATATTTGTCATCAGGGATGAATATCTTTTCACTCTGCTTTAAAAAACATTTTTCCAGCATGACATATTTCATGATCAGTATTTTAATTATTGTGTACATTCTAAAGTATTAATCCATTGCAATTGTGTAAAAGTAGTATACAAACCATAACTATGTCACTCAAGATATGAGGATTTGTTTCTCAAATTTATTTTAAAATTAATTTTTTAAAGGAATAATTTATTTATTTTTGGGCTGGTAAATTTAAATAAATTAAAACACACCTCATTCGTAAAGCTTGTATGAAATTATGCAACATAGTCTACTTAGGGCTGCCCCATAATAATCCATCCATATATTGCAAAATGTATTTTTTTTTTATGTTGGTGAAAAATTAATGAGTAGGAGGTAGAAAATAGAAAGTGGTTTGTTAAAATGTTCTCCCTAAACCTTGTAGACCTGCTCCCAAATAGCATTTATGTACTCTCGAAGATGTTTCAAATCCTTATATGGTAGTTATCATCTCTGCTTTTGTCTGGTTCATATACTAAACTGAGTAAATATTATAGTTTAAATTCAGTGTCAGGAGTACTGTTATTAGGTAGTTGGTGTCATTTTATATTGTGATAACGGTATATGTAAGTACCATTATGATACCAAGTACCAAGTGATATATGTAAGTAGTTCACTTATATATATATCATATTACGTATATAACGTATATTACGTATATGATATATGTAAGTACCAAGTGATATATGTAAGTACCATTGATTGCTCAATTTCTCTACTTAACAATATTAGAATTATGGTGTTTTCTTACATTGGAACATTTATCAAATTTTGCTGCTAAATTGCAACTAAAATGGAGATATTTTGGCAACTATTTTCAGTTTATGAGGCTACTAAAGCAACTATTTTCAATGTGTGTCTCCTGTGGCAGCCCTGATTATATTTTTGATAAATTGGAGCTGATGATAAACTTAAAGCGTTGCCTTCTACATTAAAGTGAAAACTGAAATGTATAAACTTAAAAGATAACAAGCAAGTAAAAAAAAGTTTTAAGATTCATACTTTTATTTTAAAATGTACTAAAATGAAAAGAAAAATGAATTTTCTCACATTTTAATGTAAGAAGGAAATTTCTTTTTCACATTTAAAATATTTTAAAATAAAAGTGTGGACACTGAAATTTGTTTTTGCCTTCTTGTTTTTAACATTTTAAAACAACTTTTTGAATGACGAAAATTGTGTTAAAAAGAAATAAAATTGATATTCTCGGAGAAATCCTAAGGAATTTTTAGTCAGATATATTTATTTTTCAATGCAGCATTTTAAAAGATTCCAGGAATAATTTAAATTTAATAAAAAAAAATAATATAAAGAAAATTTATATTAAATAGAAAAAACCCATAAATAAAGTAGTCTTGTTATTGATGCTACGAACTTTTCTAAGTTGAAGTTTTTCTGTCATCTGTTTTCCTACATGATAAAATCTAATTTTAAAATATTCAAACAAGACTGCTTTAATTAGAGATAGCCTGTGATTTTCAAGAGGTGACTGGTCTAAAGTATGCATATTTAATGAATCAAAGGTCATAGCACTAATTTCTTGGAGAATTTTGATGAGGAGTTGATGCATTAGATTTCTTTTTTTAATTTCCCTGCAGCTTGTGCTACTCTAAAATTCCTCTCTCTAATTTTACAAATTTTCACAACATGAGTAGAAGGGCTAATTAATCCCCCCTTATCTTTTCGCTGTAAAAGAAGACTTTTTTGAAAGTATGAGCTATCTTTTAAAGCTGACACACAATCTGAACATTTAATTGTTTTTCCTAACTTTAAACAACAAACCCAGAAATATAACCTCTAATATCAGAAATGTAATCATTAATTTTTTGTGGACATTTTTCTGCGTACATGTACACTTCTGTATCATTTGTGACAATTGGGAAGTCATCAACATCATCACCTTCATAAATATAATTTATTTGAGACACATATTTATTCCTTGCAGAAGAAACATTTAAAATGTGCGTGTCATTCAGAATAATACAATTAGCATTGTCATATGTCATTATCTCATGGTGGCACAGAAGTCGTATATATGTAGCCTTGAAATATTTAGCAGTTGGGTTGTTGTTATGACCACCTTTACTTCTAATTGCACTAAAAAACGTTTCAAGGTGGTCCTGGGAAAGCTTATATGTTAATAAAAATTTCATAATAGGATAGGTCCCCCCACATAGATTAGTATACAAATATTTTACACTTTCAATACAGGTGAGAAATCCCAAGAACCCCATCTTCCTATTGCTAAAGAGAATAGGATCCTTATCAACTGAAAATTTGAGGGCTCTTATATATACATCAGTTCCATTTAAAAAGTTCAAAAATGAACTATGATTACTGGATTTAAAAGGAGATTTAAAGCCTTTACTCAATGAATTATTAGAATTTAAAATGTCAAATAAATTAATTAAAAAATTTTAATAAAATTTACTGTTGCAAAAACACCTTGAAATTCCTCAAGTTTAAGGTCATAGCATAAGTAGTCTAATATGAATTTGCAACACTTAAACTTAAAACTTGAGCTGCCAGTTTAACTTCATTTTTTCTCTATGCCATTTGATATGGTGTCTTTGCAACTTATTTGCCTTATGAAGCCCATATTTTTCTTGGTGGTTTACTAGATTAAGTATGTAGTTCCAATTAATCCTCCCCCCATTATCATCAAAAATCAAACCTTTACTTGCTAAAGTGTTCCTTACTTATTTTAACATGTGGTATACGTCTAATATTATACATATATCTTGTATATCTTACAGGATGAGGGAAAGTATGTTTTAGATTTCTAAGATCGAATTTTTTTAAATTAATTGCAAATCTTAATGTTAAGTCCATGCACAATCTTATCAAATGCACAATAAAAAAGATGTATGAGAAATTTGAAATCTCTATCTTAATTTCAAATAAAAGTCTTAGTATTCTAAAAACATAAATGTCTGTCAAAAATGAAAAATCAATTCATTTGTGAGTTATTTCTATTCTGTCATCATGCAGAAAAACATTAATAATTTCTTAAATTATGAAGATACAGCTTTGAAATTTTACATAAATATTTATAAATGCTACTGTTATAATTTATAATTAAGACCAAAAAAGGAACAAGTGATTGAAACTAATAAAGTTGGATAAAACAAGCAAATTTACTCAATTCAAACACCTTATAAGCAGAATCTGTAATCATGGACTTCTTCTTTATCTCACATAAAACATCTTTCAGAGATGTGATTTTCTTTTTCATCCTTTTTGTTTTCTGGCTCAAAGTCCGAGTTTTCTTCCGATATTCTGCAACATTGTTATTGGTGAGATTTAAAACTTTTTTTTTTTTTTTTTGCTTTTGTTGGGGATGAAAGACCATTTTCATTAAAATCTCCTAAATAAAATTTTCTTTTTATACCTTTAACAACATTGGCAGAAGTACCTAGAAATAAAGGAACAAATTACTGATGTTTTATAAAAAACATTTAGAAAACTAATGTTAAATATTGATTTAATGAAATAACTATTTAAAATTATAGAAGTGAACTATGTTTTCAAATTTTATTTTTTAAACCATTTTAAGAGTAAACAAAACATTTCAAAGTTAGATATTAAAAGTAAACAGTTCAATATTTAAATGTTGAAAAGTAAAGAAACACATTTAAATTTTAAAAATAAACATACATTTCTAAATTTAAACTACTTGAACGTAATATCATTTTGATATAAATTAATGTGATTTTGAATTGTTATTACATAATTAAACAATTTTTTTTAAAAATAACTTTGCGATTTCTGATTTAGGGAAAAATTAAATCACAAGTTAGGCGAAAGTTTTGTAATTGTGTCTAATGATTCTGGGCTGATATTGAAATTCAGTAAAAACTTTAATTTTTATAAAAAATAGTTCTTAAATGTTAACCATTCAAATGTCTTTGCCTGATTAATATAGTATTTTTAATTAATAAGAAGATGCAGTCAACAAATATCAAAATATTATTTTTTAGTAATCTAAAGCTAGGATACTGTTTCCTTTTCAAAATAAAACATGGACAATGCATAGCTGCAATTAATCAAGCATTGTTTATTTATTGCTTTATATTAGAAAAAGCATGATATATAATACTTATATATCATGCTTTATGATATATAATACTTATATATATATATATATATATATATATTTGAAATGTAATAATAAGAATTATGTAAAAATAAAAAAATAAAATTCAAGTAATATTAACATCACCATAGAAGCAAATTCACGGCCATAATGCCGATCAGAGAAAAGAACAGCACCATCCCAAATTCGATGATTAATTAGAATTAAATTCATCGTCAGGTCTGAGTATTTAATTCCAATTAACCCAAACAAATGCCTGTTTCAGATTAAGCAATAGTACATTACTATAAATACTTAAACTCAGACTACAGGCAACAAAAAATGAAAAAAGGATACATTAAGAAAATTGTATTACCATGCGGCCTGAACCATTCTTCTACCACGTGTATACACGATCAACCTCAACAGCTTAATCTAGAAGCACCGGAATGAACAAGTCGAAATTCTACCAGGGAGGCAGTACGAACGTTCACGGAGTTACTCCCAAACCCGTCCAGTGAGTCTAAGCTGGAGACTGGACAAGCAATTCAGAATACAACTTCCCAAATATGCAAACATGAATATGAATATGAATCAAAGATGAAAATTCCTACTAAACAAGTAATTCATATGAAAAATGGATAATCGAGAATGCCACTATACACCATTATAAGGGCGCTCAAAACATAGTTTCAATACTGACAAAAGTTACATTTTTTTGCGAAAATAAAATTCAAAACATTAATGTTAATGCATCTTATTTTCCGATTTTTTGATTTTTCTAATGTTTTTGACTTAGTTTATTATTTTTCATTTTTATTTATATAATTAATAATTATATATAATATATAAATATATATATATATATATGTATATATATATATATATATAAATATAAATTATTAAATCCAATATATATATATATATATATATATATATATTTTTTTTTTTTTTTTCCCCCTACTGTATGTTAGTCACTATAAATATATATATATATATATATATATATATATATATATATATATATTTTTTAAGAAAGTAGCTTTGAAAATGTTTGAGATTCTGTGTATAGATTTCCCAATATAAAAATACTGCCTTAACAAACGAAATATAGAATATATTTATGAAGATGAAGGTGAAATAAGAAATGGAAGGGAAAGAGGTTGTGCAAAATTGTTAATTAGTAAGTAGGGCAACAAATTAATATTTCATCACAGGTACACATTAGTACATAAATTGTTAATTAATTTCCCTACATAGTATATGCATTCAGAAAGTATAATCTATACTGAGGTTAAAACTAATTTGAATACACTGAGGAAGAATGAATATGAACAGCTGAATAATTTGTTAATCATTAATGCATATTGACTATAACCCAAATTATGTTTACAAATATACCGAAGAAATTCAGTCTGTGCATTTTGTAAGTCAATGAATAATTTCGCATGCCAGGTTCATTTATAATATATGTATATATGTATATATATATATATATATATATATTATCAGAGATTATTTTTTATATATTTCTAGATTTAAACCTTTATAAAAATACTTCTTTAATGTTATTCTTCAATATGACAGACTGAACACACTCCATCATTTCAACTCTTAAAAGTATCATTAAAATTAAACTACAAAAATTTAATAAATTGGATTGATTTTAGTATTCCTATGTTTCGGCAATTTTTGAGGGGTCTGCTGAGCATACTTATTAGTGTAAATTATTAACTGATATTTCTAACTGATATTTCTAATTTTACCCAACCATTATATTTGCATATATGTAGATAGTATATTAATTAGTCCTTGAACAGCGGTTGGCTGCCTAAACATGACATATGTTTATATTATAAATATGTTTCATTTCATAAAAACATATCTAAAACTATGCTTTACTTAATGCATTGCTTTACTTAATGTACCTGGCGACATAATTTAAAAAAAATAATGTTAAATATACAGTACCAAATGAATTGATATATTTAATATTGGCATAAATATTAAAGGAGGTATACAGATTAACTTCAAATCAAAAGCATTTTAGAAATCAATTTTATATATTATCCATTAACTAGGAAACTGAAAAAAAATCTGTACCTGGTTCCTTACTGCAGATCTGATTTACTATATATCTTGCTTTGGGAGGCTTTTTCTCAATTATGTGCTTCTCGAGATGTGGTAGAAAATTAAGGATTGTCGGAAATGCATCATCTTTAAGCCAGGTTTCCCAAAATTTTTCCTCATCAAAACGTTCTGGTTTAAAATGCTTTGAGCACAATTTAGCATATTTTGATGCTTTAAAATTTTCTCTTTTCAGTTGTGTTTCCCAAATCTTTCTTCTTTCTTCATCATTGGGAAAACTAATAAAAATAATAGGAATTAGCTAGCATTTTAATAAAAGTTTTAAATACATAAAAGCTGAATTGAAAAATATTATAGTATATTTTATTGCACTTATCATAGATAAATATTAGGAATTTTATATTTATGTTATGCATTTCATGACAAAAAAAAAAAAAAAAAAATTCAAGTCACATTTTAATTGTTCAATTTCATTTGATACATTGCATATACAGTTAAGGACTTTTTCGAAATTGCTAAAGAGTATTTTTTAATGTACATACAAAGATGGTTGATACTAAAAGAAAATGTAAAAAGTAATTGTTTTGGCAACAATTCTCTACAAAAAATTATTTCTATATCCATATACAGTATTTATTTTTATAAATTTGGAAGAATATAGCTCAGCGAAAAATAACAATTTAAAATATGTACTTATATAAATTTCTTCGGTGTTATTAATCATTTCATAGCATTATACGGCATAAAAACATTGTCAGGAGAAAAGAGTATGAATTAGTAAACAATCCAATTTGGCTTAAAAAAATATCGCCAAGAGAGAAAACTAGGCCTATTAAAAGTTGCACTTTCATTTTTTTTTTTCTTTCTCCTAATTTTAAGCATTTATAGAGGGACATTTTATGAAAGTATGCAAATATATATAAAATATTTTATTTTAAAAAATATTACTAGGCTATACATCATTTACAAGCCAGAAAATCTACTTTTATTATAGGACGTCATGGCCGCACATGTCAATTAACTCTTTATATAAAATATGTTTTCAAATGAATGAAAACGACTTACCTGTGAAAAGTAGTGTTTCCACCTTTGATAAACTTTGATGCACATTGATGCATCTGATTAGTTACACCACTCTACTTGAAGCATCCATCTGTGTATCAAACTGCCCCCTTTTAGAAGAAGATAAACATTTCTAGGCATACATGGAAAATAACCCTTGTATTATGTACTTTTACAAGTTGCTTTCTTGTGTAATAATGGAAGATGTATGTGTCTGTGTGTAGTGGGAAATCTAAGCATCGTATGGCCATGAAATTGAGTACACAGTTACTGCACATCCTGGGAAGGTGCACCTCAACATTACATTTTAGTATTTTAGTTTTTTTATGTTTCAAAACGTCGTAATAATGATTCAAATGTCGCATAATATGGCAACTCTGTCTTCAACTGAAAACACCCAATATATTTATACTATACGTCTGATTCAGAATGTTTGTTGTAGCTTGTTTGTTGCCTACTCACTCAGTTTTAAAAGGGGGGTTTCTTTTATGTATCAAGAGTTAAAGACCTCCATACCATGTTATAGGTAAATAAATAACAGATGACAGAGCATAGAACATTTGAACATAGTGACCTGTGATCTTACGAGTTGCCCTTTCATGCAGATGCACAAAATCCTACAGATTTATTCCTGGCCTCCAGTGTCTACCTTTTAAGCCAGTGAGATATTTCTGTATTTTATCGTCTCTCTGCACATCGTTCTGTTCCAGGACAAAAGGTAGTTAAAGAAAACCCATTTTCTCAATACTAAAGTATAAAAAAAGAAGAAAAGAAAAATATTAGATCTATTGATTTATCAGGAAAATGTCAAAACTGATAATCGGAATTGGAACACCCCTCGTAGTACTTTAGTTGGCTCATCTGTTTCTCTACAAAATATCATATTTTAATGGTAGATGCATAATGATTGAGAATGAATGATTGAGATGCATTCACAAAATTTATATTCATAATATTTTGCAGTTTGTAATTTTCTTCTATCGGAGCAGAACAAAGTGTAGTTCATTTTACTCAAAATCTATTTTAATGTTTTAGCCAGAGAGTAAAGAAAAATATCAGATCTATTTTAATGTTTTAGCCAGAAGGTAAGAAGTCTTTTTTACTTATTTTTGTAAAAGAAAAAACTAAATTGGATTGATTAAAAATCTAATGTGGGAAAATGTCAAATTTAAATAAATCTTAAATCTAATTTATTCATTTAAAAAATCCAAATTGACCAATAAAAAATCCAATTTAGGACTAGTTCAAAAGAATGTGCCACAAATCTCCTAGGAAATTCACTCGTTTCATTTTGTGTTGGCCATTTTTTAAATTGCATTTAAAGGACCACCCAACTTTATAACTGTGATAAAGCATCTTTAATTATTACTTGTGTAACATTTTTCTCCTTAAGTTCGGTAACAAATTTTAATGCATTCAGGCAGGAAATGTTTTTATTAAATGAATCTTCATTTTAGAAAATCAAAATAATTTAAAGATGAAACTTCTCTATTTTCATTTTTTGTTCTATTTTAACTTTTTGGTTTTCATATTGGTAATAAAATTTGTATGAAGTGATTATTTTTCTTTTCCTACATATGTAGTATATCGGGAAAAGCTTTGTGAAAGTATTACGATCCATGCATACTGAAACCCTATTGATTTTGGACAGGATTGAATGTTCAAAAGATCCCCAAATTTTTAAGAATATTAGGACATTTAATAATGTTAAGTAATTTTTAATTCTAAAATAATTGTTAATAAAATTTATATGAAGTGATTATTTTTACTTTTCCTACATAGGTAGTATATCGGGAAAAGTTTTGTGAAAGTATTACGATCTATGCATGCTGGAACTCTATTGATTTTGAATGTTTAAAAGATCCCCAAATTTTTAATAATATTAGGACATTTAATAATGTTAAGTAATTTTTAATTCTAAAATAATTGTTAATAAAATTTATATGAAGTGATTATTTTTACTTTTCCTATATAGGTAGTATATCGGGAAAAGTTTTGTGAAAGTATTACGATCCATGCATGCTGGAACCCTATTGATTTTAGACAGGATTGAATGTTCAAAAGATCCCCAAATTTTTAACAATATTAGGATATTTAATAATGTTAAGTAATTTTTAATTCTAAAATAATTGTTAATAAAATTTATATGAAGTGATTATTTTTACTTTTCCTACATAGGTAGTATATCGGGAAAAGTTTTGTGAAAGTATTACGATCTATGCATGCTGGAACCCTATTGATTTTGAATGTTCAAAAGATCCCCAAATTTTTAATAATGTTAAGTATTTTCTAATTCTAAAATAAATGACACAAACTTTTGAATGCCGTCTTTGAGATATTGCATGTTTTTCTAGTAAATGTATCTAAAACAATACATAAATATAAACAGTAATAAGTATCACCCAATATTTTACACTTGGTGAAAAATTTGGTGATATATCACTAACTTGATGACCTTTAAATGTGGTGCCAAATTGATGAAAATGTCACCAAATAGGCAAAAATAATGCTAAAGTTACAAAAAGGATGCCAAATTGGTACATATTTTAATATAATGTAATCTATTGCTTAGAAGATGTTAGCAATATTTTCAATTGTCAAATTATATTCATGCAAAATATAAGTTAGTACATAATAATTTTATCACAAAATAATTTTACTTGTCATCCAGAAAAGCGGCCATGTCAGTGTACTTTTTCACATTAAATACATTGTTCCATGGATCTTGTTCATTATTATTACGCATTAATATTAGAATGACGGAAGTGGTCATTTTGACCACATAACTACTTTGAGAAACAATTCCTCCAAAACGGCTAATTCCGGCACATTGAAATTTTATGACTTTTCTTATTTTCTCAAAGTTATTGAGGAGAAAATTATTTTGGGTTTTATAATAACAGAATAAATCAACGATCTTCCTAGAATGATGGCAACGATTAAAATGATCGCTAGAGAGATTTCACACAATGATGCAATCCGACTGCAGATTTGCATTACTGTAAGCCATAAGAATGATTGCATCAGCTTTTAAGCATTATTCGGCATGTTTCAAGAACGAACAATAACTGTGCCCATGCTGGATGTAAATGATTGTATAAAATTTTGGCGCGATGTCTCGTGGGAAGCGACTGACTACTGATGAGTGTCTAGCATTTTTGCACCAACTTAGCGAGAATTCCAGTGATAACGACGGTGATAGTGATGCAGATTTTATAGTTTCTGATGAGAATGAAATTTCAGAGCACAGCATCAGCTCCTCAGAGGAGCAAATAGACTCTGACAGTAACAATACGTCCAATTCAATTTGCCTTCAATGCAATACCTCTACTTCAGCAAATCTTCGTGCCAAAGATGGTACTGAGTGGAAAATATTAGATCAAAGCACAGCTATTTCCGGGAGATTTGGTTCTCAAAATGTCGTAAAAGAAAAGGCTGGCCCACCTGTGGAAAATGCCAAGAACGGGGCATCAGAACGCTTATTGCAACAAATGTGTTGAAGAAACATTCTAAATGCTATAACTATGATGTTTTAGTTTTGAATTAAAGGTATGTTGTATTTTTTCTGTGATCGTCAAATTGACAGCTGCCCATCGTTCTAGGTAGTCCAAAATATCCGTCGTTCTAGTTTTAAAAGAAGTAAAGTGCTTGCATTATATAGGGAAAATCATGTACTGACAATTATTTTTTCTAGAGTCTTTTTAATTTTGAGATAACGAGCATGTTTCAATCTTTTCAGGTTAACAGTAGTCAGACTTTTTACCTTATTAAGTTAACACCTAGACCAGATCTGTTTTCGGACCTTGGGACTCAAGACAAATTGGCAGACTTGTATTTCTTTGTTCGTCGTCATCTGGTCAGAAGAAGTGCTTTAGTTATTCCCACGATGGAGTAAGTGCACATCTTTTTACTTAGAATCCATTGCTCAAGTTCATGAGCCATTTGCTGTATAATATACAGTTGAGACCAGCTTAAGATGTTTTATATATAGCAAAACTCAAGTAATGTTTTATTTTCTTAATATTAATATAAATATAAGTAATCCATTATTTTCTACTGCTGACATTCCTTAAAATATTATAGCAATAGCACCTTTAAGTTTTAAAATAGCTAAAATATTGCCTTTCTGAGACACAAATTTCTTGTACACAATAATGAGGAAATCGTCCATGGATTGCTGAGGATGGTCATTTGAAGCAACTCGAGTCCACACTTCCTTAAAAATGGACACTATGCATGTAATGTGCTATAAATGGAATGTTCTCCCTACATTATTCAAAATAATATTGTAATTTTTTTAAAGGATTAGAGCTAATCCAATACAAAATATCTCATTTAGCAAATGGAAGACATGCATTGAGATGACACATGGAAAATCAGGTCAGCAAACACATTTTCAGAGTATTCAATCACTAAGTGACTGCATACAAAAATACAGTTGTATTTATCCTATACAGCAATACCTAATAGACTGGATTCATTTTAGTTTGGTTTGAAAATTTCAAAACAAACTAAATTTTAATTCAGCAAAATAATAATAAATTTTAAAAAATGATCACGCAAAATTATTTTTTATATATATAAATGATCGGTTTTTACCCTTTATGCAGTCAAGTCTCTTTTTGTGTGGTTTTAAAGTTATGTGATATGGTACTTATTTAAATTTTTTCTGGGGTTCCCTGTTGTATATGTATGTACCTAGACATGGTATTACCTAGTGTATTCTGCATGGTATTCTAACAATCTATCTACCATGGTATTACCTTGTATTACCCATGTACCAAGACATGGTATCGGTGGTTCCCCTATCAATGTTTTAAGTGCCAGTTTCACATAGCATTAGACAGTCATAGCATTGACTGTTTGATGGGCGTAGTGACACTGCCAGGTGATTATTGATGTGAAAGACACTACTACGATTGCAGTTCAGTGCGATCGCAATTGCTGTCTTTAATGTGTAAGCTATGTAGCACGAGTAAGCAGTGGACGTTTGTGAACTTTAATGTTGAATTAACACTTGTCTATCAGTTTTCGATACGCAAATCTACAGTAAAGTCCATTTGTGATAATTAAATTTTAATATCCATTAAAAAAAAAAATAATAATAATGAGTGCAAAACGAAAATGTGAAAGTGATTCTGTCACCAAGAAATGTAAGTGGCTCACTTTAGAACAGAAGGTCGATGTAATCAAGTTTCATGAAGGAGCTGCATTATTTGCTAAAATAGGCCGCAAAAAAGGAATGGACGAATCATCAGTTCAAAAACTTATCAAAAAGAAAGATCGATACAAATTGCAAGGTACGACTACAACTTCTTATTTATCAAAAGTAGTGACTTAAACCAGAAGCACTCGAATGGTAAACTTGGAGCTACTATTATCCATATGAATCCAAGACTTGAATAAAAAACGAGTTCCACTTAGTCAAATGGAAATTCAAGCCAAAGCATTAAGTCTTTATAATGAAGGCTACTTGAAGGCTACAAAACGAAGGTGAGGGAACTAGTGAAAATTTTATGGCAAGTCATGTGTGGTTTTTCCAGTTTTAAGCAACTAAGTGGTATTCACAATGTTCTTATTGTTGGTGAATCTGCCAGTGCAGATGAAAAGGCTGCTTCAAGATATCCGAAGGAATTAAGTGGAGTCATATAAAAAAGTGGCTACAAAGATGAACAAATATTCAACATTGATGGAACGGGCTTATTTTGGAAAAAGTTGTCATCATGCATCTTTGAGCAGCCAATGAAAAGTCGTGCCCTGGATATAAAATTTTAAAAGACTGTCTGACACTGTTATTAGGTGGAAATGCAGCAGAGGATTTCAAAATATAACCAATGCTTGTGTACCATGTAGAAAATTCTAGAGCTCTTAAAAATTTATCAGAAAATAATATCCCAGTGTTGTGGCGTTCAAATAAGAAAGCATGGGTCACAAAAGCTTTATTTGAAAATTGGTTCACCAACTATTTTTACCCTACAACAGAACGTTATTGCAGAAAAAATGGATTATATTTTAATATTTTATTGGATCTTAGATAATGCCCCCACGTCATCCGACTAGTTTCTGTGATTTAAATGAAACTTTTCTTTCACCAAATACGACGTTGTGGATACAACCAATGGATCAAGGTCTCATTGTGACATTTAAGGCATATTATTTGCACCACACTGTTTTGCAATCCATAAAAGCCACAACAGGAGAAAATGTACCTACTTTAATGGGATTTTGAAAGAGCTACAAAACATCAGAAGCAAGCAATATGAGGGCAGTATGGAAGCATATCATACCACATTGTGGAAATGATTTCATTGGTTTTGAAACTCATTTTGCTAAAGTCACTAATAACATAGTGAAATTGGACAGCAACTTTGTTTCAAAGAGTTAGATTTCATCAACGTATTTGAGTGCATCGAATCGAACACTAATGAACTACATAATGAAACACTTATTAACATAGATGATCAACTCGCTTATGAAGAACGCGAGGACAACTTAGACAATGATTGTGTTGTCTAAGTTGCACGTTGATTAACAGCCGAACAACTATAAGAAATTATTGAAATGGTTGAAACCTTGTCAGAGAAGTTGATCTCTATATTGAACATAGCCTTACAATTCGCCAAATGATAAATAATGCAATTCGTTGCTACAAAGAAATGTATGAGGAGAAAAGGCCAAAGAAGAAAAATGTGAAGACATCGATATTGCTATTTTTAGAGAATAAAAAATGAATTATGAAAAACCTGCTTTCTTTTAAATTATTCTTAATAAAGACATTTGAATTTACTAATCATGTTTATTGAAAAACAGGGAGGATTTTTATTTTTAACCAATTATCATTTTTTGTATGTATTTAGTTCCTTGATTGGTCCTGTTTCAAACAGTCCTGGATATTGGTGGAACCGATTACCCAGACTATGTGAGGTATTGCTGTATTTTAAAATCCTATATTTGTGAGGATCATTCCAATTTTATTGAGATGAGACTTTTTTTGTTTGCAAGTGCAAACAAAAAAGTTTCCTTATCCTTGTGTTTTGCACATTTATTAATAACTTGTCCAATATTTTAAACAATCATGTTTTTAAAATAATTTATTACTTTTAATCACTTAAAATTATATTAAGATTTACCAGATCAAAACTTTGAGATGGAGGACACTGAGATGTGAGGAAAAACTTTGTTTGCCCCCATTCCTCACCAAATAATGTATGGCTGAATATCTAATAATTGTGTCCCTTGAGCTCTAAAATACTATAATAATTATTAAGATAAATATTTTTTGCCATATTTGTTTAGAATACAATATGTA
Source organism: Amaurobius ferox (assembly GCA_951213105.1). Lineage (NCBI taxonomy): Eukaryota > Metazoa > Arthropoda > Arachnida > Araneae > Amaurobiidae > Amaurobius > Amaurobius ferox. The sequence goes on from OX578152.1 coordinate 128,061,022, forward strand.
TACAATATTGCACATATTTTTGTAACAACAACAAAAAAATTTTTAAATAATATTAAATGTACTTTTGACTTGATAAAAGTGCAGATTGGTCATTTCTGTTACTGTTCCCTCATAAAGAACTCATCTCTTAATTACAAGATACGCATAGTGCATACTTCAATTTCCAATGTTAGTTTCGATTTCTGTACGGAACAAAAACGAACCCATTTGTCATTTCTGGCATGGGAACTTAATGAAGATGCATAGACATTCCAATAATCATGTTAAACAACTTTGTTATTCATTAGAAATTTAAAAAAATATTTCTAAGAACTGATTCCAAGGCAAATTTTCTAGAAATTATAGAAAGTTGAAGCATTATTTTATTAGAGCCTGAAAATTGACCATTGTCAGAAATTTGGCCATGCAATACTTATTTTCCGTAGTGGTTGAATGTTGAAACATATACTCATATTTGTAAAAATTGTAACACCATGAAGGAATCACACAGTTGAACTTAAACTTGCAGCAAATGCAAATTAGGGTGTGCTATGCAAATGATTAGAATATCAGAGTCACCGTGCATGCATTGGCTGAGCAGCACCCTCTGAACTGATGTTTTAGCCGTATAAATACAAATCTGTAGCGAGACATTGAAAATAGTTTATGGTTGTCTACCAGCAATAAGTATTTCATGAGAAACTACTATGCTGCTAGAACAACAGAGGGTGCCATATGAGCAAATTATGGAGTTTGAACAGGGGCGAATGATCGGCCTACGTGAATGTTTTTTTCTTATTGCACAATGCCATAACAGTGATGCAATTGTGGAAGCAGTGGACTGAAGTGAACTAGACAAGTCACAAATCCGGAATTGGACTATAAAATGTTATGTAAGCAAGGGATGATAGACACCTCATCCGCATGGCAGATGGAAAATTCAGCTTCATCTTGACAGTTGGCAGAATGTTAGAGCACTGTTACAGGTGTGTTATTGTCTGCTCCAATTTGTCGGCATTTGCTGCACCATGGACTGCATGCAAGAATTCCTCTGTACAGGATTCCCGTGCCGTAAAACCATTGACACCTGCGGCTACAATGGGCTCATCAACATAGACACTGGTATGCCGATTGGCAACAAGCTGTCTTTTCCAATGAATCCTGCTTTAATTTGGGGTACAGTGATGGCCGCATCCACGTTAGATGCTATAGTGGTGGATGCACTCTGGAATGCCACCTTTCAGAGTGCGTTATCCAACGTCATACTGAACGAACACCAAGTATGATGATCTCAGCTACTAAGAATTGTGGGTAATCTCAACAGCAACTGGTACATCAGAGAAGTTCTGCAGTCCAAAGTTGTACCCTTCCTCCAACGCATTCCTGCAGCAATTTTAGCAGGATAATGCCCATCCACATGCTGCTAGAAATGTTAAAGACTTCCTTTCAGCACAACAGATACAGCTTCTTCATTGGCCTGCCTATTCACCGGATATGTCTCCTATTGAACATGTTTGGGATTTTGTCGGTCGGCGCCTCATAGCTAATAGAGCTGAACTTTGGGTTTGAATAGAAGCAATCTGGAATGCTCTTCCTTGGGTACAAATTTAAAATCCATTTGATTTGATGCAATATTTTGTAGAAGCACTTATTGCAGCACGTGGTGGCTTCACCAACTACCGATATTCGACATGTAATATTGTTTTTCTGTTTCTTAAATTTAATCATTTATTTGTATCAATACAGGTCTTTTGTGGAATAAATTTCATTCAATTCTGATGATTCCTTCATGGTATTGCAATTTGACATATTCTGAGTTCATGTCAAGTATAGATTTCTTACAGTTTTCTACTGCTCATAAATATTAATACAATAATCACAGAAACTGTCTAAATTTTCAAAAGCTAGAAACACACTCAACATCCATGGACTGATTTCATTCTTTTTATCACTCTTTACTGTGGAATAGCCAATACCTACAATGTTAGTAAGAATTTCTCTTCCGATCCAATCCTTTAAATAGTTGTGGGAACATTGCAGTTTAAGCTCAGTCTTGATGAAGTTGGATGCTTGGTGTTAGAGGTCTTCACAGAGGTTTGTGAAATGTTAGCATATATGTTATGCCAGGATTTTATGATGCTACTTTATTTAATAGTCCAAAATTCGTTATTTTCCTCCTTTCCCTTCAAAATTCTAAATTAATTTGTTATTGAATATTTCGGCGATTTATCCTCTTTTAATGTTAATTTGTTATCTTTTTCATGTTTTTCATTATTCAAAATTATGCGCGATGTGTCTATAAACGCTAAATATCTTTTGCTAATCCTCCGGTGTTCCCTCTCGGCCTTTTATTTGACCTCATTTCATTCACGAGTTTGCGAAAAAAAGGACGTCTTTTAAGTGCGAAGTGGACCCTTTCCCTGGCTTATCATTGACCAGCTGCGAATAGGGTGCTAGACATTCCATTGGGTTTGCCGTACATGGTAGATAGAGCTTGGCGGCAATTTCACGCTTCATGGTTCTTGGCGAAGCATCATATTTATTCTGCGGTGTATGCGTAGGCACTCTGCATGAGGCGCAGGTTTTCACTCACCAAGTTTGTTGGCTCTTGGGAAGAGAACGTGTTGCTAAGGGATCATATAGCGGCAGTTCTACTGTGTCTTGAGTTTTGAAAGTGTGTGTCACTGATAGGGCATTTTCAACATGATTTTCCGCAGTGTTAGCAAGTTTTTTTTTTAGTGTTTCACATATTGATACTTTCATAATCACATCTTCACCATCACATTATTCTACAGTTTTTCCGGTTCTTCATCAGTGGTGCTGCCATCTATATTCATCCTCTAGAAACATCCCAGCCCAAATGGGAACTTTTCCAATATGATAAAAGTGTATTTAAGTAGATTGGCATTTTGAATGTTAATAATTAATATGAATTTTAATTAACACTCTTTCTTACATACATAATTTGCACACTCTTATTTATGTACACAAAAGTCTTTATATTTGAAATTATACATTGTGTTTACTATTTAAGTTTAACATTTTTGGTGGTGGACAGTTCATCAGGCAGACCAAACTCTGGTCTTCAGACCAGAGTGGATTCTGAAACTGGGTTTTTTAAAAGTTGAGTTCTGGGTATTTTAAATTGTTGACTGGGTATTTAAAGTGTTTAATTGGGGTTTGTTTTAAATTGAGTTCTGAATTTAATTGATTTAATCATAACACAATGTACGTAAATTGTTCTACTATACATTTAATTGAAGTTTTTTAATGAATTGGATGATGTTTTGAAATTTTGAATTGTTGCAAATAATAGTTAGTTTAATTTAACAATAATTGAGTTGTGTTCCCTTTGTGGCTGTGCAATAAATTAATTAGGTTTAAAGACTGAAATTTCAATGTAGGTATCAAAGGTAGGTGAAATTATTTTGGAATTGTATATATTCTAAGTGTTGTGCACAGGCCAAACAGTAGACCTGATCAGCTAAAATAGCTGTGTTCAGCGAGTGGATAAAAAAGAACAAAAGATGGCTATATATGTATATTTATCTGACAGTCTCACAGTTATATTTTTGCATGATTATTTGTGTATTGTATTAATAATTTTATTGTTTTATGGTCATTTTATTGTTTAACTTCATAAATTGTTTGTGGATCTGGTTTCCTTTCGTTGCTGGGTACAGATTGCACACATTTTTAACTACTTGGTATATGCCATCTTAGAAATAATGATGTTCAACTATGAGATTCTTTAGTTTAAATCATTCTTTCCAATTTCATTTGATTTGCTCAATTTGTTCAGGCGATATCATTGTAAAAATAGAGCCACCTTTCCATACTATGCATTCTAGAGCCACTCTTTGTAACTCTATTTTGCTGGTCTTTTAAATTGAGAATGGTTATTCTTTGCATTACATTTTGAATTTCTAACCCCAGAGGTTGTCTAGATATTAATTTAAAACTTTTGTAGAAATAACATTGAGCAGATGAGGTTTTTTTTTAGAGAAAATTATAGTGCTGCTTAGCAAAGGAATGGAATTGCTTTCATTGCACAAAAAATCCAATGGGTTGGTTGATTTTAATTGGATAGAAAAGTAAATAGGATAAATGAAGGGTTTCGGATTGTGTTTTATTGATTTTAGGATAAAAGGTTATGAGAATGCTTGATATTTTCAATTTCAATTGGCAAAGTTTTTTTTTAAGTAATTCATATATTTCCGAACCGTTTACGAATACAACAAAATATGAAACTGTTTTTTGATATTTAAGCTTCTTCACTTTGACAGATTTTGTAAATGGGATGTTTTGCTATATTGTGTTTTTTTCAATGCTAGTTTTGTCATATTTGATGTATTTTCAGAAAGGAAACATTATTATTATTAGTTTCGTTTCCACAGATGCTGGATTCCCCTCTGCGGGCCACGGCTCATCAAAGAGGGCATAAACGTATTCACAAAATTTGGAGACCTCAGCCCCAACCAGATCCTATTACTCTTCAAACAGTTTTCATCTTGGCCAGAATATGAGGGCTCTAATTTTCATGCTGCTGCAGAAGCGGAAAATTATTATACAAAATTTTCTCATGAAGATGATAACCTTGTTGAATAAATTGTTGTTACACAATGGGCTGCTGTTCAATATCGTTTTTAGTTTAAAACAATTTCAGGTAAGCTTCTAAAATATTAAATGGTACGATCTTTCTTTCATTTGCAGTTCTCATGTTATTTTAGCAGTTGGCAAAAGTCTCTTGTATGTCCCAGTGAGAACGTGTTAGCCCTGTTATAGGGCTTCATTTTGATCTTGAATTTCCTCGAAGGTGGGTGAAGCTGAAACAGTTACCTATCTCTGTTAACCAATAACCTCCACTAAAGCTGACCTTGGCAAAACTCCACCGAACAACCAATTTTATATTCATTATCCAATTTACCCACAATTATATTGCAAACCCTGAACTCTTTGACATAGGAAACTCAACTACCCAAATTCTGTAGTTTGCATTACTCAGCAAAACTTGCACATGCACTGTTTATTAAAAAAATAAGCCTGCATTAAAATGTGCAGGTTAACAAACTGACATTCCTCTGTAGTGTCTAAAGCAGTGAAATCGTTTTAAGAATTACTATAGTCAGCAACTTTCAAGACATGCAAAACTGAAAACAAGATGATTAAATGATGACAACAAGCTTGCATGACATTTGAAATGTTCGTATGGAACAATGGATTGGATAATCAACATTTTCTTGTTTGATCCCAATTTCTTGGTGAAACATTTTATTAACAATATCTCCATAAATTTTGTGAAATATATTTCTTTTGTCTAATGAGGTGCAAGGAAAAACTTTTTCAAATTTAATTTTTTTTTTTTTTTGGGGGGGGGGGGGGGGGGGGGTCATATAAAAGATATATTTTATGCAAATACACACGGTTTTAACTAAATTTGCAATTGTATTGAGATCCATTACATTATGTAAACAGATATGCATCGCAAAATTGAAGTTTTAAATTCATGAAAATGCAAAATTGATTATGCCTGAAAATAAAGAGATAAGTTCTCCATTTTATGGGAGAGAAAACTTATATATTGGAATTTGGGTCTATTCTAGTTTATACAATAGTTTGAGTCCAAATAGTACCAAACATGTAAATTGGATTATCTCCAAACTTCCTTAGCATTTGTATGGTAGCTTTGATATATAACCTATTTGTACGGTATTTCTGACTTTACATTCAAGATCTCAGTCAATACAAATTTAAGCACTTAGACTACTTTTTAAATTAAATCAGATGTGTTACATTCAGTGATTCATCAGTTATGAAATTTAATGAAAGACTGAAATTGTACTGTATCCTCATATGCATTTAATAAACAATGAGAAAAAAAATTATAATAAATACATGCTTTAAAAAGTATATTTATTTACAAAAGCAAAACAATTTATTCCTACAATGTACATTAAATAATGGTAAAAATATAATTTCTTGAAATACAGAGGTCAGTAATAAGAATCCACTGCAATTTACAAGGTTCTGTTCTTATTTATTTTTTTTGTATTTATGAATGTCCTCTTGGTGGGCACCTGGCACCAGTCCATGTTTCACTCCAGCAATAACAACCTTTGTGGCTTCTGTGCCCGCCATGGGGAGCTTGAAAAGGGATGCAGGTATTTGCCTCAAAACGCCTCCAATGGCACCTGGAACACCTTTGTGCTTGTGCTCTGTTTGAGCAGTTTCAATAATATTATGAGCCGTATCTCCAATAACCTGAAATGTTTAGAATGTCTACGTTCTTAAACAGTTGAAAACAATGAAAAGTTATTGTACAAAACTGCTTTCAAGTTCTGGTTTACATTAAAAAGTAAAGTTTAACATTTCTGAAGTTATAATAAAACACTTTAAGCTTTAAACAATATGTCCTCCAACCAACTTTTACACAGTAAATTGTATGAGTACCAAGCACGTAGTCAGGATTTTTTTTTTTCAGCTGGTATGAGCCAGTACTCATACTGCCTAAACACTTCTGATATACTACAACTGATACAATTGACACTGTACACATTATTAAGACAACTATGCGCAATCATCATTTTAATTGACATTCTTGTTTCCAACCTCTCCAATCATTTAAACCCCAAAAATATGGAAATTCTGGGTTCCTACATCTTACTATAAGGGTATGAAAAACAAAGAAAATTTCAGTATAATGTCTAAAGTTTGGAATGTGTATATTTATTGGTTTCTAATTAAAACGGGTAAAATGATCTGTTATTCTGTATTTAAAAGTATACATCAAGTAAAAATTAAATGAGATAATGACTACTGCCCCTTATATAAAAAAAACAAAAAACACTTCATTTTAATAGGGTACTAACTTTCATTGAAAAGTCCATCACACCAAAGGACGGTATGTGTGGAAGCTGCAAAAGAAACTAAAGTAACTTGAGAATGATATTTGGGTCTATCATATCAGTTATGTGGTTACTCATTGCTACATCATTCTCACAAACTTTTGGAGGAGATGAAATTGAAAGGGTGGTTTAAGAAATGGGGAAAAGTAAAAAATATTTAAAAATTTTTTGCATTTGAATACTTGACGGGAGACTTACGGGACCTAATTTGACGGGAGACCTACCTAATGATACCGTTAAGCTTTGTCATCGGAGTAACAATGAACTCTGTTTCGAAAGCAACGATTCTTAACTTCTTTCAATTGTTATCCAGTCTGTATTTCTGTCTCCCCTTTTGCAGTTAAATTTTCCAATTATAATTTAAAATTTTAATGTATTGTAACGGTTTTTAAAATCCCACACGAATGCCACTCCTTTTATAGAATAAAATAGGCACATTACAGCTCTTGTGTTCTTAAATAAATATACTGTTTTGACCTAATGAAGAGAGATCAAAATTCCCTCTAAACAATTGTTGTGTAATTTACATATGTCTGCTTTCTTTAAGGAGGTATTGAAAGCATTATATGCCAAATTGGATTTTTACTTTGAAATTTCTCAAAACAGATACAACAAATGTAAATATGAATAAAATACATATGTAAGTGTCCCAAACTGAAGATAATATTACAAACTGCTCCAGAAAACAGGAACATAAATCATTCTCGTCCACCGAGTACCCTTTTGAAAGCGTTCAAAATACCTTTGCCACTATTTCCACATGTTGATTGATAAAAAAAAGAATATTGAGTATAAGAAAGAACGTGTGTTAATACCTGTGTTATGAGATTGCATGCACAAGACAGCCCTTCGAGCATACCAGCTGGCTGACTATTTTTGCAGTAGATTTTCTGATGCTGTAAAAATCGGCCAGAGGTCCGAGGATCGGGATTAACCATGTCGAAGGCCACTGAAGCAGTACCCTGATAAAGAAAGAAAATAAAAACATACAGATAATAGAATTTATAATTAGCATCAAATATCATTTAGGACCACTTGTGAGACAACAAAGATGGATCTAAAGGCTCCCACTCGAATTTTTGTCTAAAAAGATGAAGCAAAATTCCACAAAAAACTGTTGCTGTAATTAATATATTAATTAATGCATTAAAATATTATACGGCCCAGTAGTACTCTATACTCATTTCATTTTTTTGAATGAAAAAAACTATATATATATAAAATATAGAATTTATGTAATCAATCCTAGAAAAGAAACAGATAATTTTATTAAATGATTTATTTTTATTTCACAGTACAGCATAAATTCAAAAGTCATGAGAACAGTCCATGCTTATATTTTAGTAAAACATACCAATTGATTGTGCAACATTTATGCATCAATCCTATTGTGTTGAAAATCACTGTTTCACTGATTGTTTTTTCAATCATCGGAACGAGTATGAAATTGTAACAATCCAGTTCCACCATGACAAAATGCAAATTGCAATATTTTAATTTACTATTCATAGCGTATCTGTGTATTAAAAACAATTGGTGTAAAACTTTCTTTACCTGTTAACTTTGATATAAAAATATAATACTGATAGCATCAAATAATAAGATAGTTAAAAATACAGGGTCTTTCAAAAGTCTGTATAAACTTTAAAAATTCATTAAAAATCGAAAAATCATCACATTGAGATACGGTTTGTACCATAAGTATTGGGTGTGTGTGTGTGGGGGGGGGGGGTTGCCGTTGTGGCGCTGAACGCACTGGAAAGACAAAGAAAATAACTTACTGTACGTTCAGTACCTTTAATATGTGTTATTAGCATCATATGTTCGACATGTCCTCCTCCACAAGGTATGGCACAATTCAGGCGAGTGAAAACACCCGTAACTGCAGAATGCAGCATGTCTGGATGGATGAAACTCACTTCATGACAAATGGAATCTTTTAGTTTCAACAATGTGGAATGGTCTGATTGATAAGCTCGTGACTTTAAATACCCCCACAACCAAAAATCAACTGGTGTAAAATCTGGAGACCAAGGAGGCCATGGGATCTTGCAATGCCTACTGATAAGTCTGTCTTGCCCGAAGGTGTCAATTAGAAATTTCTTTGCTGGAGTTGCGATGTGAAATGGTGCTCCTTCTTGCATAGATGTTACAGTAGATATCACATTTCGTTTTTACAAAGACAGTACTACTTGCTCATGCAGAAGAGTCAAATAACGCTGTGCGTTTACTGTGCAAGTTTTCTAACCAGTACTTGAGCTAAACTCTTTGAAGAAAACGGGTCCCAGAATGTAAGAGCCAGTGAAACCACACCAAACTGTCACTCGTGGTGAATGTAGTGGCTGCGCTATGTACTCACGTGGATTAGAAGTCAGCCATATACGGCACTGTGTGTGTTCACATTTCCATGCAGTGAAAAGTGGGCTTCGTCTGTCCACAACACATTTAACAAACCATTGTGGTTCCATGCGATTTTTGACATAGCCCATTTGGCAGACGTTTCTCGCTGTGCGGTATCTACGGTAAAAGCTGATAGCGTGAAGGATACACCATACTGAGGATACAGGAATATCCAATCACCTTGCAGCTTCAGAAGCACTGCTAGTACCAGCCGCTGTTTCAGTTGCTAGGTTTTCAATTTCAGATGCCACAGCACTGGCACGGGAGTCCATTAACGATGGTCTTTCACTTTTTGGACGATCCTCTAAACATCCAGTTTCATCAAATCGTGTGACAAGCTTCAGTAACTCAGAACAAGTGATAGGACCTTTTCCTTTCTTTAGATTTTTCCTAAATCGGAATTTTCGCAAAGCATTTTTGATGCTGATTCTCCGCTAATGTAATACAGCTTCACTAATAAGGCTTTCTTGATCAAAGTTAACATTCTCGCAAAACCTTCTTCTTTGTACCGTTTACTAATGAATCAAATGAAGAATCTACAGAGCACTATAGCTCTTTTATAACAGCCTCATTTACATACTTCTGGAAGATGTATTCGGGTAAGCGCCACCTATAGGTGATTTTTTAAACTACAAAATTTTTTCGCGTGTCGCGTCCCCCCCCCCCAAAAAAAAACAAAAAAACATTGACAATAATTATGGTACAAACCGTATCTCAATGCGATGATTTTTCGATTTTTAATGAATTTTTAAAGTTTATACGGACTTTTGAAAGACCCTGTATGTTTATAAAACAGAGATAGCTAAGAGAAAAAATGTGGGCATTATTTCTATGGTAAATATTTGCAAGCAAGATTATGTTAGTCGTGGTTTTAGCAATTCATGGGTTTTGAACGAATTTTTTTTTTTTTTGTGTGTGTGTGGGAGTATTGACAAGAATTTTTAAAAGAATTTCAATTGGTTTCCTAAATAAAACATAGATGTAGCTCAAATTTTGAGGAATAAATTTAAAAAAACAAACTTTTTAAAAATGAAATCATTTTTCACAAAATTTTATTATAATATAGGTAGTTAATTTTTCATTTATCAACTTCGACACAAAATATGTTATTGAATCCATTATTTTAATGATTTCAAGAAATGACAGTAAAAGTCCAATATAACACAGTTGTCTGAGAACATACTTCACCCTGTGTTACAGCTTAACCATAGTATACTGGCCACGCTGTAATTTTTTCAGGACTTTTTATCCCATTATATATGAATTGCACTATATCTACTGTAGTAAGTGAGTGGTCAATTTTTAGCTGTTGCTTTTTAAAAGCTACAATTAATGATATAAATAGTTAAATTTTCACTTTGATAACTTTCATTCCAAGGTCTGTATGATCCTTCATTTAAAACCAACCTTCTTCACCCACAATTTGCTGACCAAGAGCCAGCAACGATTTTACTTATTTCATCGAGCAGTATTGGTTATTTAGTTATATAGGTTAATTTCAATTTTTAATGAAAAAAAAAAACTGAATTTTATTTCAAGTAAATGGCGAATTTATTGGATAGAATAGCGAATTTATGCTGTAGTGCTGCCACTAGTGGCAGCACTCAGCATGTGTGTATTTCGCAGCATTTTCAATCCACAAGGAAAAACACAGTATTACATGGAAAGTCGAGGAATTGCAATGTTAGAATCTAATATCAGGCACAAATGAAGGGGTGCACAAAAGAAAATAGGAACAGTACATGAAGTAGGACTTCTCAAGGCACAAAGTTTTGCTAATTTGTCTTTTATTTTCTTCTGATACATATAAGAATGTGTGTGTTTGTTCTCTTCTCTCACCTTTTTTAAATAATAAATTTGGATGTTTAAATAAATATTTGAAAACAAATTGCTGTATTTATGTAATTCTGATTTCTTTTATAAATTTCATTAATCTAGTTCTTTCAGTTTTGGGTTCTATCTGTATGGCCAATTCTTACATCAGGTCGAAGGTAGGGGCTTTCTTTTAACAGAAAAGTTCGTTTTTGCAGTGGACATCGTGTGAATAGACTTCAAGAACTCGGGGAAATAAAAATAAATTTATTACTTCATTAACATAGGATAAGTCTTTAACAGAAAAGATGAACATTTCAGGCTTTGATGTATCTGACAGTTGTGGTGTCGAAATCCTAATAGTTTTGAATTTTCCTTTTTTAATGTTTTTATTTTGTTTGTAGGAATATAATTTCAATGTTTAAAGTTTTTAAACATAACTTTATTTTATACGCTTATAATTAAAGAGTTATAACTATTTAAAAATAAAGTTGTGATGCAGAGGCAGCTTAAACACTTAATGTTAAAGATACTTGACTATACTTGGAAGTACAAGAGTTCAACTTAAATTATTTTAAACTGTAATGTTTATGATTTAAACTGTTTTAAATCAAACATTTAGGGTTAAAATATAATTTCAGAAGGTTTAATTGGTTTTTAAGTTAAGGAGTAACTAGAAAGAGGTAGTAACTTATTTATAATACAGATAATCTCATAAAAACTAATTATGCTTAATTACAGGAAAATAACTCACTTATGTTAAAGCTAAACCTTTGTAAGTGAGACAGTATGGATAATAAATGAGAAAGATTAAGTAAGGATTTAATAATTAAGAGAAATATTTTTACAGTTAAGGAACCCTGTATGGTACAAACTAACTGAATATGTGTGTAATTGTCATACTGTTGTATAAAGAAACAATTATTTAATTGACAATCTATTTTTGTAAATCATAATTTTATAATGGACAACTGATGTATTAAAGTGTTGAAACTAGCCTTTGTAAGTGACCACTGCTGCCCTGGGAACATTAATTGGTTAAATTTAAATGTTTTTAATGGTATGAGTCTTTCCCCACGTCCTTAAAAAATAATTTAATTTAGATTCTTTATTTTTGGGGTCAAACCCACTTTGAATGCAAAATATCACACCAGGCCAAGATGGCATCAATTTTGTGATTTTCGAGGTGTTATCTTAGCTTCATGATGCCAAGAGCGCTAATCCCCTAAGACAGTTATGTTCTCTTCGAACTGGGGGATGTGATTTGCGAGATTGGCATCAAGGGGTACTGGAATCAGACATCATCTTTACTGCAACCCTCCAGCTAGGGTATCATGCACAAAAATGTTATGTAGTGGAGAGCGTATTGCACGCCAATATGTTAATAAATTCCACCCACTCATCGAAGCTTGTTACACAGTTGCTCGGCAATTTTTTGATACTCTTTTCTACACATTCTTCATGGGAGCCTTATTTTCCACGGCATCATCCGAGCAACGATTATGCATGTAGTCCGAGGCCGGCTCTTTGGACTACTCCTAGACCACCCCGCTGAGGTCGATGACCTGAGGCATCCCTTGTGGCGCACCCTGATCCCGACTCTCAATGCTCTCTTGACTGATAGAGCTATGGATGGCGGAATCAGACTAGACTTCGCAGCGGAGTACCACCCTCGACCGGCTCTTTCCGGTGGCCCCCCGTCAACCAAATGCAGTAGGTGCACCTGGGCTGGACAGCATTTTCATCATCTTCCTGGACACCCAGTAAAGCTGCCGATCCTGATGATGCTCACGTTGCCGCCTGTGCCCACAACCGGGCCAACATCGCCTCTCCGAGATGCGGAGCCCCGACTCCTTTGGTGTATGAAGAGATGATGGAAGGGCCTTTTGCGGCCGAAGATTTGTGAGTTTTCACTAAAAGAAACTTTCATTCCCGGACTTCTGTCGTCTCCCAACATGTCTGGCTGTCATAGCATAGGAGATTTTATCTGTCCTTTGGGGAATTCCCCAGTCATCATTTTATCATACCCTTTAAGAGGGGCCCTCATTAAAGGTAGAGCTCAGAGGACCTTTTTAATTAGTTTTTTTTTGTAATTTATTTTAAATTCCCTGGGTAGCTTTGGTCACATAGACAACCAATGTTAATTCCTTTTTCTTTTGCCATGAGGCTTTTATTTGGGCTTGAATAGCCCATTTATGTATCTGTCTAAAGTAATCAATAAAATTTTTAGTTTTGTTTTCCCTCTAAATCTGTCGTGTCCATTTTAGTTCCTTTTGTCCCAATTTTTTTTTTCTTCCAGTAGTTTTTTTTTAATAGTTTGGATATCAGAAGATTTAACTAGGTAACTACTACTTTTAATTTAACTACAACTTTTAACTTGAATTGTTATTTTGTATGTTCTTCATTGAAAACCAGATTATAATTTTAATATAAATACTATACGATCATGTCTTTGAAATTTAACTGAATTAATTATGTTTAAAATCTATGTGTGTCAAGAAGGGCACGGCACAGTGAACATTCAGCTAGCTCATAAGCAAAATAATTTATTGCACAATGTACTATGAAGCCATTGTAACTTGCAAATTTTTAAACAAACTGACATTTGGTGACAGTGAACAATACCTGCTATTATCAGATGCACTGTTCCAATTCAGTTAAATTTATCCGAGCATAAATTCCTTTCTTGGCACTATTCTATCCATTTTTAACAATTGTGAAATTTCCAGAGTATGTTAATTTGGGGGATATGGAAAATTAAAATAGTCCAGTAAGACTCTTAAAATGAAACCTAATTTGGACACTTAACAGTGTTTATTTTCGGGTATGCAACATTTCTAAAATTATTAATGTCCAAAATTTTTTCCTTTTTCTTCAAAATTTCAAATTTACGTATCATTTTCTTTATTTTTTTATTCTTATCATTTTCTTTATTTCCTTATAATTTTCTGTTGTGGATGATTAACATTTCCCTGCTGCCATTCCTATGTTAAATTATCCATAATTTATCGGCAAATATTAATTATCTCCCTTAATCATTCTAAATGATATCAGCGTCCCTATATTTTTTTTTTTTTTTTTTTGCCACAATACACCTTTGTATACACCTGCATTTGGTAGAATACTTTATTCATGAATTTCATCAAAGTGCATCTATTGATGAAGCAAAAAGAAGTTTGGAATGCGATAATAGGCAATAACACATATTTAGGGTTGTTGATGTAGGGGTAGTTAAATTTGGAACATCAAGCCTTGCATTTTTGGTGAGGTATTTACTTTGGCGAGGTTATGTTTTTAGTGAAGTTTGGTACTATTTAACTTTATTTTTTACTTGACTCTGTTAATAAATAGGGGCATAATATCATGTGCAGGATTTCACTTGCCAAGGTTGGTGACTCTTAGGAAGGGTTGTTGGCGGGACATTTTATTGGTAAGCCAATATAAAGTTAATAAAATAAAAATTAAATATAAAGTTAGCATAATTAATGAAAATTTTATCTTAAATTGAAGAATCCGTCCCAAGAAAAAAAAAAGGGGGGGGGGGGGGAATACTTTTTACGACCTATATTGCCGACTCTCTAATTTTTGCCTCTCTTGTGAGGCTACTGATCTTCGCCTCTTCACTTGTGACCACAAGCATTGGATTGTAACTATGTGGCGGTTCTTCTGTAGAGCAGCCTGTTGGACTGATGGAGGAGCAAAAGCTCACTGGACTGTGAGTGCCAAGCATTCAGTTAGAACAGAAGAGCACTGCACATAAATTTTTGAAGCTTAAAGTTCGACTTTTAAGGCATTTGGCATGCAGCCTGCTACCTGGAACAACTTTCAGACTTATAAATGCATTAATGGAACGTAAACACTTATCATTTGATACCAATTTCATCCATGTGCTTGATGGGGCAAAAGTCAAATTTAACCTATTTCAAAAATACACCCAGAGTGAGGCCAGCTGTGAGGACTGCCTGACTTTCAGATTTCCGTTGACACTGTAAAGTTCTACCCCATGCAAAGCTCAAACTTTTTGTACTCAATAGGGTAAGTAAAAAAAAAACATTGCTGGCTATCTGACTATTAAATCTGCATACAGCTGAAGGCTATGATGACATACCTGTCAATATTTTGGGATGAAAATTCAGAAGAATTAAGATAAAATTCAGCAAAACATGCAAAGTGACACTTAATACTCAAAAGTACAACATACACTGCTGGACAATCCCTAAGGACGGATCACAAATAGCAATGTAGCACAACATTAAGCGGAACATTAAGCTAGCACAACATTAAGCAATGTAGCACAACATTAAGCGGAAGCCCAGCAGGATAAAATATTGTTGCCACACCTTTCGGACATTAGAATAAAGATCATTTATTATTCTGGAAAATACAGAAGATTTTGAAACATCTGAAAGGAAAGAAGTGTTCATTTGATGTTGTGTACTGAGAAATGGAAAAATGCATATGAACGACAGCAGGCACCTTTGAGAAAGGTGTCAGTACAGGATATATCCACCGTGGAGTGCGATGCAATATTCCACACATCATGTCATGCTTTGCACAATATTATCCGGCAGCTGTTGAAGCAAGTTATTCCTCTGTCAGTGCACGAATGAAGGTGTTCTTGTTTGTTGGAGGATATTTTTGACCAGCAAGTCGCCTCCCCAAAGCATCCCAAACATTTTCAATGGGGTTTAGATCTGGAGAATGTGCTGGCTATATGAGGCATTGAATACCCTCGCTGACTAGACAATCTTGAACAGCAAGTGTTCGATGACATGGTGCATTGCCCTCCATGGAAACAAATTTAGCACTACGGAAAAGGTGAACATGAGGCAGTAGAACTTTGTCAATGTATCGTTGGCTGGTCATAGTCCCAGTCCCTTTCCTGGATATTTTCTGAAGCAGTATCTATCTCACACCGGATCAGTTGGCATCTACAATCCAATGACAGACTGAACCTACTCTCATCTGAGAATAGTACGCAAGCCCAGTCCTATTCGGTCGAATTGCAGTGCTCACAACACCATTGCAAACGGGCAGTACGGTGCAGTCTGGTCAATGGGACACACACACAACAGGTCTGTGGGCATATAGTTCTTCTTCTCCCAAACGTCTGGCTACAGTTTTTCGGGAGATCCGCTGTCCTATGGTAGTAAGAAACTGATGTGCCACCTACTAAGCCGGTCCCTTTTTGCCGACAGGACAATGTACCTGTCTCCTGCAAGTGTCATACTTCTAACACGACCTCCCCCGTGACGCTTGCTACACATTCCAGTTGTTTTAAATGCTTGCCACAGCCGTGAAACAACGCTGTGGGCGATGTTGAACACCCTGGCAACATCTGTTACTTTTCACCCTTCTTCAATATTTCAAATAATACGGCCACGCTTAAAATCATTTAAGTGATATCGGGAAGATATACCGAAAATTTCAAGTTTGTCAATTAAATCTTTCCCATAAAACTTTTACTTGGAACAACGACTGTCCACATGCGTCAAATCCTTTAAATCTCCTATCAGCACTATCACGTGACGAACAGGCATGGAAATGAAAAATTTGCATATGCACACCTCTTCTTACTGTATCCAGAACTTATTTTAATTTTCCACATTTTGTGATTGCTATGAGTGGTAGTGTCATCCATCCTTAGCAATTATCCAGCAGTGTGTATGTGAGCCGGTAAAATAGATTTCTTGGCCACACTGGTAAGTAGTTAGTACTGAAAAAATATTCATTTAGGGATCAATCACTAGTTGGCCCAATTTTTAATGAAATTTTTCTAATAGCTAAAAAGAATATAAAAAATGGATTGCATGCATAAAATCTAAAAAATGTAATAATTTTTTGTAAAAATTACAAAAAATGTTATAAGTTGGCATATCTGCGAAAGTGGATTTTTCTGCAAATATTTAAAAATCAAAATCTTTCCATTTCACTAATTTCATTCCAGGAACTACATTTTCTGCTTGAGGCAAGCCTCTATTAAACCCAGAATTTATATTTTATATAAAGGTTAACAAAGTTTCTGTTTGGGGGTAGTTTTTGCAAATTAAAAACTTATTATTTTAAAACAAATAATAAATTTTTAATTTGCAAAACACTTTTATAGAATTACACTTTTACCAAAATTACAATTTTCCAAAATCTGTATCTATCAACTTCAAACTTCTAAACCCAAAATTCACAGTGTTCCTTGGACAGTTATAATGGACAGTTAATCCTGACAAACATACTTTGATACATTTTAGTAGGCTTTTGATTATTACATACTATTTTTCAAAGAAGATACTAATATTCTATTTTGGCTTACATGTTTCATCATCATCATGGTACTACAGCCCTTGTAAGGCCTTGACCTCCTTTAAGATTTTTGACCATTCCTTTCTATTGGCCACTTTCCTCTTATAATTGCTAATACCAAGCAATTTCAAATCCTCCTCTACCTGCTCCTTTCATCTGAACCTAGGTCTTCCTCGGGATCTTGACCCACTTGGGTTTCCCTCCAAAAGCCTTCTAGTAACTCTCTTCTCCTCCATCCTCATCATATGTTAGAGCCATTGAATTCTTTTTTCCTTATAGTTGTAGCAATATCTATCTCTTTATATCTCTCATAAACCTCTTTATTTGTTCTACTCCTCCAATGTCCATCTTTACATATTGCTCCGAAAATTCTGCGCAGAATTTTTCTTTCCCATATTCCCTAAAGATCGGTATATCTTTTAATTTTTTTCTTCTTTTTTTTTTTAGAGTCCAAGGCTCCGATCTGTATAGAACAGTTGGTCTTATTATCACTTTATAGATGAGTATTTTGAGTTTAATATTTACATAGCTTGACCTCAATAGTTTCTGTAAGGCAAAATAACATCTGTTTCCAGCAGAAATTCTTTCTCTAATTTCTAGTTTAATCTCATTATTATCAGTAACAAGTGAACCCAAATATTTAAATTCCTTAATTCTTTCACAGTTTATTCCTTCACAGTCAAAAAGTTTAATACTTGAAATCTTTCACTATTTCTAGTATTTACCATATACTTAGTTTTTGAGTCATTTACACTTAAGCCAACTTCCCTCGAAAACAAAAGCAGATCAGAACAACACTCACTGAGTGCCCTTTGGTTTCTGCTCAGCAAAACCAGATCATCTGCAAATGCAAAAATTTGGCAAGTTCTGTTAAAAATTGTCCCTCTGGGTTGAATGTTGGTTTTTCGGATTACATATTCCAAACACAAGTTGAACAGACCAGTTGACAGTGGATCTCCCTGTCTCAAACCTTTTCTTACATAGAATTCTCCTGACAATGTGTTTTGAATTCTTATTTTTGTTGTAGTATTGGAGAGAGTCAATCAAATCAATCCTATTAACTTGGGGTGAATACTCAACCCCTTTAAAATCAAAACAACTTAGCTCTGTCAATACTATCATAAGCTTGTCTAAAATCACCAAAAAGTTGATGAATATCAATGTTAAATTCATAACATTTCTCTAATATAGTTTTTAATGAGAAAATTTGGTCAACCGTCCGTCAGTGAGTTTTTCCTGAATCAACGCTGGTAATCTCCCACCAAATTTTCCATGTCTTCCTCCAACCGAATACTAATCAATTTTGCAAAGATTTTAAACGCAATGTTTAAAAGAGAAATTCCATGATAATTATTACAATTCGTCACGTCCCCCTTTTTATAAATTGGGCAAATGATTGCCATTTGCCAACTCTTCGGCGTTACTTCATTATCCCATACTTCTTTTAATCATATAATAAATCTCTTCCATGAAAACATTACCTCCGTATTTAAATAGTTCTGCGGTAAGGTTGTCCTCACACGGAGACTTATAATTATTTAGCTTCTTAATAACACCATAAACCTCTTCTCTTTCCGGCCAAACCATTCCCTTGGATCGCTCAATTTCCTCCTGTAAACTCCCCTCAGAACCATCCTCTTCAGCATTAAGCAATTCCTCAAAATATTCACGCCATCTTCCCAAAATCGCCGTCCTTCCACCAATGTACTCTCCATCCTTTGCTCTACAAATACTTGTTCTAGGTTGAAATCCTTTTCTTACCTCCTTGATTCCCTTAAAAATATCTCTAGTGGCAAGTCTTTCATGTTGTTCCTCTATAACTCTCAGTCTGTTTCCTTCCCATTCTCTTTTCTTTTGTTTCACTTCTTTTCTGTTTATAATAATCTAATAATCCACCATATGTCTAGTCTTCCTCTGCAGCATCCTCTCTCTTGCTCTATTTCTTCCTCTAACAGTAGTTTCACAATCATCATCGAATCGCTCTGATCTTAAAATCTCTTTGCTTTTCTCCCAGCGTCTCTTTTACTGTATCTCCAATCAGGTTTTGAATACTTCTCCATTTTTCTTCTACAGTTCCAGCTCTTAATCTGTCCCTACCAACCTCTATTCTCCTATTTAACGCACTTTGATACTTTTTCTAAACACCTCATTACCACTAAGACACTGTGTATTGTACTGAATCTGTTTCTCGCTCTTCTCTTTTCTGTAGTTTGCAAGTCTTTGTCTATATTTCACCCCAATCATAAAATGGTCAGAATCTACATCTGCACCTCTACATGATCTTACATCTAGCACATCAGATGCATGTCTCCGTTCTATCAAAACATGATCTATCTGATTTTCAGTATATCCATCTGGAGACTTCCATGTTGTGGCTTACATGTTTCCAATACCCTTTTTGCTGGAACATATTCTTAAATTTTCCCTCTGTGCTCGTCTTTATCTCATTCTCCTCCAATAGTGACTTTTATCTCTAAAAACTTTTTTTTTTTTGCAAACTTTTACTTTTTATCCATCACAAGTATATAAAATGCTTTATGTTTCAAAGAAAGGATTTTTTTTATCAAATACTAGCAACGATTACGCAGCGTTGCTCAGAAATTTACGATTCAAAACTGTGATAAAAATTACACCGGAACATATAGGGCTGTGAATCTGCTATGCCCGGATTTTATGATGCTACCTTAATTAATAGTTCATAATTTATTTAATAGTTCAAAATTCATTTTCCCCTTTCCCTTCAAAATTCTAAATTAATTTGTTGTTATTGAATATTTCGGCGATTTATCCCCCTCTTAACGTTAATTTGTTATCCTTTTCATGTTTTTCATTATTCAAAATTATGTGCCTTCAAATGCTAAATATCTTTTGCTAATTCTCCAGTGTTCGCTCTTGGCTTTTAATTTGACCTCACTTCATTCAAGAGTTTGCAAAAAGAAGACTCATTTTAAAAGAAAAGGGACTCTTTCTTAGCTTATCTGTCTCACACCTGCACACGGGGTGACAGACATTCCATTGGGTTTGCTGTACGTTTGGCGGAAAATTCATGCCTTGCAGTTCTTGGTGTAGCATTGTATTTATCCCGCGGTATATGCGTAGACGCTCTGCGTGAGGTGTAGGTTTTCACTCGCCAAGTTTGGCGGCTCTTGGGAAGCAAACATGTTGCTAAGAGGCATTCGATTCCTAACTGGCATTGGAGGTGACCTTTTATATTCGCTGTTAAAAAAAAACCACGGTCCGGGCCCCGAGCAAGGGACCCGTGACCCGCGGTCACTGAAAACATGATTTAAATTATTCCACTGTTCAAGAGTAATGGTAGTGGTGCTGAGCTTCTGACACACTACAAGTCCCCTCTTCGCATGTAGCTCCTGTCTTCATTAAGTTTCGTAACAAACAGGTGTGATACTCAAGAGTGGTGCTCTCTCAGCCAGTTTTTATTATGTCTGTATTGTGCACGGTACTACAACCTTAATCTACATGATTTTTAAATGTGCTCCAGTGGTGTGCTCTCCAATGTTGTAAGATCCCTAGCAGCCTGTGATCCGTTTCACCACCGGCACCAAAGTGTTGAAGACCCAGACCGTCCAACTCGTCCAGAGGACTAAGAGCAGCTATTTGGACGGCCGGCGGCACCAAAGTGTGGAAATTTAGTTTCTATAAAGAGTGGTGCTCTCTCAGCCAGTGCCGATTTGCCTATTTTTAACTCCGGTGCCAACATCTATTTTGTCAATGAATGTATCAGGTGCCTTCATTTATTTTGCAAAAAGTTCATCACCTTGTGCCGTGGCTGTTCTGCTGTGTCTCGAGTTTTGAAAGTATGTGTCACCGACCAATTTCATGGGCGTTGTCTACATGATTTTCCACAGTGTCAGCAAGTTTTTAGTGTACCTTCATGGTCACATCCTCACCTTCACATCGTTTTACAGTTTTTCCGGGTTGCACATCAGTGGTGCTGCCATCTATATTCACCCTCTAGAAACATCCCAGCCCAAATGGGAATTTTTTTTAAATGCTTTGGCTGTGAATAAGTAGATTGGCATTTTGAATGCTAATAATTAATATGAATTTTAATTAGTACATAATTTGCACACTCTTATTTATACACACGAAAGTCATTATTTGAAATTATACATTGTATTTACTATTTAAGTTCTAACATTTTTGGTGGTGGACAGCCCTCCAGGCAGATCAAACTCTGGTCTTCAGACCAGAATGGATTCTGAACCTGGGTTTTTAAATTGGGTTAATTAATTTGGATTTTAATTGCTCTTTTCTTATTTTTTTGCTATGTACTAAAAGTAAATATCCACTATATGATTTTTTTAAGTTATAACAATTTGGAAGATTTTTTTTTTTTTTTGTTCGTAAATTAAAGTGTTGTTAATAAAGAAAGTTTCATTTAACATAGAATTGAAACTAATAAAGGGTAACATATTAGGACATAATAGGAACATAATAAAGGATAACATTGGTTGTGTTTCTTGAGTTGATGGTTGTGCTATTTATTATGAAATTGTTTTAAAGGTAAGTGGAAATTTTAGAGTTTAATAAGGTGTTGAAATATATCTGGAAATGTAAACAATGTTGAGCACAGGCCAAGTAGAAATAGCAATTAGTAGAAGAAACAAAGAGATAATGTTTATAATTATAAATATAAATTTATTGAATTCTATACGATCAGACCAAATGTAAAAAAAATAATAACTTTAATCTGGAAAATTAACTGGAATTAAGATAAAAATAATATCAATAAATAGATAAAATAAATAATCAAGCAAAGTTAAAAGTGAAGGAGCTTTTCTTCACAACAAATCTTATAATTGTTTTTCCACTGTGAAAGAAATAAATTCATTGCATTATGTAAGAAAAAAAAATCATTGCATTATATAAGTCATAGCTGCTTCCAACGTGCCCTACGCAGCTAGTCATTATATATCATGATTAGAGACCCTCAAAACTCTTGAATTGAATGAAATACCCTTAATTTCTTGAGTAACATAGACAAAAATTCTTGAGTAAATAGGAAAAATTCTTGAGTGAAAAGAAAATATTCTTGGGTTCTGAAGGCCGTCCGAGTTAAAAACTGAAGCACATTTTTTACATATCGACACTTTAAACACAAAACAATACACAAGGACATCATATATAGCTACAATATTAACGATTTAATAATTATAATTAATAGCCAAATGTAATTAAATTTAGCTCCCTAAGATATACAAAATTTCACTTTTGACTTTCATAATTGTAATTTGTCATCAAGCTGAGATTTGTCCTACGGTCAGTTAAAACACAGGAAAATTTGGAGAAAAACCTTTCACAGTTTACGTTTGAAACTGGAACCCATAGTGCTCTTAGTGTACCATCAACGAAATATTGATGGTCCTCACGCATTGCCTGAAGAGCGTCTTCTTCCACCAAAATATCTGGATTGTTCTTCAGAGTTTCTTTCAGTTCCCTGTAAGCATGTTCCCCTTCGTCGCTAGAAATGTCCTTCAATGTCGATATTTTGGTGAATAGTCTTCAGCTTTTCTCCTGTTGCTGCCTGTGAGATCACGTTTTGTCTATAGGAAAGATCAGCCACAGGCTCCAGAACTTTCTCGCGAAAAAAATAATAAACGGATAAATGGCTTAAATTTACGATGTTTTTCGGCAGATACTCTTAAAATTCTCGAGTAGCAGTGAAAATTCGTTCATGTGGGCAGATTTGCGAAAATTCGTGAGTAGTTCTCGAGTTGAAACCCATGTACATATGTTTCATTTGACTTAAAAGCAAGTTTCCATCATTATTTGAATTTTTTAATTTTTCCGCGTATTTCGCGAGTCGCGAATTTTAAGAGTCTCTAATCATGATATAAGAAAAAATCTTCCTCATAAAATGTTAATAATAAAATAACCATTTTGATTTCTTAATACTTTTCATTGTTGTGTAAGCCTGTGAAAAATAAACCATGGTGATAGTTTCCATTTAAATTCATATTTCAAACCTGCAATTTTCAAAAGCAACTAAAACTCCCACAAAACTCATAGATTTAATTGACTTTCACATTTTAAACCAACGATTTCCAACCTTTTTTGTTGAGAATCAAGGAGTTAGAGAGTAGAACTCCTAGGAAAAAGTTTTGTTGTTCATTAATATCTCGACAATTCCTGGTCTTAGAAATTCAAAACTTGGACTAAATTTATGGAGGAGCTATTTCCAAGTTACCCATAAAATTTCATTAAATTTGGTGCAGCTGCTCTCCCATGATGATGAGACAAACAAAAGTTTCGTTTTCCATTAATATCGCGACAACCCCTGGTGTTAGAAACTCGAAACATGGACTAAATTTTAAGTGGGGCTATTTCAAGACTACCCACCCACTTCTGTCATTCTCCCGTGATGTTGGATCATACATACATACTTTTCTTTATATATATAGATTTCAAAGAAAACTATTTTGTATATACCGTGAAAAGAAAAAAAAAATTTTTGGAAGAAAAGGAAAAATTAATAAAAAAGTAAATTTTTAAAATAGTAAATAAAAAGCGAGCTTGTGGGAGCTTTGCAATGATTCATACAATGAGTCCATGGGTGTGATACTAGCCTTGGGTATGCCTTCTTTAAGCAAGTTATATGTGTACATGATCGGTATTTACACTCTGACAATTCCTGGGTTAAAAGTCATTCCATGAACAATTTAGGTATTTTGTAGAACATTTAAAATTTTCTAAAATACAGCAACTTCCTGTGATAAAATGAACACAATAATTGAATGAACACATCTCAATATATCAAAAAACTAATTTGAAGTGGTAGGAAATGTAGTAGGCTTCAAAGCCAGCGTTGCAACATGTCAGAACATGCTGTATCCTGGACCCTACACGTGCTTACCTTGAGGCACAGTCTGACGATATGGAAAATAGGGAAGGGCAGGGTTTTGCGCAGTTGACACAAAAATATCCAAGACACATTGGGAACCACTTGGGACTATCAGAAAAGGTGGAGAAAAAGAAAACTGATTTTTCAGCATTCATTAACATGTCATAATATACCTATCTTTTTTTTTTTCAATATCTATAATTTTGCTATGCAAATGCAACTTATTTCATATTATAAGAAAACTAAACTTTGGTTAAGAAATAATATTTACCGAAATAAGCAAGATCCTGGATAACATTATTTGCAAATTCCATTCCATATTTTTACAGTGAATAACAGAACAAAGAAAAACAAACATTAAAAACACACACATTATATTATATAAAGAGAAAACTTAAAAGATATAACTAAGTCTAGTAGGGAAATTTCCTTTTTTGATAAACTTTAAGATCGAAACAAATGTTATCAGTGTATTGTGAAATAGTGTAAGATTGTATATCTATAAAGCTCAATACTTTTTCTATTTATAAAAAACCCACAGAACTCTGAGACTTGAAATTTATGAACTAACATAAAAGTAATCAGGATCCAAACAAATTTTGTTATCACAGTAAAATTTTTGCGATTTAAAAAGAAAATTGTTTATCCAATTGAAACCATTGTTGAAATGGATTTTTACTTACACTTCAATTCCTTAAAAATGGAGCCATTGTATAATACTGCTTTTGAGAGAAACACCCCATTCCATATTCCATTTGAACTGCCCTTTAATCTAACTCATGAAAACAATACTTTTTAAACTATGATACTTAAAGCTGAAAAATACTCATATGGCTTACTACTTGATTGCATAGAAGTTGTTTCCCAATGAAGATATAAAAAAACACTGAAAGATTATTTTGTTGACTTTCATATGATATGTAGCATGTTGAGTTTACTTTGCCTTGGGATATTTAAAGCAGTAATATGATCTCTCAATTTCATCATGGGATCGAAATGGGATTATATATAAACAATTATTTTGTCCGTTTGCAGTAGTTCATTTGTGAAACTCGCAAAGAATTAAAAACTTTACATTTTCAAATAAATTTTTAGAGAGAAAAAAATTTGCTTAAAGAACAAATTATGTAATGTAAAATTTAAAAAGGAATTTAAGTGAAAATACATGTTTTGTATTTAAAGATAAAAAAAAAAAAAATCATGATTTTTTAATCATTATATTTATTAAATCTTAATAGTATTTTGTCACTTTATTTTTTGCTTATAAAACCCCTCAAAAAGCACCCAGTTTTAATTTGCTCATCAAAGGATCAATTTCAGTAACTAAGGCCGGAATAGATGACCAAACATTAAAGGGCACAATTAAAATAAGCATTCTTAGAAGAAATAGGGTGATAGGAATTAGCAGGAATATAAGAATTAATAAAAGTAGGTTTACAAAAAATAGTGGTATGGAAACCAAGAGAGTTTCGATCACTCTATTTCTTCTAAAAAAGCTTCTTTTAATGCTTCTTTTAATCATGCCTTTAATGTTCATCTATTTTGGCTTTAGTTACTGAAATTGATTTTATCTTTAACCTTTGTTATAAAGCTGGTTATTCTTTTGAGTTCATTTATAAAATATTTTACCATATTCATAATAATTTTATGAATGCGAATACTAAGCTTATTCCAGTTTCTGATCTTAGGCCGTATAAATCTAGTCTTCCTTATCACCCAACAATTTTCAATCCTCTAATTCATTTTTGCCATGAATTTAATTTCAAGCCTGCTCAATCTACAGTTCCTACGTTATTAAATTGTATCTGTTCAGATAAATATAAGGTTAATAACAATTTCAAAAGTTAGGCATGCCCCTTTTATCTCCCAATAATAATTTCAAGTTCTATATTGGCAGTACGAAAAGTACTGTCGGTATTTGTTTAGCTGAACATGCTCGCGATGTTAAAAATGGTAAACTATCCACGGCTCTTGCCCAGTATGTTATTAATGATAATTTTCAGCCTATGTTTGATAAAATGTTTTTTTTTAATTAACTGCAATAACCTCTGTAATATTTTACTCTATGAAACCCTTTTTATTTACAGTAATTCTATCTGTAATTCTGATCCCGTTCTGACCCTCAGTTATGTTTGACGATTCGTTCTTGATTCTGTGGGTCAAGCCCTTACATGATTTTTTAAAAATTCAATAGTAGTTATTTTTTATTTTTTGTCGACATTCATGTTGATTATTAAACTCTATTTCTTATTGTCATATGAATTTTTATGATTATGTTATTTTACCTCGTTTTTAAAAAAATTAAAAATATATAAATTGATGCATGTAATTTTGTATGTAGTTAATATATGTAAATTTTACGTGGTGGGTATGGTCTATATATGTTCCCACTTTATTTTACTTTGCCACTGATGAAGGGCATGATAATGCCCAAAAGTGCTTCGGCTGTGATTTTGTATGTCATAATAAGGAGATTTTAATAAATGACTTTTTAACCACTTATTGGGTTGTTTGAGATTTTCAAATTTATTGGTTGACATGTTTAACATGCTGTTTATAGTATATACAAGATGCTATGCCACTTTAAATTTT
Source organism: Amaurobius ferox (assembly GCA_951213105.1). Classification (NCBI taxonomy): domain Eukaryota; kingdom Metazoa; phylum Arthropoda; class Arachnida; order Araneae; family Amaurobiidae; genus Amaurobius; species Amaurobius ferox. Next base: position 128,087,869 of record OX578152.1, read on the forward strand.
TTTTTCTTTGATTAATGCCTAAATAGTATTGACGTGGCAATGGTTTGATTTATTTACAATTTAGCCATCAATAAAATTTTTAAATAAAATTAAAATGATTTTTTTCAAATGGAAATATATGCATAAATAATTATTAATATTTTCATAATGTTGCTATTCAGGGTTAAAATAGTGTGAAAAAATGTGGTTTTATTTAAAAAATAAATGTACCATGCACATTTATGGGGCGTGTCCTTTTATTCGATATGCTGTTTGTACTTTTACATTGGGGACAAGCCCATACAGAGTAAGGAAGGACATAGATATAATATAGTTACCTGAACTGCACAGAGCAATCGACTTGTCAGATCTAGTGTAGCAATCACAGTGGATGTGGAGAAGGAAGAGAAACCCCTTTGCAGACCACGGATAATTTGTCCATCTCTTTGATACTGCTTCACGGGTATACAGAACAGGTCCTTCAAGCCTTGGACTGAGAATATATGAATGAGTCACAAATTATCAAACAGAATAACAAAATCGAATACAATTTTTACTCCTTTCCCAATAATTTCAGTTATTTTCTAAAGTAAAAAAGATTTAAAAAAATAAAATTAATTACAGGGTGAGTACACTTTCCCTTAAAATTTCAAGGACTTTCAAGTACCATGCAATTATTGTTCAAGGATGTTAATCAATTCCTCATTATGAAGTTGTATATATTTTTGGGAGGAAAAATAAATAGCAAACTAATATTACTGTTAATTGTTAAAGCTGTTGAGGAAACTTTTGGGGAAAATGATGCTGTTTAGAAAATTTTTGGGAACAGCGGAACTATTAAGAGAAATTTCTATAGAAAGCAGAAATTTCTATGGAAAAAAACAAGTGATGAATCTGTGGAACATTTTCAAACCTGTCCTTTTCAAGCACTTAACCTAAAAAATGGGAATTTTCAAGTACTTTCAAGGCCTTGAAAATGGTCTTTTAAAATTCAAATACTTTCCCAATTTTCAAGCACCCGTATGTACCCTGTAATTAATGAGTTATTTTCTGATGTTTTTAGAAATAAAATGACAGGCTAGAAAGCAATTATTAAACTACTATGACTGTCAAAATAGGTGACAGAAGTGACGCACATTTTTAGGATGACCTTTTCCACATTTAATAGTATATCTCAATATATTCATTTCAATATATCCATTTTATTCATTTAACTTTTAGCATATGGGTGGGAACTCCTGAACACCAGGGTTATAGAAGTAAAGAGCTGGAGCCAGGGTTATAGAAATAACCCTTTCCGGACGGAAGTCTTGAAAACACGTTATCAATAGACATGTCGACCGGTTGAAGCGGGTTAATGCCTTCTCCTCCTTGATACTGGAAATATTCAGTTATGACATCACAGTGCTGCACGGGGAACATTGGTATTCATGAGATTGGACAGAAAGTTTACATTTCAAATCATACATAAGGTTGTGAAGAAGAACATAAAGGGCACTCAAACATTAACAATGAGAGATATAATCTTTATTTTAGAGTAATGCAACTTACATATTCCTGATATGAAAAAATATTTGTTTCTTTTGGAACTATTTTTATCATTCTGGTTGTAAACTCCACATTAGAGCAAATTACAATTAAAAAAAAAATCTGATGTGGACAGCACATGACTTTCCTTATATAATGCAATGAATTTACTACTTTTACAGTAAAAAAAAGAGATTATTTTTATAGTAGATATTTATATTCTTTCCAAGATATTGAATTTTCGTCAATGCATAGCTGCCAACCTTGGAAAATGAAAATTAGGGAGATTTTTAAATATTTGAAATTCGCGACAAAAATCGAAAAATCGCACAGCGCGATAACAATTTCTTTTTTTACAGAAAGCATAAAAGGGAATTTTCAAGACAGAATAGGGATTTTTTCCCTCTACTACAAAACTGCACCATAAAAAATAGACAAATATGATAAAAAATCTGAATTGTATCTATAAACACAATTTAATTTCAACGAATACAAAAGAATTAAATCATCTTTTAAAAAATAAACACATTCGTTAGTTATTCTCATCAGAGTCTAAAACAATGTTCATTACACTGAATATGATGCATAAAGAAAAATGTCATTGGTTACTGTTTAATAATCATTCACATGTCTGACACAGAAACACTTCTCTGCAGATAAAATATTGAATAAAAGAAATCTTTTGGTAAGTAAAAATACAGCACGTAAAAGTTCTATATAATTAAAAAATGTCAAATCCAATCCTTCTTACTACTTAAAAATAAAGTAGTAGCTCTTTTTGCTTTTTTTAAGAACTCCTTACTAAATTCTTCACTATCCCTTCACAGAGTTCATACCGATTTTTCAAAATAGAAAAATTTGTATTATGCAAAAATAATCAAAAAATTAACCTTAATAATTAGTCATAATATGAAAATAAGCTAGTTTAGTCAATCTAATATGCAACATTTAAATGATGGAGATGGATGGAAAAAGATACTAACGTACTCTCGGCAATTCACGCGAAGTAACTGAATTGCGCAATCGCACTATTTATGCGAAAATAATTAAAAAATTAACCACAATAATTAATCAGAATATGAAAATAAGCTAGTTTAGCTGATCTAATATGCAACATTTAAATGATGGAGATGGATGGAAAAAGATACTAACTTACTCTCGGCAATTCACGCGAAGCAACTGAATTGCGCAATCGCATTATTTATGCGAAAATAATTAAGAAATTAACCATAATAATTAATCAGAATATGAAAATAAGCTAGTTTAGTCAATCAAAAATGCAATATTTAGAAGATTGAGATGGATGGAAAAAGATACTATTGTATTCTCGGGATTCATGACAACAAACTGAATTGCGCAATCGCAGTGTTTATGCGAAATTAATGAACAAAATAACATTTTAGCGATTTATGCTCAATAACCTTTGAAGAAGGATGTTTATTACTTTCATAAAATAAGCGATCGAGACCTTAATTTACAATACACGCGGCCGTAAATCTCCGTTAATTTGATTGGCATTACCCTGCATTGTATTATGGATTTGCTACGATCCCGGGAATGATAAAAATCAGTGCTAAAAATGCGGAAAATTGGTGTTTTCGAGGAATTATACCATGTCTGGTTAATTGATAAATTTCCAACAAAAAACGCCGGAGAATTTCGTTAGTAATCCGGAGAGTTGGCACGTCTGCATAGGGATTTTTTTAGGGAAATCCCTTTTGTAGGGATTTTTTCTAATTATTGTAAAAATTCGGGAGATTTAGGAATTTTTCGGGAGTTCGGGAGATTGCCTCAAAATTCGGGAGACTCCCGGAAAAATCGGGAGATTTGGCAGGTATGTCAATGAGTCGTCATTTTCATTGATTTAGTGTCATTTTTATCCATTTGGTGAGTTTTTCTTTAATTTAGCAACATTTAAAAAAGTCGCCAAGTTGGCGACATTCCACCAAATTCGTCGCCAAAATCTCGCCAAGCATTATGGACGGAGAAATAAGTTATTCTTACAGCAGATAAATAACTATTGGAGTTCAAATACAAAAGTATTACTCAAAGTATCTTTTTTCATAAATAGAACGAGCTAGATCCAGGAGAATGATGTCACCAAATTTATCGCATGGTATTACATATGAAAAGTGAACATGTTTCTCAATAGGAATTTTTATTTTTTATTTTATATGAATTTTTGATAATTTTTTTGAAAAATGTGCAATATCTCGAGAATGGTTCATGTTAGCGTTCTAAAATTTATGTCAATCGTTTTCTAATGAAAAATTACATAAGAAATGTCTATTTGCGTAACTATATTAGAGGTTTTGATTTTTTGACGATTTTTTCAAAATTTCACTCTAAAATTTAGGGGGGTTCTGAACATTCGATTCCGTATAAAAACAATAGGCTTCCAGTGTTTACGGATTGTGATTTTTGTACCAAATTTCGTTCAAATCGGTCCATTCGTTCGTCAGTTATCGTCTCCACAGACTCACTGACACACACACACACACAGACATCACTTCAAAAATGTTTGATTCGTGATCAGGGATGTTTGAAACGTGCTCTCCCGTCAAAAACTCAAATTCGAATTTTCGACCCCCGTCACAATACTTTCCTTATACATTATGTATATAAGGAAAGTAATATCTGGATTATGGAGATAAAGTAAAGGATATATATTTCAAATTTCATATTCCAGTTATTCTTTTAAAATATATCGTAGAAATTCTTTTCAAGTTAGTAACAGCATCATACCGATGAATGTATTAAGCTTATCTGTGTAATATAAGCTACTTTAATACTATTAATATTGATAGCATATTAATTTCACTCCATAAACTACCATCATTGTTTTCCAAATGAAATTTTGCTAAATTGATAAAAAAAGACAAAATTATGTAATAAAATTTAAAATCAAAGCATAAGCAGGTAGCTGAAACACTATTCCTCTATTTGCAAAAGAGCTGATAGAAGCTCTTTTAATCTGCCATCTTGACTCTGCAAAATTTTTACAGCTAGCCTGGTAATATGCGTACTGAGGAGGCCAAGTGAAAAACCCAGGCCACCCGACTCACCCTAGGGTATGAGCAGCTGGTTGAGTGGCCAGAGAGGAGGTCAAGTGAAAAATTATCGGGCAGAAGGGGATTATAATTTAATGTTACATTTGCATATATTCACATATTCATTAAATGTTATCATGTGAGTGTATGATTAATAGTCAGAGTTTTAACTTTATGATAGAGTAAAGCGTGATGTGTTATACCGGGTTTTTATGATGCTACTTTAATTAATAGTTCAAAATTTATTTAATAGTTCAAAATTCGTTATTTTCCCCTTTACCTTCAAAATTCTAAATTAATTTGTTATTAAATATTTCGGCGATTTATCCCCTTTTAACATTAATTTGTTTTTCCTTTCATGTTTTTCATTATTCAAAATTATGCACGTGTGTCTTCAAATGCTAAATATCTTTTACTAATTCTCAGGTGTTCGTTCTCGGCTTTTAACTTTGCCTCACTTCATTCATGAGTTTGCAAAGAAAAGACTCATTTTAGGTGCGAAGTGGACCCCTTTTCTGGGCTTATCGTTGACCAGCTGCGAATGGGATGCTAGAAATTCCATTGGGTTTGCCATACATGGAAGATAGAGCTTGGCGACAAATTCACACCTCGTGGTTCTTGGCGAAGCATCATATCTATTACATGATATATGCGTAGGCGCTCTGCGTGAGGTACAGGTTTTCACTCGCCAAGTTTGGTGGCTCTTGGGGGAAGCGAATGTGTTGCTAAGGAGGCATTCGATTCCTGACTGGCGTTTGAGAAGGTGATCTTTTATTTTTGCTGTTGAGAACTGCCTTCTGGGCCCCGAGTCACTGAAAACATGTTTAAAAATTATTCCACTGTTCAATATTAGTAGTGTTCAAGCAGTAGTGGTGGTGGTGCTAAGCTTCTGATGCGCATCTCTTCAATTTGGATGCTGCTGTTACATCGTCATCTGAAATATGTTCAAACATTGTCATCGGAAATTGGTGTGCTCTCAGTAATCTCCTTCAAATTTTAGTATGATCGATCTTCATAAGCACACTTAGACATGTGTTAGTGCAAGCCTGTGTTATTCTCGTAGGTGTTTGGTCAAGCATGCCCTCGTGGTTCTTCTTCAGGTGACCGTAGTGTCAGAAGTTTTTGTTCCAATAAAGAAGTCGAATTTAAACCAAATGTTACATTGAGGAAACAATGTATTTTAATTTAAATTTCACTTTAAGTTTATCTCTGAGAAAGTTACAAATTGAAAAAAGAAAATGATTAAAATGTGTCAAATAATTTGCAGTCGAATTTACTCAAGTGTTACACCAATGTTGTCTGTAAGAATTTAATTTTGGTACTTTAATGATTAGGGAATTTTTAATATATTTATTCTTTTAACATTTTTGGTTGTGGACAGCTCTCCAGGCAGGACAAACCCAGGTTCAGCAGAGTAGATTCTGAACCTGGGTTTTTCTTTAAGAGTTGAGTTCTGGGTGTTTTGATTTCTTGACTGGGCATTTAAATGTTTTTAAAGTGCTTAATTGAGGTTTGTTTTAGATTGGGTTCTGAATTGAACTCAATGAAATAGAACGCAAATTGTTCCTACTAAAATTGAAGTTTTAATGAATTGGATGATGTTTTGAGATTTTAAGTTGATGCAAATACAAGTTAGCTTAATTTAACAATAATAGAGTTGTGATTCTTTTATTTTATGGCCATGCTATTATTATGAAACTGTTTAAAGGTAAGTGGAAATTTTAGAGTTTAATGAAGTGTTGAAATGTATTGAGAAAAGTAAACGTGATTGAGCACAGGACAAACAGTAGAAATTAGAATTAAAGAGACAATTTTAATATTTTTAAAGTAACTTTATTCTGTACGATCAGGCCAAATCTAAATATAATAACATGGTGTGTAATAATAATAAATGGATAAAAATAATAATCAGTTAATTTAAAAGAAAGGAGTCAAAACCTTCATGACAGGTGCATTAGCAAAGCCTGTCAAAAAAAAGCCAAGAGTATCTATAATTCACAAGAGTGGAGCCCATTCGTGGCAGTAGGATTTTTAATTAAAATTTTTCAAATGGATTGGAATTCAAACTAATTAATAAATGGATAGTATATTACTTATGTTTTAATGGGCATGTATGTCTGCTTGTTCCCACTGGGTGGCAATTTTGGTGACCTTTGGAAAATACAGCAAAATTGACAAAACATCACCAAATTCTTGAAAATTCAATAGCTCAGAAAATCAATACCATTAATTTTCTGAGCTATTGAATCAATTTAAATTTATTTAATGGTATACCATATCAATACCAAAAAATAAATTAAATTTATTTGATATACCCTGTCACTAGGAAATTATTAATTTAATATCCTGTATTCAAATTATAGTGAGTTTCATTGTTTGTGTAACAGTTACATTTTATTAGAGGGTCTAGGCAGAGTTTCCCCCAGGATAAGAAAGGGGTAGGGTGTTGTTATCAGAAAAAGGGCACTTCTTATCGCCGTTCGTGACGTCACTGGTTTAGAAGAAGTGCCAGTTTCTCCGAGTAGCATTCATTTCTATGGGAAAACATAGACTGTGTCAGTCGTTGTTTTAATATAATTTGTAATTCTATCGTAAAAGAGAAGTTTAAGTGTAAATTTGTGTATTATAGATGTATATCTATTAGTATTTTCACGTATATAAAGTTTAATTTTGGTGAGCACAAAAATGCCTAGATGATGCTCGGTTGCTTTGTGTTCAAATTATTATAAGAAGTCAATGGGATCTATGAGTTTTCATAGATTTCCAAAAGATCCTACACTCCAAAAATTATGGATCGTGAAGTGCAAGAGAGAGGATAAAATAACCATTGCTAATGCATCTGTTCGAGTGTGTAATCTGTTCGAGTCACTTTTCTGATGAAGATTTTGAAGAATATTTTCCGGCTAAATTTTTGAATTTGAAACCAGTTAAACGATTAAAACAAGAAGCCAACGGCACAAAAATCTCACATACCATTAATACCGCAGTTAAAAATAATGTGTTTAATATAGCAGTATAAAAAATACTTATGATTGACATGTTTCATTGGTATGTAAAATAGGTGGTCCTCTAAGTAATCCAAAAACAAAATTAATAAAATAAAATCGACTTCATATGCAGTATCTAAAATATATAAAAATAATTTATATTTCTGATACTAGCAATTATGGAGTTTTCTTTCTTTTTTTGGAGGAGGGGGGCAGGAGATTAGCATTTTGTAAGCTAATTTACACAGTTTAGTTTATTGCAAAATGTATGTAAAGTTAATTTTAAACACCTTAAGCATTTTACTTTGTTATTAATATACATAATCATAAAGCGCAATTCTTTACTAATCATAATATTGACATTATATTCACATCATCTCAAGTTATGGGACATTTCATTTTGATATGTAAAAAGCTTAGAATACAAAACTAAAATCATCAAAGTTGAAATATAATGCATAAAAAATTTATTTACAATAAAACTAAAAGCCAGCGGCACATTTTTCTGAAGAAATAAAAAAGTGGGAGAATACTTTCTCAGAAATGCATGGCACATATATATCAAAAGAGAAATGCGTCATTAAGAACTTGCAGTCAAAGTTATCAAACATTTCACCTTCTATATCACTAAATGTCATAACTTTGTTTTCACGAACCAGAACATTCATTAGCATTAAACACTTAAATAAGACTTTCATGCAACAATTAGTAGAGAGAAAAAGGCAAAGAAAAGCCTTGCAAAGAAAAATGGTGTAAAAGCAGTATCATGGCATAAAAATGGTATGTATTGATTTATTACATATGATCCATGTGAACATTGCTTTACAATTTTAAAACTGTACATAGTTTATATATTTAAAACTCTATAAAGTTTAATAACATCGATTTTGCATGCTTAAAATATCTTTGTGAAACTGACAGATCCAGTGGCTTAACCAAAAGTCATTATATTCTACTAGCTCACAAAATGCATAGTCTTTTTGTTGGGTAAATAAAATAAATCTACTGCCATTGACCATCCATTCGACCTTCAACTCCCCCCTTTTCCCAAGATCCGATCTACACTTCTTAATATAATATATATTTATGTAACTACTAGATTGATGATATTTCATAGCCATCAATATATGTTATATGTATGTGGGATTTTTTACGTAATTAGATATTTTTGAAATACATATTTATATTACATGTAGAAAGTATTATCAATGTTTAAGATAATGGATACTATATTTTTAAAAATCCGATGATTAGATATTTATTCATATCATCATATCTGTATTAAAACACTTGAAATGTAATTTTTATATTTACTACACTTTTCATGATATATTTCAGCTTTTATTATAAATAATATATGTATTATAATATTTTAATGATAGCCCTATGCATGTATGAGTAGAATCATTTAATTTCATTCTTCTAAAATTTTATTACGAATGATCTTATTTCCTTTTCGAATTATAAACGCGAACTTTATACACGTATCTCTATGTCCCCTCTTCTTGACTTGTAAGTCAGTGACGTCACACTTTAAGTTGCTCTCCCGGTCGAAAAGCAACCCCCTCTCTCTGACCTACCTTATGTTTAAAGTACCTTGAGTGGGGACTGAACAGGGGAAATCTTTTACAACTTTATGAATGGCAGATGGTAACTTTATTTTGTCCTATGGGGAATTCCAAGTTCATTTGGAAAGTACTTATTACCAGCACTCATTGTTAAGCCTGTGTGGGGAGACAGGACCCACAGACAGTATGAGAGCACATTTTGAGTTGTTAACTACCCTCACACACCAATTAATGAGCCAGGCGGAAAGGTGGTTCTAATATTTTTTTAAATATCTGGAGATCAACATGGGTAATTCAAAGTCCGGAAACTTGTATCATCAAGATTCTAGCTCTGTGACTGGTCAATATAGTTTTTTCTATGTTATTATATGTTATTTACTACCATGATATAGAATTATATACTCTTATAATGAGCCGCCATCACCTGATTTTAAGAAAGGACATAAGTGGTTGGATTCCAAATGAGGTATACCAATCATTGTATTTGATTTACATAAATCAATAGTGGCCGTCAAATGACTTTTCTTATGGTATTTGAAAAAAATAGAATAATGGATCCTTTGTGAATTGTATGGCAAATTTTCCAAGCTGTATTAGTTGATGGTGGCCATAAACCAACATTTTGAAAAAGAAAAAAGTTTAGAACCCTATGAATGGAATGCAACTAAATGGATACCATCAACTGACCTGCAAAAAAAAAGTAATAACGGACAGTTTGTGTAGTGTATATTAATGTCCTGAGATAGTATAAGATGATAGTGGCTATGAACTAACTTTCCCTACACTTTTTAAAATCATGAACTAGAATCTTACTTGTATGCTCTCAGGTAGTGATCATTAACAGACTTTCTTCACTTTTAGAAAAAAATGCCATACTAGATAGTGGTAGAATTTAGACAAAAAGAACCCAATTTCATGTCCATAAATTGTAATGTTTAGAATTCCTTTATTCCTATAATGATGATTTAAAACTGCATGATTTCATATCATTCCACTTTGAATGACCTTCTAGAACATTCTAATTGTACCCAGATATCCACCGTCTAGAAATTTCCAACAATCCCTATTTTGGTCATTTTGATTATGTTTTCCAAATTGGTAGCATGAACTTTACTTACTTCTAATTTACATGGGGTGTAGGACCCGCTTCTACTAATATAACTGATCAATTATTTACTTTTTTGTAACAGATCAATATGCTGACAGGATGATTGGAGGATATTAATAAAGTATGGCTGCACTTGGGATTCTTTTCTACTTTAAATATTTTAGGCATTAACATTACCCAATTATTTATCACACACATATATATCTATAGGTATATAAATGAAATATGTGATGTAAGATGGGAATAGCAATAAAAGTGACTGATAATTGGAGTAACAGACATTGAAATGGATGTGTTAGGAATTGAAAAACAAAAATATCACTTACAGATCTGTACAAAGGAATGCATGGGTCCTACACCCCCCAACAGGCTTGGCAGTTGATTCTTTAATATATCTTGCTGCCACTCATTTAAAGCATAAGATATCACTTTCTGGTGCCCAAGCAACCTGCAGGAAAATAAATTATGTAATTGTGCTCATTAAATGCATTTTGACATATATCTACTTGTTATAAATTGCAGGTATTATTTCAGGAGCTCTCTTACCAACAAAAATATCCATTTAGGATTAATAAGAACCGAGACTTAAAAGGATCAGACCTTCTCCAAGTTCAGTAAGCCCCTTCCAAAATCTTGGTATCTCTGATCATTTTAGAGTTGAAAACACATTTTTTGTAAATATAGCTAACATTTGAAGCACTTAAAATATTCAAGTAAAATCAAAATGAATATATTCTATAACCATTTACAAAAGCACCCACATATGTAGATCAAGAGAAATATATCCCAAAACCAAATTTTCACAACAGTCAGGTTTCCATGAAAATATGTATTTGGAGTACCTAATTCAGGATATGTACCAAAATCCCTACTAACACCTGTCTCCTTTTCATGAGTAATATTTTTTCTTTAAGGTCTGCTTATATTTATCCAATGGTATAAAACAAAGGAAGCAGTGCTTCAGTAACCAAACATCCACAATTTAAGGCTTAATTTTTTAACAATTTTAATAAAGGGAATTGCAAACCTCCAATCCAAAATATGACTCATTCATAGAAATTTTTGCTTCAGTCCCTATTCCTGAAAGTTATCTTTTGCTTTGAAGCAATTGGATTACCACTTGGGGCAGGTCCATTGGCAATGTATATTGCTATCAGTGTGCCAAGAATTGGAGCTTGAGCTAATCAATCGTTTGCCTCATGACACACCTCCCAAGTGAAGCAAACCTTGTCTCGCTATTATTGAATGGTGTTTATGTGAGATCAGATGGACTCGTGAGAACAGTTCACTAAAAATCACTTATTCAATACAGCATTCTACTTTTTTCAGGAGTAAAGAGTTTGATATATACGTTCCGTTCCACGCAAATTATCTTTAAAAATTTAAATGATTAAAAATGATTGCTTGTTTAAATAGCTGTTTTGCAGGAAAAATATCCGATTGCTTGTACTCAAAACTTATAGTTAATAGAGATTATGTAAAACTTTTACAAAAAATAGCACAGCTATATTCACTAATTAATACGTTAATATATAATATATTCACTAATTAATACGTTAATATATAATATATTTCAAAACATGGAACCAAAAACACAGGCCAACATTGTATTCATAAAAACTGTCTATGCACTCATTAGAAATATCAAAGTTCAACGACTCTTCAATATCTAAACTACTTTCATTACTGCCCGGTTACCATGCAAGTACATTATTCCCAGGATGGCAAAAAAAAAAAAAAAAAAATCTTGACCCAGCTTTTTTTAAATCCTAAATAATCTAATAAATTCAGTACCGCACATACCTCTAAAATCCAAAACTGAAAAAAAAGTACTCCAATAATTTATCAACACAACCATTAAGTTAAATCAAAACAAGAACCCATACTCAATTATAACATAGCAGAGTCTGCAAGAAATGATCTATTTGTTTATATTACAAACCCATGTTTCACCACTCAAATCCATTGGGACCCTCCCCCCTATACCAAGGTCAAGTATTGGCAAAATACGTTGAAAATGTTAGAATGAACATTTAGCACCACCTAGTATTAAAATAAAAACATTCCATATGAAAACATGAATTTTTGACGTTCATCCTTTAGAGTAAATACCTCCTTGATGCAAATGTCTTTGGATACAGTTTTGCAGTCGATGCTGCACAGGCACTTTTGCAACGGGTTAAGATTTGGTGGCTACACTAGTTGGTACATTCTTCTATTTTTTGCAATGATATTTTAACAATACTAATTAAATGTTGTAACTTTTATTAATTTAAATTCCCAGAAACGGCACTGTTTAGTACTTTATATAATGATTTTTAACAGTGAGAATTAAATGTTTGAGTCAATATTAACTTAAATTTCCAGGAACGCTATCTACTGACTAAATTGAGAATCACATACAAAAACATTATTACTTAATAAGATAATTATCTTATTAAAGGCAAAAAACTTCTACTTGTGCCATTGCATGCATTATAGTTTAGACATTAATTTTGCAGAGAATAGTGTATGAGTCGTGGCCCATATGCCTATGCAATCTGTATGTGAACTTCAATTTTCAGAGGCTGAATAACATGACCTGTGGCCATGGAATGAGTGCATGATGGAAATTACGGTAACTATTGTATCAAAATATTCACATTCCTGGACAGATAAAAATTACGAAAGGGAATTATTAATAGCTAATTATGAGTAGTGCTAGTCAGGGTTCAAAATAAGCGGTATTGCATCATAAATTAGCATGGAAAATATGTGTTTTACGATGCAAAAAATTAATTTGCATCGCATTTTGCACCGTAACTTTAAAACTCATGACAAATGATCTACGAGTAAAAAAAAAAACCTTTTCATGAATGCACATCGCTCCTTACTACAAATTTTTCTCCCGCACTTGCCTATTTCTCTTTTTTTTCGAACCGGTTAAAAACACAGAAAGTGAACAAAATATGTTTCTTTGTCAGATTCTGAATAAGAACATGATTTCTCTGATGGTAATCTTATTACACATAAATAAATATAAATAAATAAATAAAATAAAAATAACGTGTTTTTCAAACCTGACATCTCAATATGCTTATTAGGTACATTTTTAAAGAAATTGTGAACTAATAGTTGTAATAGTCAAAATGTTATAACTGCTACACAAATGAAATTCTGGGGCGCGGTAGCCCATTGGTTAGCGCGCTGGAGTTGCACTCTGTAGGCCCGGGTTCGATTCCAGCCACTGCCAAAACTGCCGCCGTGTTCATGCGGAGTACGATCACGTTAAACATGTGGGTCCGAAAGTCCTTCCGAGAGGTTGGTGGTAGGGGAAGGAGGGTACGGTCCCTGTGGATGCCTCCCCCATTGGGTTCCGGTCTAAATTGGGTAGCACTTCCCGACCGTCCAAACAGTTACCTTACACCTTCCTGGTAGGTCGGACGGTCTGGGTTTCAACAACAACAACAAATGAAATTCTGATTAGCAGTTTGCTAATAAATAATATTGCCTTATTTTTGCACCCTGGTGCTATTTTGAGATAGATTTTTGTAGCATAATGAAATAAAATTGCTAACACATATCTCAAGTATAACCCTTTTGAAATTCCATCTTTATAATGCAAAGTCCTTGAAGTGTAAGTTGTATGACTCACCCATGACGATAACATATTTGCTTAAGCTTTAGTTCGGATGCACTCAATTGGCCCAGACCTAAAATCACACCTTTTACTGCACCCTGGAAAGAGAAGAATATTTAATTTTAATTATTTTATACAGTCGCAATAACTGTTGCATTTAGACCAAAGAAAAAAAAAATCAAACCTGCTCCATTTGAAATCTTTTACCATGGTAGTCAATTCTAATCAAAGTATCGGGGGAAAATGAAAAGCACCTACAAAAGAGAAAGTTGCTTTATAAGATGCGTACAGAATACACAAAACTTTTAAATTAGAAAATATATACCACAACTAGTGTTCTAAAAAAAGCTAGAAATTTTGAAATGCTCAAAGAAACTTTAGCCCCTTGGAAACTTTGGAAAAAATGGAATTTTTTGCCATTTTTGATGAATCATATTTGTTTCTTAGTGAATATGTTAAAAATATCAATTACAGGTGTACGAAATGTGTACTAAGCTATGTGAATTTTTATTTATCAAACCTGTAAGTTCCAAGGCTTACCTATCCTGTCAAATTCTTAGAATAGGCATGAGGTTCAAATCCTGGATGTTCACAGTGATTTAAAAGTAGATACTGATAACTATAAACTATAGGTCCTGGTGAAATAAGCCCTAAATCAATACAGAGCCAAAATAATTCGAAGCATCAACCAACATGTATATTATTTCTTTAACAAGAAGACTTTCTGCATCCTATAAGGCAAGTAGAATTTTGTGTTCTACAAACTTATACACAGCTGGTTTATACAATATAATTATATCTTAAATTTATCGCATGAGTGGAAATGATAATACTTCAAAATATGATACAAACATTGTTCTGATGCCAATTGAGTAAGAAAGTTGAGGTAACAAAAGATTTTTCTACACTATTTTTATCTCCTTGCATTGTACATAAACAATTTGCAATGAGTATTAATTTAAATCATTAGTTGATTAGTGAATACTCATAAGGCCCTAATTAAGATTTTCCCCATCATTATCTTTTTTTCAATATTTAGCCTTTAAAACACATAGTTTTACACTATGTAGTATTGGACGTCTTAGTACCATGAAAATGGAAGTAATCAATTATTACTCAAAGTTAGTTTTTAAATTATAAAAGCCAACAGATATTTACTAATTTTGGCAAGATGACTCAATTTAAATTAATGTCAGTTAAAATTTACAATTATGAAACGGGAAATTTTTAATGCTTGAAATATTTATAATAAAAATATAAAATTTGCAAATATAAAACATATTTTTTAATACATTTGAAGCTAATATTTATATTAAAAAAAAAAAAAAAAAATTCCCCCAAAATTTCACTCACATGCATCACTTATTTTTAGTCTATTTAAAATTAAAGCTTTGTTTATCTAATTTGAGATTCTATATAAAAACAATCTAATGTGGGCAGCACATGACTTTCCTTATATAATGCAATGAATTGACTTCTTTCACAGTGAAAAAAGGATGAAAAGATCCACGGTACAGTTCATGTTGAATTGTACATTTGGCACTTTTCCAGACGACATTTTCCGCTGATCGTACTTACGTACGCCACTTGCTCGAAAACCGAGCATAACTCTAGGTTAAGATTAATTGGAAAATGCATCATGAGAACACAATAAATACTAATTAAGGTTAATTTAAATAAAGCTTTTATTTTAAAACACTCAGTTAATCTTGTTAATTAAATTTTAAAAACACAAAAGAACAATTAAGAATCACACACTATAGTTACAGTTCGACAAGTAGTGAATCTTAAATAAGAATAATTAACAGCTCCCCTCTCTCTGAACTTTTAAGTATCATATTAACAATTGCATTCTTCAGTCTGATTTCTTATTAAACTCTAATTCTAATCTCTGGTACTCAGACTGCAGCGAGATAGAGGACAAAGAACTTACCCCGTTTTCCTTATACATTATACTATGTATATAAGGAAGTAAAAAAATTGATGGAAAAGGAAACATTATATGAAAATACATTTATACATTTTTTTTAAACATTATTACTTTCCTTATATACAATAATGTATAAGGAAAGTATTGTGATGGGGTCGAAAATTCGAATTCGAGTTTTCGACGGGAGAGCAAGTTTCAAGCATCCCTGATCACGAATCGAACATTTTTGAAGTGATGTGTGTGAAAATATGTGTGTGTGTGTGTCAGTGAGTCTGTGGAGACGATAACTGATGAACGAATGGATCGAATCAAATGAGATTTGGTACAAAAATTGCAATCCGTAAACACTGGAAGCCTATTGTTTTTATGCGCAATCGAATGTTCAGAACCCCCCTAAATTTTTGAAAAAATCTTCAAAAAATAAAAACCTCTAATAAAGTTACGCAGACATTTTTTATGTAATTTTTCATTAGAAAATGATTAACAAATTTTAGAATGCTAGCATGAACCATTCTCGAGATATTGCATATTTTTCAAAAAAATTATCAAAAAATGATATAAAATAAAAAAGCAATATTTCCTATTAAGAAACATGTTCATAAGTAATACCATGCGATAAATTTGTAACATCATTCTCATAGATCTAGCTCGTTCCATTCATGAAAAAAGATACTTTGAGTAATACTTTTGTATTTGAATGCCAATAGTCAGTTATCTGCTGTAAGAATAACTTATTTCTCTCCATAACGCTTGGCGAGATTTTGACAACGAATTTGGTGGGATCTCCCCAACTTGGCAACTTTCTTCAAAGTTGCTAAATTAACGAAAAACTAGCCAAATGGATAAAAATGACACAATCAATGAAAAATGACGACTAGTTGATGAAAATTCAATATCTTGGAAAGAATATAAATATCTACAATAATAATAATCTTTTTTTTTTTTTTTTACTGTAAAAGTAGTAAATTCATTGCATTATATAAGGAAAGTCATGTGTAGCCCACATCAGATTTTATGAAAATACATTTATACATTTTTTTAAAACATTATATGGGAATTCGTGTAGTCTATACACATATTGTATTAAAAAAAAAATCGATATTTTACAAAAATATTAATTAATAATGAAGTATTACAATGCTAGTGCTAAGTTCATGTATGGAGGAAACAGAATGGCGGTGACACACTTGATCAAAATTCCCTTTGAGAAAGAAGTTTATTAAAAAATCCCTTACATTAGGAAAGTCTAAGAAAATTGGCAAAAATCTAGAGATGTTCATTAAAAATTAGGGAATCAGGAGAAGATGAGTTAAGAAAAAAAAGTGGATTGTAGTGGACATACTTATATTCTTATTTCATTTGAGGGTGATTTTCAAATGAATTGCCTTTTTAAACTTTACATCACATAAAAATTTGACTTAGATTAAAAATAAAATAATACTCTGTTATTAATTTTTTGTAATTTTTTATACTAGATAAGAAGGAACAATGTGGCTTTCATTAGCTTAATTACCAACTGCAGAAATCAAAACCTATTTAAAATAATAGTAGTAACACTCATGAGATGTACAGGGTACACATATTAAATTTAAATATATTAATAATCACATTTTAAAGAAATCACTTGCATTTTTGTTAATTAAAATGTAAAACTATATTTTTTAATTCATATACAAAAGCTAATCTAATTTTGAAAGCATAAAAAGAGACTAATGTACCAATCAATCAATATATACCAATTGCCAAGTATCCGTCTGTCTGTCACGCTTTTTTTAAGAAGCACTTCCCGAATAGATAGATACTTGGAATTTGGTACACGGTTCGATTGTTCGATAAAACCGCCTGGAAAAATAGAATTTTTCGAAAACGTTCTCTAGAGGGGGTGGTTCGAAAAGTGAAATGATATGAAAGCATACTTTGCTATAAGATAGAGACTTCAAATTTGGTGTATGGGTGGAAAGGAAGAAAGTGTGCAATTTCAGATTTCCACTATTTTCTACTTAAGGGGGTGCCGCACACCAAAATGTTCAATTTACCAAATAAATGAGAAACGGCTCTTTTAAAATTTGATAGAGGCTTGAAATTGGAGATTTGGACTAATCATTTGATAAAAACACCCAAGACGAATATAGTTTTTCAAAAATGTTCGTTTAAGGGGGTACTCCAGAGGAAAATGTTCGAAAGGTAAATTGATAAAAAAAACATGCTTCGAGATGAGATAGATATATCAAATTTGGTGTATGGGTAGATAGTTTGGAAGGAAGAAAGTGCACAATTTCAGTTTTCCAATATTTTCTACTTCGGTGGTGTCACACATAAAAATGTTCGATTTTCGGAATGAAGTAGAAATATGTTATGCCAGGATTTATGATTCTAAATTTAATTATTGGTTCAAAATTTTATAATAGCTCAAAATTCGTTTTTTTCCCCTTTCCTTCAAAATTCTAAATTTATTTGTTGTTTTTGAATATTTCGACGATTTATTCCCCCTCTTAACGTTAATTTATCTTTTTCTTTGTTTTCACTATTCAAAATATTGCACAATGAGTCTTCAAACGTTAAAATATTCTTGTATTAATCCTCTTGCCTTTCGTTTTCGGTTTCAATTTCATTCCACTTCATTTACGAGAGTGCAGAAAAAAGACGCATCTTTAAGCAAATTTCGGCCTTCTTGGCTTATCTGTTGCTAACAGCTGCAATGAGGGTGCCTACATCTGGTGTGGTTGCTGTACGGCGTGGTTGCAGCTTGGCGGAAATTGTCTGCCTCGCGGTTCTTAGCATAACATTGTATATTTTTCTGTGGTATATGCGTGAACGCTCGGCACGAAGCACAAGTTTTCACTCGCTAAATTTGGCGGTTCTTGGGAAGCGAGCGTGTCGATAAGGGGATTCGAATCTTGACTGGCGTGGTAAGAAGAACTCTTTTTTTCTGTGCTGCTGAGATCCGTGGAAACGGGTCCCATGCAAGGGCGCTCATATTTCGCGGTAGCCAGAAATGCAAGCGCCTGTGTCTCTCAATTTGGTTCGTCGACTATTCAAATGTTTTCACCAAGGCTACATCTCTTGCTGCATAAGTTCAGCCATCTTTGTCTCCAGACGTTTCATCAGATGTTAAACACAAAAATTGAGGAAATCAGCTACCTCAGTTATTACTTGGATCCCAAGACTGAGGATGCGGATGACCAAGCATTTGTCAGTGTATCATCGTGCATAACAGACTCTTTTAAATCTACATTTCCATCAAAAGGGTTGTGTGCAACAATGTGTGCTCAGCAGGTGTTTTGTGCTTCAAGTTGTACAAAAATCATCGATATCATTGTGCTGGGTCCGGCAGGTTTTCATAACCATGCTTTCCCTTCAGAATAGCAAATTTTTGTCTTTGTGTGCATGGCAAACTTTTGTCTTTGTGTGCGTGTCTAACATCAGTGCAGTGGTATCCAAATATCAGCCATCTGTGACATTTTTTTTTGCCCATCAACATAAATGATATTTCCTTTTTGCTACAGGAAAACCATACCAAAGAATTTGAAAAGCATCTTTAAATTCTACGATTTTTATAAGTTTTGTTTGGATCACATAAAATTTTATGTTTCACTCTAGGAAATTAATATTTTTTTTTATAACTGTACAAGAGTAATTTTTGCATTTTTTAAAATTAGTGTTTGTGTTTATTGTTTAAGTTTTAGCTTTTAAGTTTTGGTGGACAGCTCTCCAGGCAGACCAAACTCTGGTCTTCAGACCAGAGTTGGTCTGCCATTTTTATAACTGTACAAGAGTAATTTTGGCATTTTTTTAAATTAGTGTTTGTGTTTATTGTTTAAGTTTTAACTTTTAAGTTTTGGTGGACAGCTCTCCAGGCAGACCAAACTCTGGTCTTCAGACCAGAGTGGATTCTGTGCCAGGGTTATTGTTTAATTGAATTCAAAATTTAATTGAGTTAAATGCGATGTACTAAATTTTACCACTATACTTTTGAGTGAAGCTTAAATGAATCTGATGTTTTAAACCTAGAATTGTTGTCAATAAAAGTTAATTTTAAATTTAACAATGATTGAGTTGAGTTTTCTTTTAGAGTAATGGCGGTGCAATAAATTAATTAGGTAAACTCTTCAGTATCTATGAAGGTGTCAAAGGTAGGTGTATTTATTCTGGAATTGTTTGTTGTTTATATATCCAAAGGGATATTGTGCACAGACCAAACAATAGTAATGGTTTAATAAAGGTAATAAGGAAAGAAATAAAGAAGCAGTTTTAGTATTTAGCAATAGTAACTTTATTAAAAAGTATAAGATCAGACAAATTTAAATATAATAAATCTGAAAATTAAATAAAGGTAATAATTAAAATAAATCTAAATAATATCATAACTTTGTTAAATATAATAATATATAATAATATGTATAATATAATAACAGTCTAAAATTTTAAGAGGAACGGTTTTCCCTTCCAACAAATACCCCTTTTAGAACGTGATAGAGGCTTGATATTTGGTATATGGGCGAATCATTTAATAGAAGACCCAAGAAGAATGGAGTTTTTCAAAAATGTATATTTAAGGGGGGTGGGTACTCAACAGAAAAACATTCAAAGCGTGAAATAATAGAAAAAGCATGCCTCGCGATGCAATAGACTTCAAATTTGGTGCACAGGTAACAAATTGGAAAGGAAGAAAATCTGCAATTTCAGTTTTTCAACACTTGCTATTGTAAGGGGTGCAACACACTAAAATGTTCGATTTGACAAACAAATGAAAAATGCCTTCTTTACAATGTAATAGAGGCTTGAAATTCAGTATATGGGGTAATCATTTGATAAAAAAAACCCAAAGATTATTACGGTTTTTCAAAAATGATCATTTAAGGGGGTGCAACACAGAAAAACGTTCGAAATATGAAGTGATAGAAAAACATGCTTCACAATACGATAGAGACATCAAATTTGGTATACTGGTAGATAGTTTAAAAGGTAGAAAGTGTGCAATTTCAGATTTCCAATATTTGCAACTTTAGGGGGTGCCGAACACCAATATGTTTGATTTTTGGAATAAATGAGACATGCTTCCTGTTAAATGTGATAGAGGCTTGATATTTGGTATATGGGCCAATCATCTGATAAGAAATCCAAGGCGAAGAGAGTTTTTCAAAAATGTTCATTTATGGGTGTGCTCCACAGAAAAACGTTCGAAAGGGGAGATGATAAAATAGTATGCTTTGGGATGAGATAGAGACTTTAATTTGGTGTACTGGTAGATAGTTCGAAAGGAAGACGTGCGCAATTTAAAATTTACAATATCTTCTTCTTTAGGGGGTTCTGCACACTGAAATATTCGATTTGCCAAATAAATGTGAAACACGAATCATTAAAAAAAATGACAATATTCAGGGGTTGGCTTATTGTGGAGGTTGATTTTCAACAGGTATTCGGCTAGTATATGTTCTAAAAGTATAAAGTATAGTAAGAAATAATTTTAATAGCATGAAATATGGTGCCAGAGATTGGGACATCAAACAGGCGTTCATTTCGAAAATTACCCTTGAATCTATTTATTTTCAAATCCCGATATAAAATTTCATTGCATTTGTTTTGAGAAATAAATTTTGAAATTATAAAAAATTCCTGTCTCTAATAAGAGGACTAAATTCAGTGGAAATTTATAACAAGAATTTATAAAAACACAGATATTAAAATTCTGCCAAAAACTATTAGATATTGCCATTCATTTTTCCTCAAATCACATTCTTAAAATTTCTTTGAAATAAAAAATGACAAAGAAATTCTTTCGGGTCATTGAACAACCCATTTGAAAGCAACAGCAAATGCATATGTTTTTCAAAAAGATTGAGCTGAAAATCTCCTGGGGCAATGGCGAATGTCTGCTGATAATTACCAAAAACAATTTATTGCAAAATCTAAAAACTCATTATCGATAGTTTACCCCACGAGGGGTGAATGACCATGTGGAATCAATTCATTATAGGCAAACAAATCAATTCTTTAGTTACAATAAATGCCAATTGAATTATATGGG
Organism: Amaurobius ferox; assembly: GCA_951213105.1. Lineage (NCBI taxonomy): Eukaryota > Metazoa > Arthropoda > Arachnida > Araneae > Amaurobiidae > Amaurobius > Amaurobius ferox. The sequence continues at coordinate 128,109,665 of OX578152.1, forward strand.
TCAAAGGATTACAATGTGAGATAAGGTGGAAATTATTATTGTAATGATAGGTTGGGTACATCCCTATAATTTAAGCTTACTGAAAAAGGATTGCATATGAAGTATTTTATATGCGGCAAACAAATAATGGCAAATTCTATCAGAAGTTCGGGGGAGAAAATAAGAGATAAACTAGAAAAGTGGAGATTAATATACTAGTACCATCTTAACTACATAAATGAATTGAATAATGAAAATAGTATAGATCCTTTGGATGATGAGATATGTCATCTCATCTTGGTTATCTCCTCTTACGCTAACACCATTTTCATACTTTATGTAAATTGCATCCGAAGCTTCTCCCTATTTAAGCGCAACACTAGAAACATCTCTCGAATACTGCAAAAGGACACAAAGTCAGAAAAGAAGCAAAAATCATATACATACCTATAAAATGTTTCACTAGTTTCAATCATAGCTTGAGTGGTGTGTGCATTGGATGGTATATTTTCCTCATACATCTCAGCATCTAATTTAAATAGAAAGAAACAGTTTAATATAGATGCCATACAAATGCATAGCTTCCACCTGTTTGGGCTTACAGAAAATGTGAGCCCTCCATATATATAAAGTGGTTATTCTGCAAAAGACAAGAAGTAAAAATATTTACTATGACTCCATTAGAAATGGACTAGGAAAACTTTCAAATGTCACAGCAAATACAATACACATTTAAATTGCTGAGTTACTCATTTATACTGATACATAAAATTATTAAAATAATACATATGTATTATTTAGCATGGAAAATAAGCTAATGAAGAGTATGCATGCTTACAGGATATTGACTTTTATTTAAGATGCTTAGATCCTTTCAATTTCCTAAAATCTTTTGAGTAAGAGATTTCAAATGATCCAAACAATTGCATGTTAAAAAAAAGTCTTAAAATAATATACGTTAATGACATTATAAAATATGTAACATAAAATGATAACAACCTTCACCGCTTTTAGCACCTGATAACTCCAGCGCATCTTGAAAAAATTCGATTAAGAACATCAAAGAGTCCTAAACAAAAAAGGTAAAACCCGTTTTGAGAATTCGCATAGTCATCAGACATGTAGAAAAATAGGCCAGAATATATCTTACCTGATCCACATTCAACCACAAGGGCTTCAGAGATATCCGGAGATCGCATTCCTCGGAGGGTCTTTTAGGATCAGGTCGCAGGTATTCTGCATTCACTTTAAGCTAGAAGCACAAATGCAATAAAATTGGATATCTATTATACAGAAGAAAAAAAGAACCTGCCATTTTCCATCTTCAGAAGGTTATTTCAGTTTAACTGCATATGTGCTATCTGCTGAAAATGCATACATACAATTGCTCACCTATACATTGGGCTTTCATCTCTGCTTATAATAAAACAGACGAGCCACTCCTCAAAGGGATAGACAAATCATGAATGTTTGAAACATCAATTTAAATGGAAAATCTATCACTATGGTTTATTTTTCACAAGTTTTTAATCAACAATGAAAAGTATTAAGAAATCAAAATGGTTATTTAATTTAAATACGTTTGTTGATGTTTATTATTATTTTTGCAATTTGAATAATAAATAAATGGATATAAAAAATATATCTTATAAATGAACGGTTTGATTTTTCTTTCAATAATATTAATTGTGGACTGCGTACATCACTTTCATTTATTTTGTCACATAGTTTTCAAGCTTATATATTATGTTTAGCTAATAAAATCATATATTGTGTTTAACCCATAAATTCATTTAGCCGATTGTTGAAACAGAAAAAGAGTAGAAAGGGGTATATCTTCTAATACAATTTTAGTGTTTTCTTTAGTATATACAAACGGGATCAGGATGTTTTATGCAGATCTGCAAATTCAGAGCTACGAATTTGGTGAGATATCGCTAACTTGGCGAGATATCGCTACTTATTAAATGTTGTCAAATGAACGGAAATGTCGCCAAATTGATAAAAATGACACAAATCAACTAAATTAAATTTGTTTTGTTAGACGAGATTACCGAAATGATGTTTCTTTTGCATTTGTCTGTCAGTTCAACCATCCTACTTAGTAACACATTTAGCGAATTTTTAAAATGTCACCAAATTGATATTAATGTTTGTAAATCCATAAAAGTATCTTGAAATTGATAAAATTGTGCTAAACAAATGAAATAAATTGTGTTTTGTTAGGGAATAGTATTGTGAGGATGTTTCGTCAATTTGTTGCCAAGTGGGCCTATCAGCTCTACAGTCCCACTTGGCGATAAATTTGATGATTTTTTAAAATGTCGCAAAATTGACGAAAATGTTGCCAAACCTTCCATAGAGATAGCATTATTCAGAAGATATTTTTCGTCTTAACATGTCGCTTAGCAACGGATTTAAATCCAATGTGTTATAAAGCAGATAATTTTTATTAAATCTTTTCTGATTTGAATAAAAAGGATATGCATATAAAATAAATTTCATTGCCATTGCATTTTTGACTAGATAATATCAATTACAGTCTTCAGGTTTAAATATTATTATCATTGATATTTTCGAAGTTTATTGATTCAGAGATTATTGATATTTTCAAGTTATTATGCTATTGTTTTATTACGGCAAAAATTGTTGAAACTCATATATTGTACGTTGTAAGAGAGAGTAATCTTCTACAAATGCACTGGTATATCTTCTAATCTACGAGAAAATATGTAGTGCAGGTATATTGGCATATATTGGAATCAAGTACGGTCTTCTGGTATGAAGATTACGGGGATTATTGATATTTTCAATTTATTAAGTCATCTGTTTTATTTTGGCAAAGATTTTTGAGACTCATATTGTAATGCGGGTAATCTTCTACTAAAACTCTGGCATATCTTCTAATCTAAGATTCTTAAACTTCTTTTTAGGAGCATTAAATTAAATATTTTAACAGAATATTTCGACTAAAAATGTCATTTAGTATATTACAGGAATTTGCAGATGATTGTGAATTTTAAGTTTCTTTATATTATATACTCTGTACGAAGAATGGGTATGTTGCGTCCTTAACTGTTAGCTTATTACCATGCCTTAAAACTTAGATAAACTGATTTACAGGCAAAATATTATTGCTTACCATGAGTAAATTAAAAAAAAAAAAACATGATTTATTAGGATGAATATTTGAAATAATCCAAATTTCTTAGACAAGTTTTTTTTTTCAGTTATAAATTGTTTTAGAATCTCCCTGATTAACTGAAAATCCTAGAAGTTCTATAACAGCTGTCAGAAAACTGATATAATTTAATAGAATGTTCTGTGGGGAACCACTGATCCCCTTGGTGGGACATAGGTTCCAACTCGGAACCTAGAGCATCATAGACCCATATTATGACCATTGAGTCAAAAGAATTCTTCGGGCCTGAAGGAATAATTGGGGATGTCATTCATAAAAGAAGAGTGATGCAAGAGTGCCCCCGCCACACACTCCCTTCCCTGGTGAGAAATTCGGCCTAATTTCGGTGAGAAGGTGGGGCCACCAGGAAAACCCACCACCACATGTCCAGCCGAAACTTTGTCAAGAACTTTTTAATAGCCGGTGAAGCATGGATATCGTAGGGGCGTCAGTCATAATCATACAGGAAAAAGAGGAGGAATGGAAGTGTGCGACATATGTAGTGCTGCCATCTCGTGAGAGAGGTGAAATCGTAGGAGAGAAAAGGTTGTATGCTCATTTTTCATCCATAGTCACCAACTGTGGGGAGCCACTTGTCCTCAATGGGGGGATAGGTTCGAACTCGGAACAAGGAGCTTGCTGATCCCGCACTATACCATTAGGCTCAAAAGAATTCTTTGAGCCTGCAGGAATAATTAGATTAATATAGAATAATAATTCATTCGTAGCAGAGAGTGATGCAAGAGCTGACCCCGCCACAATTCCATGAAAAGTGGTTCTCCTGGAAACCAATGGCTAAAAAGAATCTCATGCCTGTATATATCTGTGTGTTCTTGATGGAATTTCTGCATTAACCCTTTCGCGACAATCGGCACGCCCATGTGCCAGCTGCGAACTTGCATTCAAGAACGAACGGCACACACTCGTGACGGAGGAAACTTTACCGTAAGCGGAGAGTGGCACTCATATGTGCCTCCACGTGGAACGTTTTAATTTGTCTACTAGATGGTGTTACATGTCCATGGAACTAACTTCAATGTATTTTGCAGAGGCATGACCTTGGCAGAACAGGATCGAATGAATTATTTCTCCATTTGGAGCGGTAAACATCATTTTGTAACATAAACAGACAGAGCAATTCTCGTAGCATCAACAATTTTATAATTGAGTTTCGGTTTTTATTTTTATTTCAGCGTTATGATTTCGTTGGTGAATCATAGGAATATAAGAGAGTATTTTTTTTTTGTTTGGGTTTCAGAGGCAGTGAAATTATTCGTTTATTTCGGATAAAAGAATGGGAGCAACTAACGAGCATTTTGTATTCAGATTTGTATGAAAAATATACATCAAATAGAAAATAAATATTTCTTTTATTCCTGAAAAAAGTAGATTTCTGTGTTGAATAGGTGATTTTGAGTGAATTTTTTTCAAGAGTTAGGCTTAATGCAAAAAATGTGCCGTCCTTTGGGACCAATTCGGAAGTGAAGCGCTCCGTCTTTTGGGCCGCGACAGCTCCAGAATGCCGCCGTCGCGAAAGGGTTAAATATATTTTAAAATAAAATTGGCTATTTTTGGCCGACCCCCCCCCCCTCTCCAATTATTTATAAAAAAAATTCCCTTTGGTATATTTATGTGATGTGTTTTTTTATTAATTAGTAATTTGTTAATCCTTTCTAGACAGCAGTCTTGAAAACACTTTATCAATCGACGTATGGGCTTGTTGACCATCCGGAAAGGGTTATATAAAGTTTAGCAATATCACAAAAATTTGCATTTAGACACATTCATCGGTATATTTAGTTTTATTTTTAAATATCTTTCATTTTTGCAATTAATTTACATCCACTAATATTTCTATATTTATTTTGCTTTTTATGCACAGAAATATCACTAAAACATATTATAAATGAAATGAAGGTATATTTTTAGAATAATAATATTAAAACATTATTTATTTAGGCATTATTATTAAAACATTATAATTTATTGAGACTCGTTGAAAACACATTTAGAGAGCACTCTGAAACCCTTTTAGTGGAATTTTTCTGTTTGATTACTTTTCTAAAGCATTAAATGTAATTTTCAAATGCTAACCAAAAACACTGAATTGCTACATAGGATAGATTTTGTGTAGCAATGGTAGCTATGCACTTTACATTGAACTCTGCTCCCTATTGTATAATTCAAAAAATAAAATTCAATTAGCATACCAAGTTGGCATTGGTTTCTTGAGGCATATCTTTAGTTGCATACTGGTACAGGAACTTGTTCAACTTGGAAACAGCCAAGCGATCTATGATCTCAATGTCTTGGATAACTAGAATGTATCGAGATGCATACTGGCTGTCCAGGGAATAAATATCACGCTGAAACTTCATCTAAATTTTAAAAAAAAAGAACCTTTAAAAATAAGTATATCATTATAGTACAAAAGAATGTACAGTAAGCACTCTAAACCACTGGAACTGGGAGGTTGCGAATTTTTTTTTTTTTGCGAAGACATAATCACTCAAGTTACCATAACACCATTAAAACTTTATACACCTGCTGCTAGTAAAGAAATAAAAGTATAATTTGAGTAAAGAACAAGTTTTATTAATCTAATGTATAAAATATAAATTGAATATGTAATGAAAATAAAATTATCTTTATGCAGGTTTGGACAAACACAAGACGCCAGGTTGTCGTGATGCCTAGAATATTAGTGGTGGCAACTGGAAATTTGGTAGAATGGTAAAAGAAACTTATAAATCAACAAAAAATTTAACTCTTGAGATGAGCAACAAGATGCAATTTTAAGAAAAAATGCTAAAATTTCCGATTTTTACAGCCGTTTTATTTAAAAAAAAAAAAAAAAAAAAAAACTGAACTGAGAATTTGAGAATTATACGTGACAGCAGACATTTTAAGTGTTTAAATATTTGAGAATTTTGTATAACTAAAAAAAAAAAAAAAAAAAAAAAATTTAAAAGCTTGCTAACTTTTTGCATGACTCCTAGATTGAAAAGAAATTTGTCCAGCCTTGATCTTTATGTAGAGTTTAAACTGCTGCTAAAGCATAACATTCAAATAACATAGTTAACTTATGATAAAATGGTAAAAGTATCGGTCAGTTTTGAAGGCATAAACAGCCTTCTTCATCTTGACACAACAGAAGCACAACTGGCACTTGCCAGAGAAAGATCAGTGATGGATGCAAGACCACAAGTTTTATGTTTAACGATTGAATGGTATGGCACACTAAAATAAAACATTTTGATTAGTTGTTTGGAAAGGGGGGGGGGGGGTCTCATGAACAATTTTGTCCCAGAAATTTTTCCAACTAGTGAACATAGTAGGCATCGCCTGAAAGATATTACATGCTGGAAAGTCATTTAATCCAATTCAGTTGTCAAAGACAAACAAAAGAATTAAAATAAAATTTTCAAATGTGGACAACATGCTAATCCTAATAACATTGTTGGAAGGGAAAGCTCCTTCCTTTTAAACTTACTGATTATTTATTTTATCTATTTAATTTATTGATTAAGATTATCTTTATTTTTATATTATATTATTATTATTATGATTTGACAAAATTATTATTTTTCAAAGATTTGTTATATTTACATTTAGCCTGATCGTATAGAATAAAGTTACTTTTATTATCATTAAAATTGCTTCTTTATTTCCTTTATTATTTCCTACTGCTTGGCCTGTGCTCGACCTTGTTTACATCTCAAATATGCATTTTCAACACCTTTATAACTCTAAAATTTCCACTTACCTTTAAACATTCACATAATAACTAGCACAGCCATACACAAAGAAAACTCAACTCAATTTGTTAAATTAAAAAAAACTTTCTTTATAAATTACTATTAAACTTGAAGTGATTCCAAAGTCTTAAACAATTATTTTAGTGGTTAGTACATTGCAAAAAAAAAGATGATTAAAATTAACTTCAAATAAAATAAACCCAGGTTCAGAATACACTTTGGTCTGAAGACCAGAGTTTGGTCTGCCTGAAGAGCTGTCCACCAAAAATCTAAATTTGAAATCAAAATATTTAAAACTACGAATTCTGTATATTGCAGGATATAAATACTCGATAATAGGAGACAAACATATTATTGGCAAAAATTGTAGATCACATTTCACATTGAAGGACCCCTTCTACTTTCTTAAAACATTGAAAAACATTCAGCTCACGGCTTCACACGTCTCATGTTAAATCATCAAAGAGTGAGCAGAAAACACTGTTTCTCCCTCCATTGCATAAAATTTCTAACATTGTAAAACACTTTTCAACACTACACTAGATGTCAGCACCAGACGCGCTAAGGGCCGTAAAAGGAAACTGTTGATGAATAGTGCCGATGAGGGAGATGTTTGCTCCAGAGAATCCAAACTTATAGGTGCCGGAAAAACTGTTTTAAAATGCCGATGAAGGCGATAACGAATCACAGGCTGCTCGGGAAGTGTCCATATGAAGACATAGCAAAAGTGGCTGAGAGAGCACCACTCTTGCGTAGCACACTTGTCGATTACGAAACTTTATAACAACGGAAGCAACATGCGAAGGGGGCACTTGAGTGCGTCAGAAGCAATGAAAACGGGAGCTACAGGCAAAGAGGGCACTTGTAGAGTGTCAGAAGCTTGGCACCACCACTACTACTGCTTGAATACCACTAATATCAACAGTAGAATATTTTGAAACATGTTTTCAGCGACTGCGGAACGTGAGCACCCATGCATGGGGCCTGGTCCACGGATCTCAACCGCAAAAAAAAAAAAAAAACTTTTTCAATGGCATCCAGGAGTCGAATTCAACCTCTTAGCAACACGCTCGCTTCCCAAGAGCCGCTAAACTTGACGAGTGGAAGCCTGCCCCTTACGCAGAGTGCCTACGCATATACCTCAGAATAAATACGATGCTATGCAAGAACCGCGAGGCGGGCATGAAAATTAAAATTATACCGCCAGCACACCGCAACACAACGGAATATCTGGCACCCTTTTTAGATGTTCGAAGGGGTAAGCTGTGAAGGCTGAATTTTGCCTAAAAACGCATCTTTTTTCTGCAAACTCATGAATGAAGTGAAATCAAATTAAAAGCTGAAAACGAAAACTGGAGGATTAACAAAAGATATTTAGCATTTGAAGACACATAGTGCATAATTTTGAATAATGAAAACAATGAAAATGATAATGGATAAATTGCCGAAATAGTCAATAATAACAAATTTAAAATTTTGCAGAGAAAGGGGAAAATAACGAATTTTGAACTATTATTAAATTTTGAACCATTAATTAAAGTAGCATCATAAAATCCCCACATAACAACATATACTGTTAAAAAAGTGGTTAAAATTACAAAACTAAATCAAACGTGGAAGCTCCTGAATCAAAATAGGATAAATTGTAATATAAAATCATCACCTTGTTCATTTTCAGTTCCATCAGTACATCATGGTTTCTGCCCGGTCCTCCTTTATGTAACCAAGATTCGAGACTAGAAGTTCTTTGAGTTTGATGGATAGTAACATTTTCCATTGAAAATTGCACAACATTTGAATCCAAGTTTTTTGGCACAGCAGTCACATTGCAGAAGGACACAGAATCATGGATTTCAGTTTCCTGATCACAAAAGGTGACCCCATGCGTTACTTTTCTAAAATACATGTTAAAAAAAACTTAATTTCTCTATATACTATACATGTAAATGGTTCTAAAAAACTGAAATCATTAATAGTCAGTAGAGAGGTCTTAGGAATTAAAATACTTTACAAATTTGAAAAATTCCAAATACAAAATACATGTATTTTTTAAATACATTCAAAACACAAAATACATCTTAAAAAATTAAATATTGCTGCGTATTGGACTGAATTGAATTTTCAATGCAAAGCAATATATTACATTTTATTGGAAATAACCAAACCTTATATTTGTTAAAGAATAATGTTGAAACTTTAAAAGGATTAGAAGAATCTTCCAAGATTACCTCAAAGTCTAAACACTTTGGAATTTTAAATCGCCAAATTAATAAAGTAAAAATAAATGAAAAAATGGGGAGAACCCATTTTATATATCAGACAAAGATATAATAAATCTGATGTAGGCAGCACACGACTTTCCCTACAGTTTCAAATTCATGTTCTCTTTATTCATTGAGTCTCATGGCACACAATAACATGCATTATTATTTGAAATGACAGTGAAGTGGCACTTTTATATCAATTTCCGTTTTCATTTGAAATTTAAATCTCCAAGTTAATAAATGAATCTATGGGAGAACATATTTTATATAGTAGACAAAGATGAAAAACAAGAAATGTGTAAAGAAGAGGTGACAGATGGCTTGTACATTTCATGTTTGAAGCACTTTAATTCTCTTTTGCATACATATACATTTCTTGCAGTCATGCAAATTTTCAGGAAAACCGGTAGCAATATCTCCGTGGCTGGAAATGAAAACCCTTGATGAATCCTCCTTGTAGAATAAGACGCTGAATCCATATCAGTCATCATCTGTGCTCTATCTTCAGCCAATTTTTAGAAATAGATGTTTCAATGAAATTTTTTGAACCAAAAGTGAAAAAACAAATAGGAGTGGAAATTTTTAGCAGTGTATGTTCAACAAGAATATAAATTTAAATTTGATTGTAACTTGTATTTTGCTGTTAGCAACTCAATCTGCAGTAGGGGGCCGATTGTTGGAAAACTTAATGTAAACAAGCAATGCGTACATTGGCTGACGTATGGTTAAAATCCCAAAAGTTACTTTGTTCTGATTGATTAATCACTTTAGGATCACTTGTCGGTAAGTTTTAACCCCGTGTTCAGTATTCCTGCAAATTAAGACGTCAGCATCAAGAATATGCTAATTTCTACTTCATCCAATTAGAAATTGGCATACTCTGGAAACATTAACTTCTACTTCAATGACGCGGCACTATTTAAACTTTTGAATGTGTCAGTTAGAAGGGGTTCTTGTTCTGCTTCTGGGAAGTTATCCCGATTGTACTTGTGTATGCTCATACTACGCATGTTGTTATGTAAGCTTTTTAAAGCATAATTGCCAGTAATTGTTTAGGTCCACTTATTGTCTAATGTTTTAATTTTCGAGACAATGTTGCTTTAACTTTAAACAAGTACCGTACCAAAGTTCTGGATACGTGTACCATTTATGTTATGCTTTAATATTCCTTTCGCGAAAAATAAATTAGTTATTTTCACAAGATGTTTCTTCACTTCAACTAAACTACATGACTTGATAAAATTCTACTGCTATCTCTACTATATCTGCAACAAATGGCTATGTGCAATAAATCAATTTTTATTTAAATCTAATAGGGTCCACTTTTCTCTTAAAATGCCTGCTATTTTTGCAAACTTGTGAATGAAGTGAAGTTAAATGAAGTTAAGGACAAAAATGATGCCGTGGATTAACGAAAGAGTTGAAAGATATATTTAGCATTTGTAGGCACATCGTGCATAATTTTGAATATTGGAAGGCATGAAATGGATAACAAATTAACGTTCAAAGGGGATAAATCACCGAAACATACAATAACAACAAATTAATTTAGAATTTTGAAGGGAAATGGGAAAATCATGAATTTTGAACTATTAATTAATTTGGAAAAGTAGCATCAATAAAACCCGGCACAACAGCTGCGCAAAGCAGATTTACACATCACCTCGGGACGCGACCACCCTTTGCAAGAGCCCCGGAACGAGACTCCTCAAAACTGTCAACTTTCTCCTTCCGATGCTCGAGATCGAATGCCCCCAACAACATGTTTGCCTCCCCAGACCCGTCAAACTTGATGAGTGAAAACTTGTGCCTCACACAGAGAGCCTACGCATATACCATGGAATAAAATATGATGCTTCACCAAGAACCGTAAGGCGTGAAATTGCCGCTATGCGCTATCTATCATGTATGGCAAACCCGATAGAATGTCTAGCACAGTGTTTGCAGGTGTCAGGAGACAAGCTGGTAAAGGGTTCACTTTTCCCTTAAAATGTGTGTTATTTTCGCCAAACTCGTGAATGAAGTGAAGTTAAATGAAGTAAGGTAAAAAAGATGCCGCGGATTAGCAAAATATTTGAAAGATATTTAGTGTTTGTAGGCACATCGCGCATAATTTTGAATAATGGAAAGCATGAAAGGGATAAAATATTAATGCTAAAAGGGGATAAATCGCCGAAATATACAACAAATTAATTTAGAATTTTGAAGGGAAGGGGGAAAATCATGAATTTTGAACAATAGATTAATTTGGAAAAGTAGCATCACAGAAAACCGGCATAACAATTATCATCAATAGATATCGCTTTAAAAGATTTCCCATATCATACTTCCCAAAATACATTTGCATCATGAGTGGCAGTATCTCCCATCTTTTCTCATGTCTTTGCTGCATTGCATATTTTTGATTTACTTGAAATATATGTATATATATACAATGCATAGTACAGCTTTCGTAAAGAATGGAACTTTTAGCGATCTTCTTGTCCCTTTTCTTTATACATTAGCAGGAAAGAGACATCTACCAAACACCATTATAAGTTTCCTACATGAACATAAAGCTTGAAACTATATTTTTCATAGTTCATCACAGATACTAAACATTCCATTAATTAACATCTTTATCGGCAGCAGGTTGCAAAAGGCTGTTTAGATTAACTCCTAGATACGAATTCAATAATTAAACAAAATACAGATTATCCATTTTCTCTTTTGTGAATCATTCATCTGCGGTTTAAACATGATAGTTTGAAATATGAAGAAATATACTTTGAGTATATTGAAAATACAAAATTACATTACCAAAATACTTTAGTTTTTTTCAGTTTAAAATACAAAGCATTTCAAATACATGTATTTTCAATACTTCCCAACTCTAGTCAGTAAATAAAAAAGTCATAATAGATGATGAGTATAAATGCTCGCTGCCGATAATGGCACTTTAGCTGCTGAGGATTAGCCATGTTTGGCCATGATTAGCCATGTTTAGTCGAGCTTGCTTGGATAGCACTTGTAATGTTTGTAGCTGATGTCGAACCATGTTACGTTAATAGCCAATAGCTATGCTCAATATTAGAACGATGTTCTTCTGATGTATTTTCTGTAAGCTGCATCAAAGTCAACGATGTACGCTATTTTCATTCCTGTTTGATTTCATCTCGCGAGTAATAATTCAATTTTTACTCCCTGATACTTCTTTCATATCACTACATGTCACACACACTGTATACTCATCAGTCATCATGTTTAAATTACTACCTCAACTGAAATTTGCTGACTATGATAATATTTGAAATGTGTCACTTTATAAATATTGGGGTAATTTATGTATATAGTGCACATATGCAAGAGCCCTGAAGGCTTAAACTTTTGTGTTTGGAGTTACCCACATCAGAATTTTTGCGAAACAAATACATATCTATTAAAGTTAAGACTTGTTTTGGAATCCATTTTTTATTGGTTCTGACGTTTTGAGAAAAATTGAAATGGATGAAAAGGGATAGCTTGACAGTTGCATATTAAAATTTAAACAATATCTGACAAAAGCTTAAAAAAATAAACATTATATTTGAAAAGTATTTATATATTTCAATCTTATTAAGATGCTTGACCCCTGTAATCCTATTAATTCTCTTATATATATATATATATATATATATATAGCTGATATCACACTAGGCATAACTCACATTGACTACACTTCCCTGTTAGGACTTCATTGACTAAACAGTAAACACTTTGAAAATATATTTCTCACTAATGAGGAACGTTATGGAATCCTAGCTCCAATAATTATATTTGGAAATGTTAGTTTGAGGGCAAATATTCTTAAATAGTTCAAATTTTCAGAACTTCTCACCCCAAATGCACTTTAAACAAAGAATAATTGAGTGAAATTTGGCCTTTGTTGCAAGCAGAACTTGAGTAATTTGTCAGGTAGAAAGGGACGTGCACTACACTAATCAACAATATTCCATCTACTTTATTTTTATATTTTAATTAGTGAAAGGAGTGTTTTGCTTCTTTTATTTTTTACTTTTGTCCCGTTAATAAAGTTTGGATTTGGGGGGCAAAAGAAATTTAAAAAAAAAAAAAAATCAATCATGATTTCTATTTTCATAATATTCTTCACAGTGCCGATTTCGAACAGTCAGACATTTGTCTGGTATCCTTTTCCATTTCAGAATCAGAATGGCAAAAAATTTTAAGGAGTGTTTAAAGAGAATTTGGCAAAATTGAGGAGTTTTAAAGGCCCTTAAAAATGAAATGTTAATTTAAGAAGCTTTTAAGGAACGTGCGAACTCTGATTTTATAATAAACACATGAGAAATATGCATTCTAGAGTGTATGCTCGATATTCCCACTATTTGTCAAAAAATATGTTTGAATATGGGATAGAACTTCTCGTTGCATTACACAGAATGCACATTTTAAAATTTGCTGCTTTGTGATACGATTCATGACATAGCATTGAAGGGAATCGAATACCAACAAATTAGCATTTCATGCTTTCTATTCACACTACATATGTATACAGTGTGTGAATTCATACTAAATCTATGATGTTCAACATCTTTATAATTTCAGTATCTACCATAATTTTTGAAATACGAACATTATCTGCCGAATTTAACCATTAGGAATGCCGCAAGTGGTCTCATCTTGTAGCTCGTCGTCACTTTACTATATCTATATACCTCGCTCATAGCTATACATCTCTGCACTCAGTTAAGTGTATAAAGACTTTATAATACACACTGTATATAGTAAAGCATATTTATATTATTATTTGGCTTTCGTAAAATTCTGTAATCCCTAGAGAGAGTGAATTTAATATTTTTTATTTGTGTCCAAGCCTAATCAGTAATGCACTAATTACAACAGTTAAATTTCATGGATAGTTATTGAGCTACAACAGATACACACAAACATCATGCTACAATAGATACACACAAATATCATGCTACATATACATAAATTGCAAGGAAAGTAAAAAGTTAAAAAAAAGTAAAAGTTAAAATTGAAAAAGTTAAAAAAAAAAATTACTTGGAAAGGTTATCACTTTTGGCCTCTACGCCATTTTTTCCAACATTATTTTTTCTAGAATTGCCTACAAAAGTAACAAACTTATTAATTTAAGGTACTTATGCAATTACAAAAGCACATGCCATAAAACAGAAAATACAGTCATTAACAACAAAAATATGCTTAAAATACAATGGAGGAATTGTGTGCACCTAAGCAGGATTCACTGTGAGTGTAACAACATATTTTGGAGAAAAATAATTATTCTGATCCTAATATGCCAAAACATATCAAATTTAAAGTGAAATAGAATGCAGAAGATATATTGCAAAAGAAAATTTTGAGATGAGAGTGTACATAATGGGGTTGTAGTGGGACGAAAACAAGATCAATACAAGTATCGTTTTGGAATACACTTCTATTAAGACAACATTTTAATAAAATTGAGCGCCCTATTTTTAATTAGAACTTTGTTTCATAAAATTAAATGAAATAAACATAGGTTTTTAATTTTCAAAAACCCAAATATTAACTACAAACATTTTAGGTTTTTTTTTTACCAAGAACCAAAATTTACATTAACAGAAATTTCATGATTTTCTTTCAACAGATGTATAAAGTAACGTATGTTCAAGTGACAAAGGAAATGAGAAGACCATGAATACATAGGCTTGCCATATGCCCCGTTTTGACCGGGATTCCCCGGGTTTAAAAGTATGTCCTGCCCCATTTGTTCCAATTTGAAATTTACTTTTTAAAATAAAGTTTTGATGGGAAAGAATAATCCTTATGGCTAAAGAATCATGATATGGCTAAAGAATTATTGGATGAAGTGGTGATTGTTAAGAAATTCTAGCCTTCGAACTGCGCCATATATGGAAAAGAATGAAAAGGAACTGAAGAAAAGAAACTGTAAGGATTCAAATGTTTAAAAAATTTCACGGTTCAAAAACTATTAATACTGAATTTCAGCTAAGTTTTGGAGTCTATTTTTTGTCCTTCAGACACTTCCGCTCCTACATGAACAATGTTCTCCTTTCAAAGTCTCCATCTGTTTGTTCTCCATCATCCAAAGTTTGTTCTCCATCATGAACAATGTTTGATTTGAAGAACTAATTTAAGTTTCGTGCACACTGCAGTTTACTGGCCCCATGACCAAATGTCAGCCAATTTCAGTCGAAGTAGGTAAATTTAAAGACAATTGATGAGTATAGCAGTGGGTGTGTCACACAGTGATTTAAAAGACGTAGTACTAGTAAAAATAAAAACTGAATTTATTACGTATGAAATGATATCCAACTGAAATGAAAATAGCACACATCCTGGACTTTGATGCAGCTTACATACAGTACATCAGAAGAACATCACTCCAATACTGATCCTCGTCATAACTCATTTGCTATTCACATAACATAGCTTAAGACCAGCTATAAATATTACAAGAGCTATCCAAGCAAGGTCATACTAAACATGGCTAATCATCAGCCTATCACAGCTTAACACCAGCTATTCCAGCGCACAGCTTCTCCAAAGCTTCAGCAACATGCTGCTCAACAAGCTAAAATGTCATTACTGACACAAGGCATTTATACCCATCATCTGTTATGATGCTTCTGGAGTACATTGATACGAAAAATTAGCATATTCCGGTCAGCTAACATACAATCTGCAAGAACTCAAATGTAATTCAACTTGGACACTAAACAAAAGATCCGTATTCCAAACAATTAACTGGAAATATCCAATACCTAAACTTTTAACCATAACGCCATTGCAATGTCGTTTGTTTACGTTTATGGAGTCTCAGCAAGCATTAGTGAGTTACAGGGTTTGGTGAACATAGCGAACAGGGAGCAGAGCCCCCTAGTGTGTGTGTGTGTGTGTGTGTGTGTGTATATATATATATACATACATATATATATATATATATATATATAAAGATTAAGTCATATGCTTCTGGGGAAGAACAGCTGTAACACCAATATACAAGAGGATCTGCAATCCACCTGGGAGGGGCGCATCTTCACTTGCCATGCAAGTTCAGCATGCAGACAATCCACTACAAAACTAGGACAATTTTGTGTGGTTGCCCTCAACCTGACACAAGCTTCTGTAATGGGTTTCATCCTTTAAATCAAGCACTAGAATTTACAAACGTATCCCATTAAAATTCAGCATTAGAATGCACGCATATTCAAGTCTATTGAATAAACACTGTGACTCTCCCACACTGGACGAAATTACCTGCCCTAATTAACATATAATATACCCATTGATCCAGGGCCAAATTAAAAATTATTTTACACCATTGATCTTTTAGAATTGACCCCACATGAGTAGTAATACCAGGATCTATACTCAAATTTGAAAATTAAATTCTACATGAGTTTTTACTAAGATTCTAAGCTGATTTTTAAATTTCCCAAGTACAGGCGGCTAACTTAGTGAGAAGATTTATACTTTAAATTAAAGCTATAACAGTTAATAGTAACTAAGCTATGGCAGGGCAGTAATAAAGTAATGACAGCGAAAGCATAAAAAATTCTGTGAAACCTCCTTACTTTTTTTAAAGTCATTGCCACCATAAATATGCCAAATAAGAGACATATTGAATTTGAACAGAAACAGTGGATTGGGGTAATGCTTGGGAGCCTTCAAAACATCCACTTTTCCAGGAGGCACGCCAAAATGATCATCAATTATTTTGATGGGCTCCGCGATCAACGCTCGAAACTGAGGTTCTCCATTCCTGGGCTGGAAGGTAACAAAATTTTCAGATCTACAAACCTTTAAATTGATAAAAGAGATTTTAGCTATCAAAAGTCAGTGTATTGGAAGATTATCATTTTTTTTAAACAAATAAGGTGATAACATTTATGCATAGCAGTTTTGTTAAAGGGGGAAAAATATAAAGAGCTGTAAATATCTGATATTAAATTAAACATCTTAGCAATACTAATATAATAATCCATTAATGAGTAATTATTTATATGACACTCAATGTATATTAACATAACACAGTTGCATATGTTTTTCTTCAAGCATGAATCTCTCATTAAAGAATAAACAGTAAAGTTGAAAAGCTTTTCAAAACAGAGCTGGATTAAAATCTTACTTATTTTTCAAAAGTTTGGATGGAGAAAGTGAATGGAAATTGATTTCATTCTCACTATGTCACAATGAAACCAGTTGGGAGATCATTTTAGGTGACTCCATATATATAATTTTTGAAGTTTTCAATGATCTTTTTGACAAATTCTACTGTTATCTGACAGCTCATTTTTTGCTACATTGTGGCCCAAAGAAACAAGTTGGCCATAAAAGGTCTTGCTTTTGATATGTACACAGGATGTCCATGAACTATTGCACCAGAAAGAGAGGAGTGATAGTACACAGCAAGACGAACAATATTTGCTACAGGGTCGCAATCCACTCATGGTGGCAGAAAAAATAAATGTGGCTCGTCCATGTTGGTCCTTTATTAGAGAAGAAATAAGTAACAGAAGTATGGTGTCCTTTAGCCAGCACTGGCTAAGGAAGGATGCATGCGACACGGCACAGCTAAATACAGGATGTGGGAAATATTGGCCTACTTAATGAAATGTTTCTTTCATTTAAAAATAAAATAATGAAAAACAGCCCTGGTGATCTCAAGGATGCACGAAGACAGAAAACTGATTCTTTTCAAATGTGTTCTCGAATCGGGCAAAGCCTTTTGGGGTAATAAAATAAAATCATACAAAATGGCAGAGCAAGATTCCTCAATAAAAAAATAATTCTGTACAAATAACAGCTGAGAACCTAAACTTGCATTTAGATGTAATGAATGACTGAGGCCTGCAATAATATTGAATGTGGAATTTTCCTAATTTATTGCAGTGCAGCAATTACAGCAATGTAGAGAGGTACATAAATGATATGCATCCTAAAAACGTATGAATGAGGATGTCACACAGATTACAAGTTGTATTTGCATTCATTCAAAGTACAAAGAGTAGTTTAAATAAAGGAAAGATGATCATTGTAGAAACCCATCTGGCTAGCGGAAAATTGGCAGCTGGATGAGACAAGCTCTTTACAAAAGACTAATATGTAAAATTTCATAAACCTAAAATGTCATTCATACAAAAAAAATGTTTTTAGAATAAACAATTTCTAAGCAGAAAAGATGAACATACAATAAGTCCTACTCCAGGATCATCTTCAAGTATGCAAAACTCATCATCTGTGTTGGGATATTCAGCGTCAGAATTGTTTTGGAATTTTTCATCGTCTGTAAGAAAAAATAAATTCTTAAAAATGTTCAAGAAAATCAATTTTAACTGATAAAAATTAAGAAGAAAAGATAAGTGGATGTCTTAGCACAGTAGATGAAAGCCTGCAAGGGCCTTATTAATGCCATATTATTTCTATGCTGAACCAAAGTGCTTACCAGTAAATCTTATAAATAATACTGTCTAGATAAAATATAATAATGTTTAGATAAAAGAAAAAGGAAATGCAGTAAAATATCTCCTGTAATAAATCAATATTAGGCGATCAACAGTAAACTAGAAAAATAAATGTACAAGTGCATATTGTTATACAAAAAATACAAACGCATATTGTTCAATACAAAATCTGATTTGTCATCTAAATAATAATAGAAATATGTTATACATGAAGTTATAACCAAGAAAGTCCATTAAGATCATTAAAATACACATTTTAGAGCAAAACTATTTAATTTGGTTTATAATGTTAATGAATTTAAACTGGTTTCCAACTAGTTTTTAGAAACAAATTTACTTATGCTCAGATTAACAGATTACTTACTTAGGGTACCAAGAGTTGAAATGTGTAACAGTACTAGAACAAATAACCATGTTACCTCGGATATAAAATGAAAGTATTTGATTAAAATTATACTGTAACTTACAGCTAATTCTCAAAAACCAAAGAACACTTTAACAGTATGTCTGCTTAAGAGTATGTCATGCAGCGTGGATGATCCCATGAATACGTAATGACTGATATGCTACCTTAGAAACTCTTAACTGCAATAGCTTTCTTGAAGTAGCTCTCGACCATGTGCAGGGACCGTGCACCGGATATGACATTTTGTATCAGCTTTGGCGTAGGGAAATCAGTAAATTGGCACAGTAAACTAACGTTTTGGAGCAGAAAAATCCCCAAATTGGCACAATAAAGTAGCATTTTAGGGCAGAAAAATCACCAAATTGGTGCAATAAAATAGCGTTTTGGCACAGAGAAATCACAAAATTTGCTTTGTAAACTAGCGTTTTGGAGCAGGGAAATCGTAAAATCGATGCATTAAAAGAGCGTTTTGAAGTGGAGATATAAAATTATGCGATACCTCCAATAACTTGTAATACGTGAAATACCCAGGAAAATCAAAATGGATATATAAAATTATGAAGAACGTGTCTTATGGAATAAGCAAAAATACTGCACATTTACACAAAAAAATAAAATAAAAATAAATAAAAATAAATAAATAAACAAACAAAATAAAATAAAAGATTCCATACGGAGGCCGTGCCGCAAACAGCAAAGGAAATATCGGCAACTTTCAGGGGTCTTGACGGAATCCGTAACACCAGCATCACTGCAGAAATTTTTAACAACGAAAGTTCAAATTTTACGCAACCAAATAAACTTCCAAAAAACTGTGTAACATTATAGAGTTCCAATAGCGAAAGTCTAGCAGTAAAAGATTTTAAAATAAATAATAAAGAGAAATAAGTTCTCCAATATCTCATTAAAACCCGCCGAGATCGCTAATCCAAACAAATTTTTTCCTTCCGCTTTCATCCCGACAGACTCAAAAAAGTCTGATGTGGGCAGCACATGACTTTCCTTATATAATGCTATGTATTTACTGTTGGAAATATGCATTTATCTCTGTATAAATCAGCAAAGTGTAGCAAAGTATGCCCAGTGGTGTCAATGAGGAAAGAGTCAAGTTTTGAAAAAACTTCGTTTTATTGAAAGACGAAGGTATCTTTGCCAGTATTAAATCTTGGAGATAAAGAAAAAATGCTGTATGAACAATACAGCTTGAACTATATACATTTTTGGAATTTACAGCACACATAGGAAGTCCACATTGGATTATCAAGACACATCAGTTTTGGGAATCTTAAGTGTTGATTTGACTAGATAAACATACACAGTCAATAGACAGCACTAAATGCTACCTTCTACTAAATACTGCAGAGAATTTAGTTGCCTGTTTTCACCCTCAACACAACACAAGTACATTAAGTTACGCGAATGTTTCTGCTATGTGTCCATTTTAAGGATCAGCAATATTCAATCTGTGAGTTAACTAAACTGCTATTTAAAACTATAGCTCAGCTATTTCGGCTGCACAATACATATATCAAATACAAAGCATCGTATTTAAATACTAATGCATATTCCCGCCGTGTCTAACTATCGTCGTTTACTACGACTACAACATCGACGACCACGTCTACCGATCGCTTCCGTCTGTCTGCAATTACAGTCTGTCGCCATCCTCATCTGATAATCTAGTGTGCGCTTCTTATCTTTATACCATGAGATCGGTACCTCCCGGAACAAATTCCAAGATCCAACTCCTATAGTATGCAAATAAATCAGTGCATACGTCCACCTTCCAATTTGCATGAAGAAACTTTCTGGAAAAATTCTATGAATCGTTCCCGTGAACGGAGGTAAGTCAAAAAAAGTAAGTGGTATTTTTGAACTACTTCCAGGAAAATTAGCGACTTGCAATCAAATGATTACATTTTTCCAGCAATCGTCCCCCTCATGCAGATTAGCCAATTTGATGCACACACCTACATGCTCAAAAATTTAATCTAAGAATAATACATTATTAATACTTAGTTTTGTATTCAAAATTATAATGAATAACAGTTTAAGTTGGTCTAAGTTCATCTGTAACTTTATAACATGAACACTTTATAACTTTTTCCCACGTATACAGTACTACCAAAAACTTTTAGATGGTTTACTGTTAGTTTCTTGCCATTATATAATTCTAAAGGAGTTTTTGACTTGAATTTTTGGCAAATTCGGTTCTTTACATAAGTAAGACATAGGATCGCTTCTGTCCAAGTTTTCATTCACTCTGCTATCACTTAGCATGGCTTTCACACAATCTAATGCATTGGAAATGTACCCAACCTAGCATACTTACAAAAATCGTGAAAAGCAATCTTATTCAACTGAAGTTTACATCCGAACTAAAAACTTCTTCGTACGTTTTACCCTTTATCTGGGTATATCCGGGTCCACCCTTTATCTGGGAATAATTTAGATTACATGCTTCGAAAACGCTGTTTTGTTGAGGCGTGTACACGTTAGTCCTCTCAGCTTTTATTCCTTGTTTTGCTAGAAAGGTTTTGAACTTGTCATGGCAGAATTCCATGCTGCAATCCGTTCGGATATTGAAGATTTTCTTATTTAAATATTTCTCTTTTCTAGTCTGAAATTCTTTGAATATCTCAACGTCAGATTTTTCATTTAGGAAATATACAAACACTTTCCTACTAAAATCATCGGTAATGGACAAAAAGTACAGATTACCGCCCAATGATCGTATTGGTAAATGTCCACATACATTCATATGCAATAACTCTAAAGGTCTTGTCGATCTTATCCTACCTGTCTGTTTATACGTAATCCGTTTGGTTTTGGCTAACATGCAAGCTTTACAATTTAGACTGCCGACGCGGTGGTCGAGCGGTCAGGAGGCAGGCTTTTTCTTGTGATCACTCGGCTGTCGGGTTGTGGGTTCGAATCCCACCTGCGGGCATGGGTGTTGTGATGTTGAGGTTAAGTCAGTCTTCTGCCCTAATGGAGCCTCGTTCAAAGTGAAGTTGCATACTACCCTTCGCCATGGACCAGGGGTCTTTGGACTTGGTGTAGGTTTTCCTGCACCATGGGGATTTGTAGCAACAACAATTTAGTCTTTTGAACTTAAATTTGGAAAGTCCCGATACCGCCGAAACTTTACTGGTTTGATATAGATCATCGATATTCAGATGACAATATCGCTTATGCCAGTTTAGTTACCCCAACAGATTCAATAATTGAACTGCTTGGTCTACTTTTATAAATGTTAAACCTCTCATTTTGCAACCTTCTAACATGTTTAGAACCTTAAAAATTAGTTTTCTTTCTTTTACATTTTTGAACTTCTTTAGAATATAGATTACAATCCCTATTCTTTGGATTTCTAGATTTCCATTCCTATCACTATTATCTGGTTTACGGTTTTCAGTTTTAAGATCCCTGATATCTTCTACATTGTTAGATTCATACTGGGGTTTTAAGAAGTATAACCCTTCTTTCCTCTTTGCATAGAAGTAGTTGCATGAAGTTCGACTTATCCAAGGACATAGAGCATATATTTGAACGGCTGGTCCCCCTTAGGTGTATAAAACCACATGATTCCATTTTCCCAGTGAAAATAAAAATTAAGTTCTTCTAGAATAGAAGCAGCTAGAAGATTTCTTCGTAATTTCGGTGAATACATCACGTTATCTAACAAGATATTATTTTTCTGGCTATTGATTACAATAGCATTTTAACCGTGCCGATAGCCTCAATTGGGTTCTCAACATTTCCAATAGCTAAAGATATAGCAGTGTCTTTCATTAACTTAAAATTTTGAAATAAAGACTTATTATTACAAAAGTGTCGAGTAGCTGCGATGCCTACCACCCAATTGAGTCTATCGACCTGATCTCCAACCAGATTTGTTTCTATTTGGGACTTATTATACAAATCCACAATACATGAAAAATTTTTAGTTTTCATTTTAGTGCAATCCTTTTTCAGATAACCCATCTTTTTACACATAAAACAAGGTCCAACTTGGGTAACATTGGGTTTAGGTTTTACATTAAAATTTCTAGATTGATATTTACATTTAGACACAGAGTTATAGGATACATTAAAAGCAGAATTAAAACTCACATTGTTGTCTCGACTCTGTTGTCTCAAGCGACCTTCTTCTGCAGATAACTCTCTGAATCTTGTCTAAAGTGAAATCTGAGTCTGATCATCGGTAGATCATTTGCACAATACCAACACTTCTAGGAGATGCCGGATGGACTGGAAGGCAACATAAATTTCCTCGATAGGATGTTTCATGTCTTTTAGCTTTTTGACAGCTATCTTCAAATGGGCACAGTAAATGTCCACTAGCTCACTTTCCTCTGGACAAAACTGAAAAATTCATCCAGTAGATGAACTAATTCGCTCTCGTTGGCGCTTCGAAATGTTCCTTTAACTTGTCCCAGGCATCAATGGGGTCATCGGTGATATTGATGAGCTCCTGGTACTCAGTTGACTAGAGCATTGATAAGGCCTTGTCTCTCTTCCGAATAAATTCATCGTGATCCAGTCTTGTCGATGAGTCATACAGTGGTCTAACACTTCTATCAATAAAGCCGTAGCAGCCTTCTGCTTTGAATGCGAATGTCATTCCGTTGCACCAGGCTGCATAGTTGTCCCTTTCCAGTAGTGGCACTCTTGTCGGTCCCATCCTTCCTATTGAATTTTTCACTTGCACTACTCCAACTCTATACATGTATATAACTAAACGGGTGGACTTAGGCGGCCCCCATCAATTTGATGATTAACTTTCTTTCACACGTAAACTGGATATTCCCAAGTGAACTGATGGTTTTTCACATTAACTGGTGGGCTGGTGGCCCATAACCATGTTGGAAATATGAATTTATCTCTGCATAAATCAGCAGAGTATAGCAAAGTATGCCCAGTGGTGTCAATGAGAAAAAAGTCAAGTTTAACAAAAAAACTTTGTTTTATTGAAAGACGAAGGTATCTTTGCCAGTATTACATTACAGTAATAAAGAAAAAATGCTGTATGAACAATACTGCTTGAACTATATACATTTTTGGAGTTTACAGCACACACAGGAAGTCCGCATTGGATTATCAAGACGCATCATAATTTAGGAAATCTTCCGTGTTGTGACTAGATGAACACACACGGCCAATAGACAGCATTAAACACTACCTTCTACTAAATACCTTAGAGAATTTAGTTGCCTGCTTTCACCATCAACACGATACAAGTACATTAAGTTACAAGAATATTGCTACTTGTCCATTCTAAGGATCAGCAATATTCCATCCGCGACTTAACTAAACAGCTATTTAAAATAATAGCTCAGCTATTTCGGTTGCACAATACATATATCAAATACATAGATTCGTATTTGAATACTAATGCATATTCCCGCCGTGTCTAACTATCGTAGTTTACTACGACTACAACATCAATGAACATGTCTACCTCGTCTGGTCTGTGTCTGATAATCCAATGCGTGTTTCCTATCTTTATACCATGAGATCGGTACCTCCGGAACAAATTCCAAGGTCCAACTCATATAGTATGCAAATGAGCCAGTGCATACGTCGAACTTCCAATTTGCATGAAGAAACTTACTGGAAGAACTCTATGAGTCGTTCCCGTGAATGGAAGTAAGTTAAAAAAGGTAACTGGTATTTTTGAACTACTTCCAGGAAAATTAGCAACTTATGATCAAATGATTACGTTTTTCCAGCAGTTTGTAGCAGGTAAGTGTAATTGGCGCAGTTTGGAGCAGGCCCGCGAACCCTGCATGCGCATGCCCATGCAATTCACATGTGTATGCAATCCACATATATCTACAATGTGTATATATGCAATCCATAATCACCTGCAATCCTGTTATATAATAAGAGTTGGCTAATAAATTTCTCCATCTAAACCATAATTGGTAATTTTTAATGAGAGAAAATTTACAAAATGTAGTCAAATAATTTGTTTAGCAGAAGTGCACAGCAAGCTTACTTAAAATAAAAAAATGGATAGAATAAGTTGAGTTCATGACATAAGTTTAAATAAAATTTTATTTTTTAAACAAAAATCATCTTCAGAGATATTAAACAAAATTATAACACCGAGTATATCAAACTCTGCATGCTGCTTAAGTAAAAGGAATTTTGTATCACGGCAATTTTTGATTTAATTCGTATAATATCACTTACATGAGTTTAAAAACAGATAAAATTTAAAGATGTGTCACATAACACCTCGTTAGATTCAACTTTCTCTCTCGATTTCAACTTTCTATTTTTCCACATGGAGCTGTGCACGTGGCTATTTTCTTTTCCTTGGAAAGAGGAAACCAGAAGCCACCATCTGGTATTCAGAATTTCGAAAAGTTAAATAGAACTAAATTCTAAGAGTAGCAGCACTCAAATTATTATTTTGCTAATTTTTAATCTTATGGGAAAAATAGTTTCTATGTTCTCGTTTACTTTATGCATAAAACCTTTCTAATTTTATGTGTATATTTATGAATGGGGACGAATTTAAAACTTTATTACTAAATCATTTATTTACAGTTCCCTTTTCTTTGTATAGAATAAATATTTTGGAATTATTGCTACTTCAACTAAATCCAAAATTTGTTATGAGATTTTCAGTTCTTTTGTGTTTCATAATTATAGGGTTCAATTGAACAGAAATATTATATTGTTGTTAAAGTAATATTTTTTTTACACTTTGCAGAATGGATATTTGTTTTAAAATAAATTAAGTGTAATAAAAGTTTTTTGTTACACCAACCTCCTGTTTACAAAACAGGGCTTCATAGTTTGTCCAAGATGAACCTCTTGTTTTCTATCATTCTCATAGGCGGCGCCACATGGGTGCTAGGGGTGCTTCAGCACCCCTATTACAAATTGTGCAAACACTCCATTTTACTTAACAATTGCCCCTTATTCCAGCAATTCTTACTTTCTCTCTTTCTCCCTTTTTTTAAGTTGTTATTTTATTTTTTTACGGATTTATAAATCTGAGATCAAATATTTTTAGAGTTTCTGGCTAGACCCAGTTCCAAATGACTGCACATGCACAAGGCTTCAGTAAAAAAAATCTGTCGTGAACTCTCGCTTATCGCAGAAAGATACAGAGATGCTTAGTTTCGTATCAAGCTTGGCGGTACATTGTCAATATTCTATTGACATCTGTGACTAGCGTGTTCCTAGTTTTCAAATTTCTTTTTATTTGCATTTCTTATGTATTAAGACCATGGCTATATCATGCAGAAATTGGTGTACAAAACATAATGAATTAAAGTTCCACAAATAAACTATGTTATTTTTAAATTATACATGCTTCGCATGAGCTCTCCCCCCCCCCCCCCCCAATTGTGAGCCCCTAATGCATAGCACCCCCAATTGTGAAAGCTTGGTGCCGTCTATGACACTTCTGCAATAGAACGTGTTGCAGAAAGACGATAAAATACAGTGAAACATTGCTAGCCTATTGGGTAAGCAGTGGATCCAAGGCTAGATAAATCTATCGGATTGTGTAGATCTGCAGGAGAGAAAATTCCAACATCGAGGGTCATTCGATGCAGGTACGGTAGATGTCAATTATAGTCAATGGTCACACTTTTCTGTTATTTATTCATTTTTAGAATGGTATGGAGATCCTTACCTATTGATATATAAATCCCTTTTTAAATTGGGTCCTGAGATCAACTTGTTACTTTTATTAACTTTCTACTTAACATTTTCTGCGTGGTAGAGTGTACAGTAAAAAATTATAGTGATAGTGATTTTTTTACAAATTGAGTTTTAAACATAAAAAAATCAGATGGGTTCTCCAGATACTGGAAGTTACCTTGCTCGTATGGTAACCATTCATTCTTCCTACTTTTTTTTCCCTTGTACAGTTTTGATTTGATTTAGACATATGTGATTTAGGCATGTGTTTTAATTTAGGGTATAGTAGGCTTCACAATGATGTTAAGATTAAAACACTGTGATAATTAGTTTGATTGCTAAGGACCCACAATTGTTAAAATTGTACAATATTTCACTTAAAACACAAAATAAATAAACTAAATGGAATTTAAAAACTAATTTCTCCCGAGTGTTTCTTAGCATGTACAAAAGTATGTTTGTACCCAATTTTATTACTATGGGTACACATAGATTGTCTTGAGTTCTAATGTTGATGCTAACAATACATTTCAAAGATATAAAATGAAAGTTTCAGATAAGATTTTGCAGCTATTTCTCTGTTTAATGAAAGCAGTGATTTTTTCTTATTTTTTACAAGCACAGTGAATACTATCCTAAGGATACTTACTTCCATTTTGAATCGAGCATTCTTTCATAGCTTCAGCCATAGCTCTATCAACGCATGCAAAGTCTGGTTCAATGTCTTTACACTTGACATAATTCTGTTTTATATCACCATTTTTCTGCTGAATTGGGGAAAAAAAATTTATTTGAAAGAAACAATCAATTGAGACTCCAATCTGAAATCTATACACAATACATTTGTAAGATCACTGTTTCTTTTATAGAAAAGTATAGATTAAGTTAAGCCTTTTTGTGTATAGCTTAAATTATGATTCTGCAATTTAGACTACTGGACTCAAATTTTTAATAACCAATCTTGGATCATTGCCAGGCGCTTTTAGAACAACAAATGAGATTGTCGGACTCGCATAACCTGATAATATAAATTGCAACATTTTACATCCAAAAAGAAAAAATGTCTAAAATAACATCAAGTCAAGCTGTGTCTTTCATAAACACTAACAACACACCATCACCTCACTCATTTTGATTCATTGACAAATGTTTAAGACCGCCTGTCATTTTATTGAAAATTAACACTTCCACAGAAATAACTAATAATTTATCAAAGAAATGTCATTTGAAAAAACGAAATCACATATGAATACTTACCACAAAATCGGTACTTTATAGGGTTAATTTTGTTTTTTATAACAGACAGCATATGATGTGAAATACTCTCAACAAGGGATTTTTAGTAGTCACTTGAAATGTTTTTGCACCACATATACTTTATCAAAACTTGGAGATATTGTCTTTTAAAATGGCCCACAAATTTTCAATGGGGTTGTTTGATGCAAATGTTTTTCCTCTGAAAGTAGTCCCTTACTACCTTTCATCTGTGGCATGTAGCACCATTATGCATAAAGATTATGCATTTGTGCACTAACATATGAGTTACCAACATTTCACGTAACATAGCCGCACAAATAGGACCTTTCATGGCAGTGTCTGTCATCAAAAAGGATATTGAAGCAGCACCAGATTCTAACACA
Organism: Amaurobius ferox; assembly: GCA_951213105.1. Lineage (NCBI taxonomy): Eukaryota > Metazoa > Arthropoda > Arachnida > Araneae > Amaurobiidae > Amaurobius > Amaurobius ferox. Next base: position 128,138,034 of record OX578152.1, read on the forward strand.
ATATCCCATATCATTTGACTTTAATGGATGTTTCATGGTGTAAACAGTGTATTTTTCATAAAGCATTTTGTTTTTGGGTTGTTGAACATGTTTTTGAGATGATGCAAATTGACACACAGTTGATTCATCAGAAAAAAAAACCAACATTGAGCGGGCGAGTACACTTTCCTCAATAACTCAAAATTCTGTTTAAACATTAAGGGGAAGACATTGATTTTTTTTTTTTTTAATTTTTTACTTCCGATAACTTTTTTTTTTTTTTCAAGATTTATATCTATCACTGAAGACCCACCTCTACTTTCTTTATCCGGAATTAGCATTTTAAATTTCTAGACAGCCAAAGATTACAATGGTTGTTTACTTTTTGCTGATTTTATCTTGGATTGTAAAAAGTCCCTAACAAACATACTGTATTAATAAATTAATGCAGTATGATATACAGTCTTTATTAATATCTTACTTGAATTTGTAAAATTACAAAACAGCATTGGCATACACTGATTTGAAAAAACAAATATAAGTAACTTACCTTTTGACTATTTGGATTTGGCACCAGATCTCCATCAATACTTAAATAATTAATGAGTTCCAAAAGGGCTTTAAATGAGTCAGCACATGTTCCGAGCTGAATTTCATTGTTCATTATAGACATTTCAAATTTAGGATTATTCTAAAAATAAGAATAGCAAAATGGATTTTTATTATACAGGGAAATATTCCATTTGCTTAAAATGGTATTTAAAATGCATTCTAGCAAGTAAACAATTCAGGTTAGGTATGAAATACTAGGTTCGCATTCTTCACAAACAGCTCGTAATAGGCTTGCACACATATTGGACATGACATTGCACACATAAGACTTGAAAGTAGTAATGTTAGGGTATTGTCAATATACACAAACATGTTTACTATTGGCTGTAATTGCAAAAAATTCTCATCTCCCATATTATGATTGCAAAAAATTCTCATGTCCCTTACTGTAATTGCAGAAAATTTTCATGTCCCTTACTGTAATTATAAAAATGCTAATCTTCCTTACTGTAATTGCAAAAAAGTCTCATCTCCCTTACCGTAACTACAAAAAAAAATTCTCATCTCCCTTACTGTAATTGCAAAAACAGTCTTATCTTCCTTACTGTAATTGCAAAAAATTCTCAGAGTTAACATTGTGTTACTTTTAATCCATTACAACTCAAAATTGGGGCTTCTTGGATCACTGCAAAAGATCACCCTGGGATTTAAACATACTTTTGTATTATAATCATTCATAAGTTTGATTAATATTACATCTTATTTTTCATTGAATAGTTTGGTTTCATTTATATTTGTGTATCCTTAATAAAGATCATAATACAGGGTCCGTGCTAGCCATTCGCTTACGCGCCAAATGCGAAAAGATCGCAAAACTGGCGATAAAAAAAATACTTTGGTGAAAAAAATGGCGACTGATTTTTTGGAAACTGTGAAAATTTTGTAAATTTTTTTGGGAGGTAATATGGAATAAAAGTCCGATTTAATTTGGAATAAAAGTCCGATTCCAGACAAGTAGGTCTACGACATATGAGCGTTGTCTCCCGTCTGTTTTGGGGGTGCTCGTTCTCGTGTGACAAGCTCCATTATCCAGCACGCTGCTCCTCAAAACGGACGGCAGATAGCGCATTCCTGTCTCTCAAGCGTCCTTAACCCACCGCGGCAATCAAAACATTATCTGGATTCCATCCGTTATGTGAGCCGATTTTTTTAGTTAACCCTGAATTGCACAACCGTTAACCCCCAACACAGTTATTAGATACTCTGCAATAAACAAAACAAAAAAACACTTTCACATTAAAATCCTGCATTATAGTTTTAAACAATCCGTGTTACAGAATTATTTCTGAAAAGAGCCATTTTTTGTGGAAAACGATCAGCCGTAATCAGAGAAACAAGTGATAAACATCGAACGAAAATGTATGTATATTTTTTAATGGCGCATATACAATGGTAGTCCGGAGCATCCGGAGAGCAGAGAAATTAGGAGTGTGCGATTGCGTAATTACTACCGCATTGTTTTAGGATCGATTGTCTTGTGGGAAAAAATAACTTTTAGACTTACGACGTTTTTTTTTTAGACTCCGCATATAAATCGACCCCCCCCCCCCCCACACACACACACTTTGAAGCGTTTTTTTTTTTTTTGTCACAAATTTCTCGACTTACGCGAGTGTATACGGTAAATAAAAAAGCATTTAATTTTAGTTAAAACCAACTGAAAAAAGGTCACTGCTGATTATTATCACAGATGCCAATTTGCGGTTTGCTGTTTTTGTCATAAGTTGAATCATAGTTTATCTTTTTGTTACGCATTAAGCCTGCCTGGCTTGTTTTCGTTTCATCTTCATCATCAATCTTTGTGATTTTTATACGATCCTTACGCCTGCCTGAATTTTAAAACAGACATGAAAATTTATCCCTTAGATAGTTTTGGTGCCTAATTTTAAAGAAATATAATGATGATACTGCATATAAAAATATTATGGATGTAACAAGAATTGGTTTCACATGTCCTATGACAACAACCATCGTTAAAAGAGGCTTTAGTAAACAGAACATAAATTTCATTAAGTAGTAGTAACATCGGAGTAAAAAATCTCAGATTCTTATAAATAGTGAAGGGCCAGATATGAAAGATTTTAATTTTAAGGCAGCTTTTGAAAATTGGTGTATAGTACAAAAATTCTACGCTTGCCTGGTTTATATGATAATGAAACTATGTGAATTATAAAATAAATTTGTCATTTTTGTAACTCATTGTGATCTTTCATTGGTAAATATAAGTTTAATTTACTAATAGCCTGTTTAATGATTAAAAAAATGAAATCTTAAGGCAGCTTTTGAAAATTGGTGTATAGTACAAAAATTCTACGCTTGCCTGGTTTATATGATAATGAAACTATGTGAATTATAAAATAAATTTGTCATTTTTGTAACTCATTGTGATCTTTCATTGGTAAATACAAGTTTAATTTACTAATAGCCTGTTTAATGATTAAAAAAATGAAATCTACCTATCTTTATATCTTGTTTAGAATGAAATTAATATTATTAGCTGCATTATGGCTTTAAAGTAGAAATTTTTTCACCGATGGCGACGATAACTTTGACTAATAATCATGTAATTTGGCTAATTTGTTGGCTAACAGTTTGAAATTCCTAGCACAGGCCCTGTAATAATATTCATTTTTGATTTTATGAAATATTTAAGAAATGCTTGAGACACAAGATACGTTGATAAAAGAACAATGGGTCTAATGGGACACAGTGAATGGATGTCACATAGAGGAAAAATTGCAAAATGTCGGAATAAAAGGAATCCTTATTTTTCAAAGTTATTGAAAATATACATTGCAAAATTTCCATAACATGTTTTTCTTTTGAAATCCCTGAGTATGGGGTCTGCATACGAGAATACATCTGACTTGGCCTTTGAGCTTTTTCATGCCAAACACATTTAATGTTTGACATATTCTTAAATTGCATGCTTGAAACATTTCTGAACTCAATTTAAAAGAGAACATAAAATTATTTTATTGATATTAGTTATGTAAAGATAAAGGCTATACCCCCATCCAACTATTACCTTAATTTTGAGCATCAAAATAACACAAATTCATATTTTTAACACATTCAGAAAAACACTGCTTGAGGATGAACATGAGTCTTGGTCTTGAGGATGAATATGAGTCTTGGTCTGGACTGCTGTTGTACCGTTGAAAATGACTTGGAATATGAACTGTGTCGACTCTGGGTAGGTAAAACAAATTCAACTTAGGGTCTTACCTTGAATTTCTTTAAATAAACTGTCTTTGAATAAACCAAAACATGAAGATAAACAAGTTTGGTTAATTTAATGTGCAATCGTTATAGGATGAAGATGGATGGAAAAAGATACTATTCAAAGCTTGGCAATGTACGCGATACTATCTGAATTATGTAATCCCTCTATTAATAAGACAATAATTAAAAAATTAGCCTTTATAATTAACCAAAATGTGAAAATAAGCTAGCTTACTTCATGTAATGATTAGTATTTAGAGGACGGGAATGGATGGAAAAGGATAGTTATGGACACCCAGGACTACATGAGAATTCGCTAAATTGCGCAATCATACTGAATGTGTCAAAAGAATTAAAACATTTACATGAATAATAAACCAACATAAGCAAGTTTTGCCAATTTAATGTGCAATAAATACAGGATGGATGGGAAAAAATAAATAGCAATTTCCTGTAATTTTACGGGTCTTTTCCATAGTCCGTAATTTTGTTCAAAAATCAATAAGAACTACGGAAAATTCGTAATGATTGGCATCTCTGTATTTCCAACATCAGTATTTCTGCATTATTGTTAATTTGGTGGCACCACCTATTGATTATATTATGATATAAATGATCGCGATGTCGATTTAAGAGGAGTATTTTCAGATTTTCAGGAATTTAGGGCTAAAACAAATAAAATAAGGAGCTTTTAAGAGGCTTCATAAGAAAAATCTTAAATCCAGGAGTTTTAAAGGATTTCGAGGTGTATGAACTCTGCTTAGGACCGTATAAACCGTACCTGATTTCAACTGAGACGATAACACAATTACTATTGCTAGTGGGATTTGAAAAATGAGATTATCCTAGGAAAGAGGATGAACAGACACATAATGAGACATAATTTGAGTAAAATGGTGCATCTAAGAGTTTGGTATATCAAATATTGTGAAATTTCTGCTTGATAATTATGATTGAAGGATCTGTGATTGAAGAATCTCTAACAATAAATTGTCCTATTTAGTTCTGTGCAGATGGCAAATAATGAATCTATATGAAATATCCAATCACATATTACTCAGAAAATTAATAACATATACTTGTATATTGTACTGCATACATGTTTTATATAAAATGAGACATACCTCCTGATCCTGACTTGTCTTGATGGAAATGGAAATCAAACCAGTGTCAATAACACATACATAATCTGAAATGTAACATTTCTTTTGTTAATACTGAGATAGAAATATCGCATTAAACAACGTCAAAAATTTTAATATCAGAAAAGAGCATCATTTTTTAAAAATTATATTCTAAATTAGAAATCAAATTTAGAATAAGTGTTCTAAAAGATGGAATATTTTTAGAGGGGGGGGGGGGCTGAGTTCTTTCACCAGATTTATTTTTCTTAAAAAATTTTGGATTCTTTAAAAATTATTACTATAAACATTCACAAGTAGTAGAGTCATAGCAAAGATCCTAACCTGGCATTTATGAATCCAAAGGGTCACCACAGGTGCTGAATTTAAAAAGATTTAGAGAAAAAATATGAAATTCTTTAAAAACTATACAGACAGTAAATATTATACATTAAGACGTTTTTAAAAAAAATTTTAAAAATCATGTTTCAAACTAAATTTCAGATATGTCTTGTACTATAAATCTCATTCATCTGGATAAAAAAAAATAGAATTACGAGGCAAAAAAGAGGGTCTTGGTTGTAGCGTTCATTGCTACTCTGTTTAGTGCTCATGCTTATAAACAGTAATAATTAAAGGAAAATTTTATAATGAGTAAGGCACAAGTACCCCACTGAATGATGTCTATGCCTTGTCGCGGTGGTGGGGCTTGTGTGTTCCAATGATCCTGAGAGCTATGCCGGCGGTAGCTTTTTGCTACTGGTAGGGTCTCCCATGCCGGACAGGTCAAAGGTGAGGCTCCCGACTAAATAAGACATCCTGGTCCTCCAGGTTGGGGGTTGGAAGTGAGACACCAGTCCCACTCTGTAAAATCCTCAGGGATCCATTTCTTTTGTGGACACGGGTGTTGCTATCCCGAGGTACCCGAGCAAACTTTTTCTTCTAGCTGCAGATTGCATCAATGCCAAGCCCCTAGTAAACTTCACTTCTACCTTATGGGCCTTAGTACCACTCTTCGGCCTCTGCTGTAAGGTATACCGTTTGGGCTCGGGAACGGGACCAGGTGGTTGTGTGGCGAAAAGGGCGAAGCGGCGTGCATCTGTAGTATTGCTTTCAAGAAACGTTTGCAGTAAACGGTTCCAGAGGTCGAGTCCCTTGGTTGCGTTGGTTGGATGGTGGGGAGCGTTTCATATCGAGAAATCCCCCTTGGATCCTTGCTGATCCCTGGGCCCTGTGTACCTGGTGCACGTTATGACCCGCTCCTTATCATCTAGCTTTGCGAATGACTCCGGCGGTTACACTTTTCACGTTAGAAAAGTGTGGGGAGACGAGGCCTAGCGGGGGCCTCGATCGAACTGGAAGTAATCCGTGGTTCCTTTTCCTATCTTATGGTTACAGCATGGAGAAATCAGATTGGGCTCTTTCGAGTTTTCCTGATTCTCCGTGTTGCGACGATGTAGATGAGGAAGTGTTGAAAGGATTGGGCACATCTTCGGATGTTTCCCAATCAACCATTGAAACAACCCCTCTGGGGTCGGATCATGGAAAAAAGGAGGAAGCCTGCAGTCCGGCTGTGGAAGGAAGTGGAGTCGCGAACTTTGGTGACCGACACACTGAAACCACGGCTGTGACGCAGGGTATACTCACCAAAGCACAGAGGCGCAGGAGGAGGCGCACGCCTAGGCAGTTGAACCAGGAGCCTGTTAAGGCCGGCACTGCCGCAGAGAAAGTTGGAGGCACCAAACGACCTAGGTCGACAGGAGCCACACCTTCTCCAAGAGATCTTATCGACAAGAAGAGATCGAGGACGGACATCAAACCTGGAACATACGCCCAAGCGGTCCAGGTTATTAAGATGGCCATTGTCAAAAAGTCCTTCCCTTCTAGCAAGCTGAGCAAGGAGGAGGTTGATAACATCCAGTTGGTGACTCTCGGTAAAATAGATGAGATCCCAACTGGTGAGCAACTTCCGAAGATTCATCTCTTCAGCTCAAACGCTGGAGCTGTGATTCTTCATTGCAATGATGCAAATACTGTGGAATGGGTCAAGAGAACCTTCCATAACAACAGTCAGGTTCTGGGAGAGGCACTTATGGTCTTGAGTGCTAATGACCTTCCCAAACCTGTCAAGGTGGCATTTAAAACCAGGGATGTGTACACAAAGGAGCCGAGCGTCTTGTTGAAACGGCTGAACCGTTTCAACCCGGGGTTGAAGTCTGAGGAGTGGCGTGTTCTGCAAAACTTTGTGGAACCCCACTCTGTAAGATGGATCTTCGAGGTAGATTCGGAGGCTGCGGATGCGATTCGCAAAGCTGACTTTGGTGCATTCACCGGTTTGGACCGTGGAGTCTTTAAGATTCTTCGTGATCCAAACGAAAAGCCTAAGGGGAAGATGGAGATGGAGGAACAGCCAGCAGAACGGGCGACCTCCTCTCAGGTAAGTATTGGTAGTCTTGAGACTATGATACCTAGACTTAACGAACTAGAAATTGCTTCTGGTTCAGATGTTACACTTCATGCTAACCCTCCGATCTCGGATGATGAGTTGGAAAAACGCATGAAGGATTTTGACAATGATATCATGCTGGATGCTGATCATTGTCATGATACTAGGTGAATTTCTTTCTCCTAGTCTTTCGGTGCCCTTTTCTTCTTTTTGTTTATGGGCTGTCTTAAGGTTGTGCAAATTAATCTGCATCACAGTCGATCTGCCTCTGCTATTCTTAGCAAAAGGCTTTTTAATGGTAGAGCTGATATTGCTCTTATCCAAGAACCCTGGACCTGTAATGGAAAGATTTTGAGTCTAGGGATCAAAGGATTTAGTGTCTTTTATGACACATCCTGTACCAGACCCAGAGCCTGTATTGCTGTTAGCAACAAGCTCAATGCTGTTCATCTGATTAAATTCCTTGATGGTGACAATGTTGCTATCAATGTGAAACTTAAAACGGACGAACATATGATGGATTACATCTTTGCTTCTGCCTATCTTCCTTATGAAGATAAGGAAACTCTCTCTAAGGTCATTATTAATCTTACTGAGTACTGCAATGGTAAAAAAATGATCATTGGTTGCGATGCAAATGCCCATAATACTATTTGGGGTAGTAGTAATTGTAACCGCAGGGGTGATGATCTTTTGGATCAGATCCTTCTTCATAAGCTCTATTTACTTAATAAGGGTAATACTCCTACCTTTGTGACCTTAAAACGTCGCGAGGTTTTGGATATTACCCTGTTGTTGTTGAAACCCAGACCGTCCGACCTACCAGAAAGGTGTAAGGTAACTGTTTGGACGGTCGGGAAGTGCCACCCAATTTAGACCGGAACCCAGTGGGGGAGGCATCCACAGGGACCGTACCCTCCTTCCCCTACCACCAACCTCTCGGAAGGACTTTCGGACCCACATGTTTAACGTGATCGTACTCCGCATGAACACGGCGGCAGTTTTGGCAGTGGCTGGAATCGAACCCGGGCCTACCGAGTGCAACTCCAGCGCGCTAACCAATGGGCTACCGCGCCCGGATATTACCCTGTGTAATAGTTCTGCTTTTGAGTCCGTAATTGATTGGAGGGTTTCAGATGATATATCTTTGTCTGACCATCAATTAATTTCTTTTTTTGTTAAAGGTCCTGTAACTGTTTTAGAGGACAAAGGTAGGAACCCTAGGAAGACGAATTGGGGTTCCTACAAAGAAGACCTTAGGGCCAATTTGGTGAAACACATTGGTGAGTATTCCTCTACTGAAAGCGTGGATCTGGCTGTTGACTTTGTGCAACAGGCCATCATCGGCGCCTTTTATAAAAACTGCAGAACCACCATAGCTGACTCCCCAAGGACTGTTCCTTGGTGGACTAGTGAGCTCAGCCGGTTGCGTGGGAAATGCAGAAAGCTCTTTAATAGAGCCAAGAAGAATGGTGATTGGCAGACTTATAAATCTGCCCTCACCACTTATAATAAAGCAGTTAGGGATGCCAAGAAAAATTCTTGGAGAACATACTGCAAAGGTATTAATGATACTCCTGCCGTTGCAAAACTTGTTAAGTTGATGGCTAGAGACAGAAATTGTAAACTTAACACTGTTAAGAAGCCCAATGGTGACTTTACTGTCACTGGTGAGGAGACTCTTAGTGAGCTCTTCAGAGTTCACTTTCCGGTTTCTCATCCTGTTGTTCAGAATGACAGTGGAATTGCTTGCTCCACCTTGTCTGACGACAATAGCTGGGGTATTGCTAGGAGCATTGTTACTCTTGATAGGGTTAAATGGGCAATTAATTCCCATAAACCCTATAAAACTCCGGGAACTGATGGCATCATTCCTATTCTTCTCCAGGAGGGAATAGAGATGCTTGCTCCTATTCTCTGCAACATCTACAGTGCTTGTATTGCCCTTGGTTATATACCAAATGCGTGGAGGCATACTAGGGTAATCTTCATTCCAAAAATTGGAAAGGACAATTACTATGAGGCCAAATCTTTTAGGCCTATCAGCCTTACGTCTTTTCTGCTTAAGACTATTGAAAAACTTATCGATAGGTATTTAAGGGAAGTGATTCTGGCCTCTAAGCCCTTGTCTAGTTCTCAACATGCCTATCAACCGGGCAAATCTACGGACACTGCTCTTTACAGTCTCTCCTTTATTTTAGAGAGAAATCTCAATGCCAAGGAAATTGCTCTTGCTACCTTTCTTGACATTGAAGGTGCCTTCGATAAAGTACCCATTGACACCATTCTTGTTGCTCTCAACAGAAGAGGTGTTGATACCACGATATCTTATTGGATTAAGAACCTGTTATCTAACAGGTATATCTGTGCATCTTTACTTGGAGAAAGCATGACTGTGCATGCACTTTCGGGCTGTCCACAAGGGGGTGTGCTCTCACCAATTCTTTGGTGTCTTGTTGTGGATTCTCTTCTGGATAGCATTGATGTCTCTGGTGTTTCTTGCATTGGATATGCTGATGATGTTGTCATCGTTGCCAGGGGCAAATTTGGCAACACTGTCTCTGACATGATGTCTACTGCTCTTAGGAGGGTTGAAGCATGGTGTAAAAATGCAGGTCTTACGGTTAATCCGCAGAAGACTGCTTTAGTTGCGTTTACAAGGAAACGCATACTTAATCTTGGGAATATTTGCTTATTTGGGCAGAAGCTTATTTGCTCCAAGGAGGTTAAATTCTTGGGAATTTACTTTGACAAGGAACTTAATTGGAAGAGACACTTGGACTACTGCACAACTAAAGCCAGAAGAATCTTCTGGTCTTGTAGGAATGCTATTGGGAAAACCTGGGGCCTTAATCCCAGAGCTATTCATTGGATTTACTCGATGATAGTCTGTCCTATCATTTCTTATGGATCCATTGTTTGGTGGTCCAGAATTAGAAATGAAACTGCTAAACTTGATTTAGTTAAGCTTCAAAGGATGGTGTGCATTGCAATCTCCGGATGCATGAAAACCACTCCTACTGCATCTCTTGAACTTTTACTTGGTTTGCATCCGCTTTATATGCGTATTGAAGCAGAGGCACTTATCTGCATGAACAGACTCAAATATCTGAAACACTGGAAAGATTACTCAAGGTATCTATCTTGGGGCGAACTTAACAGTAATGTTGCTAGGCATCCTTATTTCTGTATGCCACCTGATGGCATACACGTCAAATTTACGTTTGATAAGCCTTATGAAATTCTTGTCCCCTCGCGGGATGATTGGAAGAGGACTCCAACCTACAATAAACATAATTGTTTTGTATGGTATACTGATGGCTCGAAGATTGGCACTAGTACTGGTGCGGGAGTCTGCTGCCCTGATGATGGCACTAAGCTATCTTATCCGCTTGGCAATTTTGCTACTGTCTTTCAGGCTGAAGTATTTGCCATTCTTATGTGTTGTAGAATTTGCTATGACAGAAAGTACGAGAATAGCCAGATTTTCATTTGTTCTGACAGTCAGGCTGCTCTTATGGCTCTGGGGAAATTCACTGTGACGTCTTCCCTTGTTTGGGAATGCTATAAAGCTCTCTGTAAAATTGCTAGTAATAATAGTGTCATTCTGTACTGGGTGCCTGGTCATTCGGGCATTCCTGGCAATGAATTGGCAGATGAACTTGCTAGGAAAGGCTCTAATACTCCTTTTGTGGGCCCTGAGCCAGCCTTGGGTATACCCAATGATCTTATCAGAAGAATTGTCTTTGACATCTTCAGGAAGCTTCAATGTAAGAACTGGCGTGACACTAAAGGGCAAAGGCAAGCGAAAATTCTCAATTGTAATTGCCCTAGTGCACGTCAAAAGGAACTTTTCAGGCTCAGTAGAACTGGCATCAGGAGAGCTGTTGGGCTCCTTACTGGGCACTGCACTCTCAAGAGACATCTTAATATTATGGGTGTCTCCAAAGATTCGCTTTGCAGAGGCTGCAATTACAGCGAAGAAACTGCAGCTCACATTCTGTGTGAATGTGAGGCCTACTCTGCTCACAGATTCGAACACATTGGTCGTCATGTGATTGAACCCTGGGAGCTGAACGACATTCCTGTCAAGTGCCTGCTTATGTTTGCATCGGCTACTGGTCTCTTCTCTTAGGGACCTTCACTTTTTGGGGTAGTACAATAGACCTCTGGTCGATGTGCTAGGCTCTTCTGGAGCCACCCACCTTTATATCATTCATTCATTCATTCAAGGCACAAGTACATGGAATTTAAACAATAATGCAATTTCTTGGATCTCATTGCACTCTTTTTGTTGACATAAAATGCACTCATTTGTCAAGAACATTATTTAAATATTTTCAAAAATAAGATATAATATAATATTGCAAGTACAGTCGATCTCATAAAGAATAATAATCAAACACAATAATAAAAAAAAGCTCACTATTTCTGAGGTTCACGTTTTTAGCTTCAGTATTGTTGGTAAGAAATACACGCAACTCTTCAGATATTATCCTGAAAGAAAGGAAAAAATATAAAATATGAGACTGTCTTATTTATTAGGCAGCATAAATTAGCTGATTACATTTTTGGAGTGAAAACTAACAATAGCTTATATTTAAAAAAATTTAAATGTATGCCTTGGCATGTACGTTTTGACACAAATATTATGTTCCAATGGTTCACCATCACTGTTGTTAAAGACCATTGCAATTTTGTTGGCTGTCTATGTGTTATATTGTCACTGATTAGAATGACAGTCTAGTCAGAACAGAAATATCTTCAATTGCTTGATTTGCTTTATCAAGTGCTCAAACTTTAACCTCATAAAGTAGGTGTATGCAGCAGAATGCTGTTTAAGAAGGGGTCAATTTGATCCTAAACATGTGTGATGCATTGTTCATTGGCTGGATGAATAACTTGTTTTTCTGCAGTTTGAAAACTGCTATTCATGCACAGTTGGGTATATTGAGGAGCTTGGCCATTCACTGGCAGAATGGGACTTGCGCAATGACAAATTTGACTATAAACTTTTGTCAGGATTCATCATTAAGTCACTTAGAAAATTTGGATAAAATAACGCATTGACGTTAACATGTAAGGGCATTTTCAATTATGGTCTTTTCTTTGAAGCAGCAAATGGTGAACTTTCAATCAGGTGGACATTCAGCAGCAAAATTCCTTGAAAAGAACTGGCAAATAACATTAATTTATCTGCAATTATGCAATTCTACTTTAGAGCCTCAACAAAATTAACCATTTTGTTGTGAATCATTTGGCTTTGAGGCTCTTGGACTAAGCAATGAGTTAGATGCATTTGACTGCTTTGTATTACTATTTACAATTGTAATAAAATTTGCATCCAGTATAGTATTTCAAACTAATATTTTTCCACCCTACAAGGATTGGACTCAATAATATGAATACGTGTGAAAAGAGAAAAAATCTTTATTAATAAGCTGATCGCCCTCCTTTTGCATTAATTGCAGTTTGTATCTGACATGGGATGGATAAATACAAGTCATGCACAAGAGTTACAGGGATATGTAACAGCCACTCCCTGTAAAAAGGTTGCTAATTTAGAGAGTGTCCTTGGAGGTGGAAACTGACTGTGCAGCTTGCCCTCCAAAATTCCCCACAAAGGTTCAATTAAGTAAGATCGGGGAAACTGAGGGGCCACACGAGGTGTTGTACTTCATCATCGTGTTCATTAAACTAGCCTCACACAATTCCAGAAGTATGAATGGGAGCATTATTGTCTTGGTACACAGGTTGTTCATCAGGGAACAAAATGTGCACCATTAAGATGGTCGGCCAGAATGCCGACATAATCCCGTGCTGTAACCCGTCCATGCAGGACAACAAGAGGGCAGAGACAACAGTGGGACATTGGGCCCCACAGCATCACTGATCTCCCTCCATGCTGAACAGTAGGAAGGAGGCAGTGAACATGATAGGCTTCTGCTGGCTTTCTCCAAATGTAAACAAGTGTGTTGGTCTGGAATAATGTGAATGATGATTCGTCTAACCAGATGACATTCTCCCATTGTTGTGCCCAATTTTTATGCTCGTGACACCATTTCCGTCATTTCAAGGCATTGCATGCTGTAACCAATGGTTTTGGTATCACCGCATGCAGTTCTGCGGGATAGTTTTTGATGATACAGATTCCTGTTGATATGTGTTCATCCCAGATATTATCTGGGATGCTGTTATCCTGTGCTTTCTGGCCATAATCCGTTTCAAAGCCCTTCTGTCAGTCAGCTTCAACCGCCGCCCACTGTTGTGCTTGGCAGCTGATGCCTTTCCCTCATTGATATAGGCTGTTCTTGCAATCGATCCCTCATTGATATAGGCTGTTCTTGCAATCGATCCCTCATTGATATAGGCTGTTCTTGATTTTCCCTCATTGATATAGGCTGTTCTTGATTTTCCCTCATTGATATAGGCTGTTCTTGCAATCGATCCCTCATTGATATAGGCTGTTCCCTCATTGATATAGGCTGTTCTTGATTTTCCCTCATTGATATAGGCTGTTCTTGCAATCGACACGGTACTTCTTCCGAAACCAACAAGGTCGCAGGTCTGTCCAAAATGCCTCAAGTGGTTTAAACCACCTAAAAGTGGCTTTTTGTTATCTTTCTTAACCAAAGAAAGAAACAATTTAACACTTGCTTAAATACAAATAGCCATATATTTCTTAATTTGCAGCAATACAGGCTTTAGAATTAAGCATTCTGTAATAATTAACTAGTTGACTGGATCGTTCATTTCCTAAAAGATTTCTACTTTTGTCTTGAACAAAGCTAAAAGTTGAAAATAATCTTTCTACACTTGCTGATGATTGCAAGAATCACAGAATTTAGGATCAATATGTTTCTTTAGTGATAACCACCATGATATGGAATTTACATTCAAGGCAGAAGCTGAAAAATATGATTTTGGAAAAGGATCAGTTTGTGATTGGTATTGGATTAATATAGGTAGAAAATCTATCTTTATCTCTAACAGCAGTTGACGTACATATTCTTCATGGATGGAGTTCAACTTTTCACCTTTGTATTTTGGATGAAACATATATGCAGCAAAATGAACTGGGGTTAAACATTGTTCAAGCTTTTTATTCAACAATGTCTCATAAGGTTTCAAGTCTTGATTTTTTTTGTATATTTAGAAATTCATGAACAACATCAGCTTTTGTGGCATTTTCAGCTTGAAGGCGATCCAGAACTGCAACTAAAGGCTTAAGTTGGGTAAAAAAATGCTTGGCCTCCTTATAAAGATGGATGTTATTAATGATATTGATTATATTAGCTGGAATTTCATCTTCATATTTATCAACAATCTTTATCAAAAACTCCCTATTTCTTAAAAAAGAATCAAAACATGTGATTTGACTATTCCATCTTGTTTCACATGGTAATTGGGGAATAACAGATCTTTCACATTCACTTAAATAGCTCTTTGCTGCATGATGATTTCCAAAGTGTTTTTGAACTTCAAATTATTTGACTCATAATTGTTTTAACAGAGTTAGATATATCATTTCCTAACAGGTTTAGAAAATGACATGCACAGCCGTAACTGCAGAAAAAGTCACCATCAATTAATTGATCGGTTTGAAAGTCTTTGCGCATCTTTTTCATTTTGTGTTCACTATCACTGATGAAACTTTTAACATTGCAATTGTATTTCACTTTAGCTTCTTTTATACCTTCTTTTGCGAAAGATAAACAATAGCCTGATGTTTTTTTATTGCTGCTTGGAGAGACTGATGACAAGAAAAAAGATTTTGCACCTGTCGATATAGAATTCACAATAATTGGCTCGTTATGTATATTGGACCAATCAGCTTGAATTAGTGTGACATTTTGGCCATCCAAATCCTTTTTGGCTATTTTTTCTACTTTGTTGTTCACTTCAGTCAACAATTCTTCTGCTAACTTTTTCCTAGTCGGTGGCGTGTAACCTGGTCTTAAATTACTAATCATCTTTTTAAAGTAATAATTTTCTGAACAACTGAAAGGAATGTTGCATGCAAAAAAAAATAAATTTTGCTATATCCATATCTAATGCATCACATTTTTTTGAAGAAGTTTTGATGAAACTACCATCAATTTTTGGTTGACAAATGGATTTCTTTGGATTAAAGGATTTAATTTTACTTGTATCACTTTCTTCTTCTTATGATACACTGTGACTTCTTTTTTTGGAATCTGATGTTTTTGATGGATGATCAATGTCTTTTGTTTTGCATTTTTCATAATGAGATTTTATTCTTAGAACCTTACCACTTACAAGCTTCTCACACTGTAAACACTTCTGACGACCTATTATTTTCCCACATTCTCCTTTAACTTCTTCAAAGAACTGCCAAATAAGATCTTTCTTCCTTCCTCCACAATTAAGCTTACTCATAATTAAATATAATTCAATTTAATCTTGAAAAGAAGTATGTTGTAAAAACATAATTAAATATAATTCAATTTAATCTTGAAAAGAAGTATGTTGTAAAAACTATTACTAACACACACAAGTAAAACTAAACACTATTACACCAGCCACATTTTCCCACACATTTGGAATGTAAATAAACAATAAACAGGTATTGCCACTTCAATTAAAGTATATGTTGTTGATGATGATGAATTTTTTTCTTCATATTATGGCATTGATATGTTTGAAGAAAGAATCATATTGTAGTACATATATAATAATAATGTATATATATATATATATATTCTTCAAACATATCAATGCCATAATATGAAGAAAAAAAAATTAATCATCATCAACAACAAATACTTTAATTGAAGTGGCAACACCTGTTTATTGTTTATTTTTTATTTACATTCTAAATGCATATGTATATATATAATAATATTATAAAAAGCCAGTTTCATTTTGACCAGTTTTGACCAGTTTAAATCAATTTTGACCGGTTTAAACTAGTTTTGACCACCCTGGTCAAAATAAAAAATGGTTATTTTGCCAACCCTGAACAAGAGTGGTCGATTTCATTATTGAGGTTCCGGCAAGACGGGGCCCCAACAATCATTCCTCTTTTGAAATCTGAGAGGTCAGACATAACGGAGTTTTAATGTTGCAATACATTTTGCATCCGACCACTATCACTGCTAATCACAGACTGATGTGTGTACATTCTCGCCCGCTAGGTGGCACGCTTCAACACTAGAGAGCAGGAGTATATGACAGGTTTCCCTCGAGTATTGTTATTGCACAGGTGTTCATACTATTTTGTCCAACTCCTGTATATTACTGTATCTTGTAGTGGTAAAATGAAAATGTATAACATTAAAACAATGGCATATAAATTACGGTACATAACAATAGTATGCAACAATGATATTTAGCAATACATCTCAATATTATAATGAAACATAATAATATTGTGCATTTTCATTCAATTCTCATGTTATTCTCATGCATCCTCATACTATGAGAATGCGTGAGAACACTATTCTCATACTATTTTACTATACTATTCTCATACCAGACCTGCCAACCTTGGAACTTCAAAACTAGGGGCATTCATATGAAAATTAGGAATGTGACCGCAGCACATTATTTTTGGCGTGTTTCATTTAAAATGTCTTGGGGATTTTTTCCCTAAAAAGGTTCATACTCTTTTGCAAGAACCCATTTCCAGGAGTTTTCCAGGAGGATTTGAGCATTTTTCCAGGAGTTTTTTTAAACATTAAAGCAGAAGCGAAAGCAAGATTCTTCAGATGTTTCCCTTTGAGCCACGTCACCTTGTTTTGTACCAACTACACCACCCTGGCCATACAAAAAATTGCCTTGAATTACATTATAATGCACCAATAAATGAAACATTTGCCAATTTCCACTCCATGATTTATTAAATATCAGTGATGGAACAGGGTTTATTAATAAATTTCTTCTAAGTCTTTAATAATTTTTTAAATGAATCCAACATCAACTTGTCTGGCATAGATGGTAACCAAATATTTTGTTTTCCATTTCTCTACATATAATTTCTTTGAAATTCAATGGGTTTGTGGGGAGGGAGGGTATGACTCCCAAATCCTCCTCCCTTAGAAATGCCACTGCTCACATTTGCTTTGTATTTTCACAAGATTTATATGAATAATGGCTGCTTATAGTTTAAGTAATCTTTCAGTAATGACTAGAAAGGTTCAATTTGTGATAAAAAAAAAAATTGTTTGCTATGATAATCAGAAAAATATCTGATCAAACATTTCAAATTTTTTAAATATATTTTTATATGAAATGTTCAAATTTTTAAACTAAACAAACATAATATGAAGATATTAATCTTCATTACTAAACAAATTTCAAAATCCTCAAGAAAACAGAATATGCTTAACTTAAATTAATGATGTAGTTTATTTATTTAATAATTTCTTCCTAAAACATGAAAAATAACATGTTCTTTATTTTTTAAGCAATAAAAAATTTAATGTGTCTACACTCAAATTTAACCTAAAATCAGCCCCATATATTCTAACAACAATATAGAATATACATTTTGAGACAGCATTATTATGGGGAACAAATAATATTGCTTTCATCACCAGATAATAGTAACTATTTATGTAAAAATAATTAAAAAAATAACCTTAATAATTAACAAAAATGTGAAAATACTTTGTCAATTTAATGATTAAGGATGAAGATGGATATAAAAAGGATACTTGTAGACTCACAGGCCGACATGAGAATTCCCTGAATTGCGCAATCGTACTGAATATGTCAAAATACAGTACAATTTGGATAATTCGAAGCTGGAGGGACCACTAAAAAAATTCGAATTATCCAAAACTTCGATTTAAAAAGTTACATCTTTTAACTTTAGTTTCAGGTCCACTGAATGCTTGAAAAGGTTATTCTGTCAATAAGTAAATATTTATTGAGAAATATCATGATACGAAGGATTTAAACACTATATGTATGTAAACAAAATAAGATTTATGTAAGCTACATACATATTACATTCAATACAGAAAATTATAGTTTTGGAAAAAATTGCGCAATGTCTGATTGTTTTGCAGAGTTCAGTCGTTTACGGTTAACAAAATCATCAAGCATGTTTAGTGAACGGAAAACAGCTTCACTAACGTTTGTTTGTCCTTCAATGTACCAACGAAATTCGCCTAGATGAAAAAGCGCCT
The DNA here is from genome assembly GCA_951213105.1 of Amaurobius ferox. Lineage (NCBI taxonomy): Eukaryota > Metazoa > Arthropoda > Arachnida > Araneae > Amaurobiidae > Amaurobius > Amaurobius ferox. The sequence continues at coordinate 128,156,573 of OX578152.1, forward strand.
CTGACGATGTAGAGATTGGCGTCTCTTCTTCTTCCTCCTGTATATCATCCTCGATATTGTACTCTGCTGCACTCGTCTATTTAACACATCTGATAAAATGTGTTGATTTGACAGTTCTCCACAAATTTCCACGTTTTCATCCAAATTGACGTATTCTTCGAATGTCATGCCCATATTGTTACCCCATGCGTCCGGTGGGGGGACATTTTCTTCTATGAACTCAGCTGGGTCAGTTTCATTGGTAAATCCTGCCTTTCGAAAACAATTTGCTATTGTTGTTTCTGCTACTTGAGACCATGCATTGTGACACAATCATGCTGCATCAAGGACACTTATTACTGTTTTTTTGTTTTTGTCCTTGAAAGAATCTGTCAAGCGGTTTCGAACGAAAAGGTATCTGTAAAAATGCTTGAGATTTTTTATGATGCCCTGGTCCATAGGTTGCACAACTGAAGTCACATTTGGTGGGAAAAAGTAACCTTTACATTGTCCATATGTGGAATAGGGATATGCACAGTGCAATTGTCAATAAACAAGAGAATTTTTCTGCTCTTTTGTCGATACGTTTTAACAAGTTTCAGCAGCTAATCTTATTTGCATATCATGCGCAAAACCAGCTTTTCACTGCCATCCATGTTAGCCCCAACCAATAAAGTGACTCGTTCTTTACCCCACTGCAACGCTCTCCCTTAAACGCTAATGTCTTCTCTGGAGCACATTTGAAAAACAACCCAGTTTCGTCAACGTTGAAAATGTCTTTAACCGGCGTTCTCTCAATCATTTGTAAAACATAGTCTTTCCAAACAGTTGCTGCTCCTTGATTCACACTTTTACTTTCAACATACATATGCCTAAAGGAGATTCCAGTTCTTTCCTTATCCAACCAACCAGTGCTAGCCTTGAAATCACTTTTTCCAAAACCGGCAGAAAATTCTTCCGCTTTTGCTCGAATAAGGGGGTCACTCAGAGGAATGTTTTTGTCCCTTGCTTATTGAAACAACTTCAACACGCATTCATCGACTTCAAGATTGTCCGGTTCTCTAGCTCTTTTGCGATTCTTTCCATTTCCATGAGTAGCAGCGTTACTCAGAATTTTGCCTTTATTTTTCAAAAAAGTAGACAAAGTGTTCGGCACTATCCAGAAGTAGAATACTGTGTGGACAGTGATCTTCAGTGAATTTTTCTCGGGAGTTAGGTGTAATACAGAAAAATGAGCTTTCTTTTAGGAACAGTTTCGAAGTGAAAGGCTCTGTCCTTTTTGCCACAGCAGTTCCAGAAAGTCACTGGCCACAAAGAGTTCAGCAAGAAAAAAAAAATAAATCTAGAAATTCTTATTTTATTTTAAAATATCTGTTCTTGTGTATTGTACAGATTCTTTTGCAAGTATTTTAATACTGTTTGTACCTACTTCTTCGTTTCTCAGTTGTTCAGAGACTGAACTCAAATTACTTCTTAATCTGAATGAATGTTAATAATGATAAAATAAAATAAACCTCTTGACACCTCTTGATTTTGAAATAACAAAATTAAAAGAATGACCCTGGTTCATTATTAGTAAACAAAAACTATTTAATTTTAGAATTAGATGTTGAGTTACCTGAATAATTGTGAGAATGTGATTTATTTGATTTGCATAATATTTTATATGAAGTTGGTTTTTATGTATAAGAATAAAAAATAATAGTAGCACCAAACAAATGAGCAGTTATTTCCAGCAATTTCGGTTTCTATTAACTTTAATTAAGGTTCTACTCATGTTTAAATACAATAACTTAATGTTTCAATGGGCCAAATCCTGCTCATTTAATTGAGTTGGATTCAAAAGCAAAAATTTTTGAAGAAAAGCCAAAAGTAAGTAAGTGAGTTATGTTCAGTTTAAACCTGTTGCTGAATGTCTGAATTTAAAGTCAATCCCTTGGATGTGGACTGGAGAACCCCACTTTACATTCGGCAAATGTTTCTCAATTCCACTCGGGCGTCTTGACAATATGCATTTACAAACAATTACTTCTCGAGCATTCATTGCCATGATAACAGTTGTTACTAAGTGACACATATTTTGACTGCTGTGGATTTAATATATTTTAGGTTGCTGGAGACACCTGTATCAGGTGTTTGTTGGTCTCACCGATGCATTTCACGTAATCCAATTCATTTTGCATTATTAAATTCTACATAGCAGTAACCATGCAGGAGAAAAGAATATTACCTGAACATAAGAAAGAAGGGTGTCGTTGGAGTCACATTGCAAGACATGTTGAAATTTTCTACAGTCAGAGCTGCTCTGTACGGCAATCGAAAGGGTCTGCAAATCAGGATTGAATCATGAATGAAATATACAAAGTAGAACAATGGATGACATTCAAAGCAACATGAAATGATAAAGTACCAACACAGATCAATGTTGAAACAAATTATGCCTTTTCGAGTATTCATTTAAGTCTTAAATAGGCACCCAATTAGGAGGCTAAATGGATACACCCTCATAAAACCCAAATATATCAAAATTGAAATGACATGCACAGGCGCATTAGAGATAAAAATAATTATTTTCCAAACATTGTAACTTTCAATTCACTATCTGCCAAATCTTTTAACAATCTCAAATAAAATAAATAAATTGCACTAAATAATGACAGTGAAGCTTCTATCGAGAACGACATGTGTTCAATTTTCAATAATCATGGAATTTTCCTTCTATATATAAATATGTATGACATAACAAAATTTTCAAGACAAGCCATGTGACGTCATCTTATGTCCAACTTGAAATTTTGAACCCTTAATGAAAATGTTGATAATCCCATATAAGCTAGATAAGCAACTAGTTTCTTCATATTCTTTCAGGTTCCTTCTAAATGTTGAAAACTCAATGCAAAAACCCAAATGTAGATTTTAATGGGTGGAACTTTGTAGTAGATGGGAATATTTAAATATCAAATCACGTGACCAATAGCGAACATTATGAAAATTTGGTGTGAGGTGACTCGTTTGAATTCAATAGTTTTAATGGTCAACTTTTTTGAAGTGGGCTAGGTAGATTTTGGATTGGATTAGATTAGCTTTGTTTTGTCACAAAGAATTATAACAAAATTTACTGTAGCACTAATGAGCACACTCATGGAATTTTACTTACAAAATCATTGGACATTACTAGGAACTCTATATAATATATAGATTCATTTTCTTTTAATTTTACCAATGCAAATTTACTTAAGGAACAAAGTTATATAAGCAATCAAATTATCATCGACAACCTTTATGAGGAAAAAAAAAAAAAGCTATACCTGTACTCAATGGCACAATTTGCGAGATTTAAATGCAGTTCTGTCACAACAGAGGGTGGTGTGTAGCCACTGACTGGAAAATCTTCTACCTTGAGGAAGTCAATCATCTGGTTCAACCATATATGGGAAGCTGGGAGCATATAATAGTGGAGAGTAGCTCCTGCTATCTCAATAGCAATCTTGAATGTCTAGTAAAATATTAATAAAAATTAGCATTGGTACAAAATTTTTATTTGAGTAATACATAAAAATGTATTGATTGTCAGTTACTTATAATTGAAAATTATGTATACGAAACGTCTGTGTGCGCTATAGCAAAAAATGCAAGTGATATGTATCTGTAAAATTTGGTACGAAATATACTTCCCCTTATTCAGCACAAGCCGAAATAGAGTTCATTTTTCTACAGAATTTTTGCTTTAATCATAGTTTTCAGAAATTATTAAAAATTTTACACCTAGAGGGGAAAAAACAAGGTAAAAAAAAGGTAAAAAAAAAAGGTTCCTCGAGGTAAAAAAAAAAAATTTTACACCTAGAGGGGACCGGCCGTCCAAATAGCTGCTCTTAGTCCTCTGGACGAGTCGGACGGTCTGGGTCTTCAACACCTAGAGGGGAGGGGGAAATACTTATTATTTATGGAGAGACAATTAATATTATTTATGGTGAGATTACATTTATGGTAGTGCCATTTTGAAATTATATTATTTTTTGAAGTTTTAATTTTAGATGACCATCATAAATTGTGCCCATTAGCACAAAAGCTGTACAACAATTGATTGAGTTTAATTAAATCTGTGCATATATTCAAAAAATTATGAAATGTTTTAGACCAGGGACTCAACTACAGCTGGTTTGATCCAGTCCACTAAATGAATATATTTAGCCTGAGAGCACTTTGACAAAAAATAAATTAAATAAGTAAGTATCTCAAGAATCTGGATATTCAAAATCAATCAATGTTGAAAACATTGATTGATAATTAAATGTTAAAAACATTGCGTCATGGATCTTGTATATTACTATTTTGCTGTGAAGGAAGTAAATTCATTTGCATTATGTAGGAAAAATAATGTACTAAAAATATAAAAAATTTTTGTAGGTTTAAAGAAATGAATCAAAACTTTTAGATATCTATAATTTAAGTTTCATAGCATGAGTTTGATTATATCTTTATGAAAAGTATTAACGTCAAAATCCAGCTGAGACAATGCATATTTAAAACACATGAAACATATAATTATAAATATCCACAAAATTTCAGGAAAAAAAAATATAATTCTAGTCGGGAAAAAATGAGATTTCAACTGTAATGTGAAAGAGCCATTTAAGATCAGATTTTCCCTTTATCATACCCGTTAAAAACATTATACCAAACAAAATATATTCATTTCCATGGCGAGATAGATTGAACTGTAGTTAAGGTTCTATATGTCCAAAATCTAGAAACCTTCAAATTCATGTTTTTCCTATTTTATTTTTATTTTTATGTTTCCAATAGAAGTTGCTGTGCTTGGATCAAAGGTAAAATTTCGATTGGCAAATGCTTTAGAAAACCATGCTTTAGAAAACAAATTCTTGAGAGAAACATTTGTCATGGACATAATATGAATAAGCAACATAAACAAACAATATCTACCAGACAAAATAACATACTAAGACGAAAAAACATGCTATCAACATAAACAAAGCCAGTCTACTATACAAATAATTATTGTCTATTTTTGTGGATCAGCACTAAAAATAAATTAAATTGGTTGTTGTACCAAGTTAATCAAAAATCGGCACTTAATAACATATTTTGTGATTGTGATGTTTGGCAGCCATTTTCGATACAGTTCAGTAATCTGGAAAATTCCTAAATCCAGAAACCATCGATCCAGAGAATCCCAGATAATCAATCTGTAACTTAAATAATATTTTTCACATTGATTAACAACTTTATGTCATTGTTTTTACCAAAAATAGTGTACTTAGTTAATACTAAGTTTGAATTTTATACAAACTTTCTAGAAACTGGAAAAATTTTAAATTCCAGAATCTGAATAATTCCAGATTTTTTAGTCATAATATTAATTTAAAAAAAAGGGGTTCCTATTATAAAAATTAAGTGAAATTTTTCACCCTAAAAAAAAATTTGAGTGAAAATTTAAAATATGTTATAAACATCTGTACAATGTTACAATTAACAAAAAATACATTTATTTACACAATACAGGCGTCCCTCGACTTTCGCACATTCGACTTTTGCACAATTCGCTATTTCGCACATTTTTAAAAATTCAATCTTTAAAAGCTTTTTGTCGATAATGTAAAAATCGTTCGCTTCCATGCAGTCATTCCCACAAAGCGCGGTAGCTCGCACTCACTCACACATTGCCGCCTAGAGTAGCGGGTTTTTCGGAATCGTTGTGACATCACTAGGGTTACGAGCTGGGCCAAATGTCTACAATGTATTAAACAGGTTTAGTCTTGCGTTAGAAAGAGATAGCTATTTTTAAACGATATTATATGAGGACAATAATGAATCAGGCCATCAAGACAACTGACAGGGAAGGTGGGCCTACATTAAGAGATTTTTGGATTTGATAGAACTATAATTATATATGGAATTCAATAAACAATTTTGGAGACTTGTGGGCTGAAAGAAAAGAGTCAACAATGAAAGGTTCCTGGAAACAATTATGTCCACAAATGATGAGTGATTTTATAAATTCTGAAGAAACTGCGGAAACTATCACAGATGAAATAGTTAGCCTAATGAATGAACTAAACGTGAAATTCAACAACTAAGATGTTACTGAGTGGCTTGACTCTCACTCAGTACCTCTGTCAAATGAATACTTAATTGAGCAACAAGAGTTAAATGAAATACATAATGAAAGTGAGGAAGAAGAAGCTGATAAAATCGTCGAGACTTTGACAATCAAAAATATGAATGAAGCCGTCGTGCATCTCGACAAATTTTTGACTATAATGGAAGAATGTGATTCCAATAGAGGACGTATATCTCAAGTACGTAGGGTGATTGAGAAAGACACAGCATGTTAAAGAACTCTTTATCAAGAAAAGAAAAAAAAGGGTGGTTTTCAACTAACTCTTGACAAGTTTATAAAGAAAACACCTGAAAGCACTTCCACAGGCCTCGTTAACTTAATTATGTATATTGATAAATAAATACTATTATTATTGATACATAAATGAATGTTTTAAAATACAATTTTTGATGAGGTTTTTTTTACATCCCTCTACTTTCGAACATTCAACATTCGCACACATTTTCAGGAACCAATTATGTGCGAAAGTCGTGGGCCGCCTGTATACTAAAAATTTAACAAATGCAGTATAAATGGGAAATTTAAAATAAACTGTGGCAAATTCTACTTAATTCAGAGTTTAATATTTGAAAAAGTGTCATAACTCACATTTTCTCGGCATTTTGGTTATGTCAATTAAATTTGAGTATCGATAAAAATTCTATTTTTGATGCTTGGTGACAATATTTTGAAAGAGCACATTTTCCTCACATGATCACAGAAATTGCATTTTTTTCTTACGGTGTTTTGGTGAAACATAGCTCAAGTAACACTTTCGTGGTTAAATTTAAAACACTATTCTCAAAGTTTGGTATCAAAATTTTAGCAAAACAATTTTTTCTTCCTGCATATGTGGAAATCATAATCCTTTTTGCATCTCTCTGAAAAATTGTGTGATTTAAATGCTATAAGATTTATCAAAAATTGTAGGGATATTTTTCTATAAAGTAATTTTGTGTAAATCTCCAAAAAAAAGTAGAATATTTGCACTCTTCACTGGGAGAATGAGACAAATAGTTATTTCATGCAAATATAGGGAGGTTAGCAGCTGATCCATGACACTGTTTGCATGTCCAATTTCTTCTTCCAGAAACAAAATTGGAATTAAATTTCAATACTGTTTGGATTACTTATCGTTAAGGTAGCCATTTAGTAATAAAAAATTTTTTGCCTTCCAATTATATAGACACAGAGATATAGATTTCCCCCCCCCCCCCCAAGTACTGCCTCTAAAAGTGGAGTCTCAGAAAAGTCATTTATGTGCAATTTTCCAAAACTTTGATATTTTATATCTCACAAACAGTATATACTTGTGTAAGTCGACTTCGCGTATGAGTCGATCCCCCTACATTCAGAGAAGAAAATTGGAGAAAATCCAAAACTCTTGTATAAGTCGATCCCAAAAAGAGAAAAACATTTTTTCAAAAAATTATTCAAAAACTCTTGAAAACGAAAATATACATATACTAGCAGCAATTACCCGGCATTGCTCGGGATTTACTATGCAAAACTGTGATAAAAATTACACCGTAACATATAGGGCCGTGAATCTTATACATTGTTTTTTCACTGTGAAAGATGTAAATTCATTGCATTATATAAGAAAAAAAAAATCATTGCATTATATATATAAGTCATAGCTGCATAAGAAAGACTCTTCCTCATAAAATGCTGATAATTAAATAACCATTTTTAACACTTTACAACATAGTTGAAAAGTGTTTATGACTTTGTTCATTCTGTCTGTCTGTCCGTTAGCACGATAACTGCCATAAAAATGACTGCATCAAAATGAAATTTTAGTATGTTGTTCAGACGGTCTGTGGGACCTATGGGAATATAAATAAATAATATCACCCAATAAGTTTTGGATTGAACCCGGGTTGAAAAAATGAAATACATTGAATCCTATGGGACCTAATTTTTTCAAACATTTTTAAGCGAATTCACAAATTGCTTCGAAAGTTTTAGGAAATATTCAAATTATCCCATAAAATATAAAAAAAAAAGGTTCAGCAAAATACATTCAGTAGTTTTTTTAAATAACAATTAAAATAATAATTAAACAATTTATATGAAGAGATTACGTGACCATTATATAAAGAGATAACGTGACCTACTTCAAAATTAAATATGGCATCCATCTCGTGTCAAAATAGTGATTTTTAAAGTTCTTTTTAATTCACATTGAGTGTTGTATTCGTCCTAAAACTGCTTTGTGAATTTTAAATCCGCTTAAAAAATGTTTGAAAAATTAGGTCCCATAGGGTTCAATGTATTTCATTTTTTCAACCCGGATTCAATCCAAAACTAATTGGGTGATATTATTCATTTATATTCCCATAGGTCCTACAGACCGTCTGAACAACATACTAAAATTTCATTTTGATTAAGTCATTTTTACGGCAGTTATCGTGCTGACAGACAGACAGACAGACAAAATGAACAAAGTCATAAACACTTTTCAACTTTGTTTGTAATGTGTTAAAAACGGCATCCATCTTGTGTCAAAATCATGATTTTTAAAGTTCTTTTCAATTTAAATTTAGTATTGTATCTATCCTAAAACTGCTTTATTTTTGCTTAATTTCTGTGCATCTGTATTTTGAAACAGCACAATTACAATATATTTGAGTTTAAATGATCATCAAACTTTGGTTATTTCTACAACGAAACCTAATTTTTACTTATGGAGAATGCAAACGGATTAGGCTGTAAGATGAGTTGTACAAGAATTGCTGAATTTCTTACGCAAAATTATTTTGCTCAGGAGTCTGCAATATAAATGATATGAATGAAACATTCATTGATTTTATATAGAGAAGCAGACGGTTTAATGGCAGATTTCTTCGATGAAGTTTTATGCATAGAGTTAAATTACTTTGGCCTTCATGGTTTTAAGATTTTAAGTAGAATAAATTATTGTAGTACTGTGATGAATGAAATAAAAATGTATGAATGCAATATTTACTGCTTTTACACAGAGAGCCAGGCGGGCGCGGTAGCCCATTGGTTAGCGCGCTGGAGTTGCACTCGGTAGGCCCGGGTTCGATTCCAGCCACTGCCAAAACTGCCGCCGTGTTCATGCGGAGTACGATCACGTTAAACATGTGGGTCCGAAAGTCCTTCCGAGAGGTTGGTGGTAGGGGAAGGAGGGTACGGTCCCTGTGGATGCCTCCCCCACTGGGTTCCGGTCTAAATTGGGTGGCACTTCCCGACCGTCCAAACAGTTACCTTACACCTTTCTGGTAGGTCGGA